>OY292369.1:10150390-10597444 GCA_958496195.1 Timandra comae
TTTTGACCAATCAATATTTCGATATATATTCTCGAGCACTGCGATAAATAATTTTGGTGATAGTGGGTCGCCTTGTCGAACGCCTCTTTCTATATTGATCAGATTTCCTTTCCTTTCTAGTTTTATCTTACTTTCGCTGTTCTCGTAGATGTTCTTTAAGACGTTTATGTATTTTGGATGTATTCCCACCGAATTCAGGGCATTCCAGATCGAGTTGTGACTAATACTATCAAAGGCTTTGCTATAGTCTACGAACGCCACATACAGTGGCCTGTTGAACTCGCGGTATTTTTGTATAACTTGCTCTATAGACTGAATGTGGTCGGTGGTGCTGTAGCCTGAGCGAAAACCGGCCTGTTCAACTGGCTGTGAGTTGTCAATGTCTGTAGTTATTCGTTTTAGCATTATAGAGGAAAAAAGTTTATACACACTTGCTAGTAGACTGATTGGTCTGTAATTTCTAATATCCAATGGGTCGCCTTTTTTAAATATCAATATGATGTCGGATTTGCACCACTGTGACGGTACCGTCTCTTTGTCTATTACCATATTGAATAGTTTCGTGAGGTGTGGTATTAAGATAGGTGCTCCTATTTTGAGAATTTCATTGCTGAGTCCGTCTGGCCCAGGACTTTTTTCGTTCTTAAGCCGTTTGATATATTCGCACACTTCCTTTTTCTCTATGGGATGTACAGAGCTGCATGTAGGTTCTATCTGCTTGGTATCTATCTGCTCAGGCCTTTGGTCGACGTCTCTTTTGCGGTACAATTCTTTGTAGAAGTCTGTTGCATGTTTGATGATATCTTGCCTTGATTTTGTTTCTTTTGATTGTTGTTGAAGTTTTTGTATCCATGTTTTATGCAGGCTTAGATCCTTAAATGCTCTCTTTGTGCTTCTGTTTTTGTTTAGGTTCCTTGATATTACTTCTTGTCTGTGGGCTTGGTAATCTCTGCGTATTGATTTACTTGTATCTTTGTATGTTCGTGTTAATTCTTGTTTTAA
This sequence comes from Timandra comae, assembly GCA_958496195.1. NCBI lineage: Eukaryota > Metazoa > Arthropoda > Insecta > Lepidoptera > Geometridae > Timandra > Timandra comae. The sequence continues at coordinate 10,151,393 of OY292369.1, forward strand.
ATCAGTGTTTTTATTTTTTGTTTGTATTAGTTCGTTACGTCTTTTAATGAGTAGTTCTGTATGTTCACTAAATATTTTGTGTTCCTTCTCTTCAGTACATTTACTTGTCTCTGAACTACTTGAAATTATTTTCTCTAGTTTGTTGTAGTAGGTTTGGACATCGATAGGGCCGTTCAGTTCGTCTTCGAATTTTTTCATATTAAATTTTAAGTTATTTATATATTTGTCCATCTGCTTTTTTGTTTTTAGTGAGTATTTTGTGTTGTTGAAGTTTTTCCTACTAGTAGATGGCTGTTTTAGTTTCATGGTGCCTCGGAGCATTTTATGGTCTGAAGGGAAGCTTGTGTTGATTACTTCGAAGTTTGTAAATAGTTTAGGATTATTGGTCATTATGTAGTCTAGTTCATGCTTGGTTTTGTTATCTGGTGACATCCATGTCCATTTGCGAGTGTTTTTCTTCTTGAAAAAGGTATTCACTATTGAAAGTTTGTGTTCTAGTGCATAATCTACTAGCTTTTCTCCTCTTTGATTCCGCACTCCATAACCATATTCGCCCATGATTAATTGCTCATTACTTCCTGGATGTCCTATACGGGCATTAAGATCTCCCATTACAATGGTTATTTTGTCTTCAGTCAGCGAGTATGCTCTGTCCAGATCTTGGTAGAAACGGTTAAGGTCGTCCTCGCTGGAGTTCTCTGTTGGTGCATACACTTGGATTAGTGAGATCGAAAGTTCGTTGAACATTAGTTGTAGGAGGGCTACTCTTTCTGAGACTCCTGAGAAGTTTATTATGTTGGTTTTATATACTTTGGGGATGAGGAACCCAACTCCATGTAGCCCTTTTGTTTGGCCGATGTAGCACAGAATATAGTCGGGGTATTCTTCGATGTTACAGCCCAGTCTTTTCACTTCCGATAGCCCTAGGATATCGAATTTTACCTTTTTAAGCGCATGTGTGAGTTCTAAATATCTTTCTGTGCTAGACAAGGATCTTACGTTGTAGTTGCAGATCAGTAACTTTTTCCCTTCATTTTTCATAGAAAGGGATTTAAAATGTTTATTTTTTTCTTTTTGTTCTTGCTCATTTGTTTCATTCTTGTTGTTTGCAGTTGGAGGGTTTTGGTCTAATTCCCCACGATGACCAATCGGCTTGGGAAATGTGTTGTTATTTGTGTTTAGTTGATTTAAGCGTATTTTGTTCGTGTTTTTCCGGGGGCTGACATTTAGTTGCTATTGTTTCTGTTCGTTTGAGGGTTGGATTGTTAAAGAGTTGCTTCTTCCTCTCATCATGTCGAAAGCATTTATCCTGTTCTCTTTGCTAAAAGCATTGGGTTTCTTGGGTTTGTTTATGGTAGCGGGTGAAGTTGAGTCATCTCTTTTCCGTTTTTCATTACCCGTGAATCCCTTCTTGACTATAAGCTTGTCATACTTTATAAATGCATAGTTGCCATTGTTTCTTTCCTCCATAAGTTTGGGTTGTAGTTCCCTCCTCTTGTCTAATACTTCTTTAGGGTAGTCTTCAGAAATATGGATGGTCTTTAGTTTTTTACTGTTCTTTAAGATGTCGAATTTTTTCCAGTTGTTCACAAACGACATCAATATTGGTCTTTCTTTTCCAATTGTGCTATTAGGTTTGCCAATCCTCCGGGCTACATTAATATCCTTGTTGTCGAGGTGGATGTTGAGCTCACTTTTGAATTTGTTCTTGACTGAGTCTATAAGCTCGGGTGTCGATTGTTCGTTTTCCTTAAGGCCATAAATAATGATGTTATTTGATCTGGCGTTTCTCTCTAACGAAGACACTTTTTCTTTTAGTTTTTGATTTTCTGATTTCAAGTTGTCTATTTCTCGGGTAAATGGCACCAATTTATCATCAATCTGTGATATTATCTCCTTTGTTTGCTTTTCCATTTCCATTTTCATTTTATCGAAAAATTCCTGCATGTTATCCATTATGATTTGTCTTTGCTGCGTTTGCGTGAAACGAAACGTTAAATCAATGGTCTTGTGTGAACCGGAACGTTAAATAATGTTACCGTGGAACGGAACGTTGAGTAAATGGTCTTGTGTGAACAGGAACGTTAAATTGTGTATAGTGGAACGGAACGTTTTGTAGAAGTTTCTTTATGTTGGCACCCTTGCTCTTCTGACAAGCTCGAGTCTTCGCTGTCAAAGTCTCTCAATTCATGTACCTACTTTTGTATGTTGATAGTGGTAATTGACAGATAAACTAACCTTCAATATTCTTTAATTGAATTCACCAAACTTTTTGATTTTTTAACGTTGTTTTGTTCGATATTTTACGTTTATTTAGCACTTTGACACTGGATGAATGTTTTTACTCCACTTCCGTCGCGCGTTTCACAGTAAATTCACAGTTTTGAATTTAATTATTGCAGCTCTCGACTTTAGTATGTTTATGTGGTGACAGCCGGAACCGGAAAAAAAAAAGCTTCAACCGTAATACAAAATAACAATCTCTAAATCTCTATTTAGACACCAATAGTAATGGCTTCCGAACCTGTTCTAGAAAACTCCAAAGATTGTATTGAAGATGATTCGATTCAATATTGATTTATGGCTATCCCGAGGGTATTTCCAAATGATTTCAACTTTTGTTTCTATTAAAACCATTTTAAAATGATATTTTTGCCATCAGAATTTCGACTCTATGCCCAAAAATTTTAAAGGTCATATCTCTAAACGTTTTTTCTAAAATCCATAATGTTGCCAGAAAAAAAATGTGTAAAAAGTAGTTTTGTTAAGTCGCAGGTAGTTCCGAGAAAACGTTGAGGGTTTCTTAGAACTTTTTTTGGCAAAGGGTGATCCCTAAGGGTGGGCATAAATTGGTTTGTGACGATGAATAGCCCCGGAATAAATTACACGCTTTGTTGTAGTGATATTTTACATACATTAAATATTGTATTGAGGAAATTGCTTTACGGACTAATGTGCCTTTTTATTGAGATTGCTTGTGGTGTCAAAGTGGATTTTCGTCTATAGCGCGTATGAGCATATCCTATAATCGAAAATCCACTTGACTTGGCCTGGCTTTTGTGATGTTCTTATTGAAATTCGTATAATATTACTGGGGTAAAGTGATCATCAAGTTTAATTCTCACATGAGGTAAAAATACATCCACATGTACGAGTATTTTCAGTTGGTTTTAGGTTTGTAAATAATTGTGTGTAGTTTGTTAAAGATAATGATAAAGTTAGATTAGTTACTATACTATAAATAAGATAAAACCTACGCGGTTCCATGTTTGACATCACCAGATGCATCAGACAAGGTGGGTGATTAGGATTACGTTTATTTCTCCTCGGCGTATTAATGTTATCTTACAGGTTGATATTACTACTTAAGATTATTATGTGTGTGTTGTCATCAGCAGTTTATCCCTGTAAATCTCCCCTCAATTCACCACAAATGTTTTTCTCGGTCTGGGTGTGTGTGTGAATGAGTGTGTGCGTAGTTTCTGATACCCTAGATACAAGTTTCGAGCTTAATTAGGGGTCAGTTACTGTAATGAGATGATGTAGTGGATGATTATGTTATGTTATGTTAAAATTCATATCATAGTTATGTTAGTCTAACTAACAATCATAAAGAGGTCACTCCTCGCTCAAACCAATATAATTATTATCGGTCCAACCTCACTTTACGCAACCCAAATTATTGACAACCTAATATTAAACACAAAAAATAACAATTCGTCACAAAAATAACAGAAAAGAATAAAAGTTTACGACATTCAAACAATAAAACACGTTCAGAAACTTTAAATTATGTTTTTATTACCATAAACGTCGAAAGAACTAATTTTTGTCGAGTTTTCGAATGGATGGATAAAGTTTTTTTTGTTTTGTTTAGAACCTCCTTGGTCGACACGTGACGTGTACACGTGGAACTTTTAAGTTTAGAATTGTAAAAGCCAGAAAGCTTCACGTGTAGTTTCCAACTGTTGAAATTTTTGGGTTAGAAGTAGCCGTAATCATCTGGATACTAAATATCATCGAAATCAGCATCACCAGTTAAGCTAGTCCATCTCTAAACTATGATATTGATTGCTCCACCACATCTACACATATTCAATACATACTTATAGATAAACTTCAACTTACCATTGTATTTCTTGAAAATAAAGATCAAACTTACAAGCAATTGTAATTATAAATAGATATGATGATATATTATGGACAATAAGTCGATAAAATCTAAATACGGCCGTCATCGGGCATCGAATCGGAGCACGTAATTAACTTTAACATTATTGTAATTATATCAAACAAGTCAGTGATCACAGATAATAGGTATGAAGGTTGATGAAGTAACTTAGATTTATATGAAGATAACTAGCTTTTGCCCGCGACTTCGTCAGCGTGTAATGACTTCCGTCGTACAAACTTACATCCCAAAGAGGGGTAGAATTAATCAATTTTTTTTCTTAGCACGGGAATTGAACTTGCAAACTTACGGATGGCAGTCCGGCATGGTGATCACTCTCCCATCTAGGTCGTCAAATATAACCAACTTTCTCAAAACTAAAACATCCTCTCCAAATTGAAGTATTTACTTTAATTAACTGTTCATATGGTCCACATTGTCGATGCTAGTTCAAAAAGATACGATCGCCATTATTATTAAGTCATTATAGATATGATAAAGGTCACAAACCAAATTATCCGACATTCAATCAGATACATGTTCGTAAGAAAACTGTTATTAACTTTACGAAATATTAACATACAATACTCGGTTATTTTACAATCAATTTTGTTATTTAGATTATTTGTTGCTCTATAATTAATTTTATGATTATTGTGGTGGCTTTTGGTAGTTATAATTAGTTCGGTGAGCTGACAATCAACACTGTAGTCAAAGAATAAAAAGTATCAGCCTGTAAGTCTCTACTGCAAACTAAAGGCTATTCTTACCAAACCGAAACATACGTTACTTGATTTTGGATTTCACTAGACCAGACCATCAAGGTATGTATGGTTTTTGAAAGTACAAAAAGAGACTTAAAACCGACCCCAATTTGAAATGGGATAAAAGTTTGAAAGAACAAGTGGGGCGCAGTAAGATTTTACATGATTTTCTGGAGTGGAGACCGCGATTAGGCAGACAAAGTGTGGTTAGACAGACAAAGTGTGGGACGTCAACCGGCTAGGTGGGAGGATGACCAGAGGAGAAGCTCTGCAGAAGAGCTCAGCGCCGCTGGCGTAGCGGATGTGCGGCCCGCTTACCGTTGCGCCGGCACTCAGCGCCCAGGCGATGTCGCCCCCGGGGGTTTTAGTGGGTAGGACCTCCACCGCTCTATCTTGGTGGAGGGCGAGTCCCACATACCCCGCTGCTTCGGCGTGGGGATGCGTCAAAGCATTTCCCCCGGGACATCAAAAAAAAAAGGTGGGAGGATGACCGGCGTAAAGTGGCGGGAAAGAACTGGATGGAGAGAGCTGAAGACCGAGCTCGGTGGCGTTAATTGCGAGAGGCTTATGTCCAGCACTGGACGATGACGGACTGATGATGATGATGAAGATTTCACAGGCCTATCAGGTACTCCTTATGCTACCAATCTCCAAATATAATTGAGGAGCATCTTGAAAGAATCCACAACAAGTCGCCCCGAGTCAGCTAATTGGAAGCAAGCAATAACGCCGGGAACATTGGAACTAATACGATGCAATGCCACTGCACTCGTTTACAAGTTAAATCGCTGAGGGACCGGCACTTGTAATTCATTGGGATAGCACACTCCGTACACTGTTATTTAGATATGTTCAATTGTGGATGTGGTTGTTTTATTATTATAGTAAGAAACTAGTGAAAATGACGCGGATAAAACTGCGGTTATAATTGTTAATACCCACAGTTTTATCCGGTTCTTTTTCATTTTTCGAAAATGGTATGCTGTTTTTGAAATTTTTAGTATGCTAGTTGTATTCACAAGTGCTAATATTTTCTCGAATAGACCTCTACCAAATAGAAACAAACTAATATAGACCTAGACCTCTCTTTTATTAAGGTTTTTTTGGTGGGTGCTACGATATTCTTTGGTTACATATTTGAAGGCTCTAATTACACCATAACGACTGTCGATGTTATTAATACGACAATCGGGCTTATCGCGTCCAAAGCACGGAAACACCCACTTCAATTTTAAATACATCAAAGTAACACATCCATTTATCAACTTAAATTTTAAATAACGCATCCATATCTTCGTAGTTTAAAGTAATATTATGTTTTCTACAAACTCGCCAATATTGGCGCGTGTTGGCTCGTCTGTGTGTGTGTGTGTACTACCGTACTACTAACACACACAAATAGACGTAGCTAAATTACGTCCGATTGCTTTGGTACGTGTAGTGCGAGAGAAAAATTAGTACGTTTGTTTGTTTATCATAGAAATGTTTGAAGATTTTTAAGTTTTATTTCGGTTTTTATAAGTGGGCAATTAAGGTATGAAGCTTATGTTATAAGCGTGAATTTTGAATGGATTTGTGGAAATGTGGATGGATGTTTATTACGTAAAAGTTACTAAATCGTTTTAGGTGGAATTTTGAAACAGATTTTTCATTATGGCCAGGTATAATATAAAAATTCTTTATAATTCAAACAATTAAATAGCCATATACTACAAAAAGTTTCACTTAATCTATTAAAGCGAAGATTAAACTACAATCCCATTACAAATTCTTATCAAACCCAATATATTTTTTCACAGAATTAAATTCGAACTCAAGACAATGGTTTAAATTAAATCCTAAGTAATGGAAAACTAGAATCAACGAATTAAGCTAAATAAAAGTGCAACAGAAAGCTTCGAAAAGCTCAGACGTAAAGCTCCAAGACAACACAAACTGAATAAACTATTAAAAGCTGCACTTTTACTTACTTTTTCTGTCTAATAGCTTTTAATTTAACGTATGTAACATAGATTAGTTTGAAGTGGGTAGAGGGTTCTAGTTGTTAATTATTAATTTTGTTAATATTGTAGTGTGTTCGACTTTAAGGACAATAAAATTGGAAAATTCGCATTTGGTTGGGATAGGTATTTCTGGCATAAAAAAATCAACAATTGTAAGTGACGTTGATAAATCAGTGTCATTTACAAACGTCAAAATTATTTTAAAATGTGAATGTCAAATCGTAATTCCTTTTTTAATCTTCAAAGAAACAGTAGACTGATTATTCGATTTTTGAAAATCTGAAAATGTCCAGCTAATCTAATCGTTGTTCGATTTTTGAAAATTCACCTTGGAATCCTCACAGACTGCAGCGACCAGAGACACCAGAGAGAACGTTGTCTAACAATTTTAATTCCACATTATCCTACGCAAGAGTAAGGCCATTAGTCCGTATCTCCTTAACCGGTTAAAACCAGCTAAAGTGAACATTAATTGTGAATTAGAGTAGTGGGGAATTACATGTTTATGCTAGTTTTAGACATTTGTTGCTGTGTTTGTTTCAAGTCTAATTGCCCAAATGTTTGTTTGTTTGTCTGCTTCAACTGTAAGCAATGGAGATTTAGTTTGTTGTTGTACTGGATTGTCTTTGAGTTTTAATTTGATGATTGATTGTGGTAATTTGATTATGGGTTGTGGTCCATTAAATATGACACTAACATCGTTCGAAATAGAGAAAACGAGAGTTGAGAAGAGAGGAGAGGAGACCTTTTCATACAATTTTGTAATCACTATCACTACATGGTATAAAATAAAGTCGCCGTCCCTGTCTGTCCCTATGTATACTTAATATTTTAAAACTACGCAACGGATTTTAAAGCTTTAATAGATAGAATGATTCAAGAGGAAGGTTTTAAGCATGATTTTATCCATGCATTCTTACGGGAGCGTACACTACGCGGATAAAACAACGGGGCGCTGGTAGTAGCTTAATAATCACATAATGATTATATACTTTTTAAATTACAACAATGGCCATCAAGCTATTTATAACTCAACTTTTGTCACTAAGAGGCAAAACTACGAAACAAATCAAGTAAATAATAAATATCGAAGAAACTTCGCCCGTCCCCTACCACGGAACATCGTGAAAGTCCTGACAATGTCCAAATGCACCGATAATTGTGACGAATGAGCCATCAATTACCAGTTATCTGTCGATAACTTATAGTTACGGGTGAGTTTGGTGATAGGACAGTTTGGGATGAAGATGTTGTGACATTCATACGTATCTTATATGTAATACTTGATATTACTAATCAATTCTTGAAGTGATTAGTGGAAATGTAAGGAGTGATCTTTTTAATTTCTAGCTGTATCTTGTGTCTAATCCGCCTAAATTCTAATAACTCAGGAATTCTAAGTATAAAATATTTCTTATTCCCTTATCAAAGCGAAAGGAAATAGCCTTTTGTAATTATACTTAATAACATCAATTTAGACAACAATACACACACACGCACATACTATATGCAAAACACGAGCTTAGAATTCGATATTCATATGAATATCGCTAACAAAAATGTCTTGAAATCATTTATTCGGTTTGGATCTCAAAGAAGCACTTTTGAACGTCAAATACGCTGTAAATCTACCAAGAATTTTGATTGGCAACTTGCAGGATACCTTCAGCCCCAATTTCACTACAGGACATGTACGTAACAGGGCACATACAATCAATACGTCCCATAAAACTGGAACGTAAACATCTAAATCACGCGACACTCAAACATTCATATTAATGCTCGTATTAGTCCCTTATTGTTTTGTAATAAGGTATGTCAGGATTAATGGTAGCTTAACAAATAATTATATAAAGCTCACTTGAACGCGATGCTAATAAAGCTAGATGTAGCCGGTTGGTACCGCGCAAATTAATCAAAGGGAAATATTCATGCCGACACATGCTATGAAATGATAATGAACCCGTATTGGTGAATGGGATAAAGGGAAGAGGCTAGCGGGTGAAGGGAGTGGGGAAATGTGAACATTACAGTTGTATTGTCACACTATAATATTATAGGAATTAATACACGTGTGGAATACATGCCGATTACTTTAATTTCGATTCTTTTCAATGAGACTTTTAGGGAACCACAGTTTAAAATTTAAATATGAGAACAGAGCTTAAAAGTCTTTTGTCCCTGATGGCGTCATTCCATTACATAAAAGAACTTATTTGACTTTTTTATCTCAACATATTTTTTCATTGGTCTCATAGATTTCGACTTCCATATTTAAAAATTTTTGCCTGACTTATCTCAATAAGGACCGAGTATGGTGGCGCGGCATGGGTAAGGCTTATATCCAGCAGTGGATGGTAACGGGCTGACGATGATGATGATGATGATACCTAAATATATCAGTATAAAATATTAGTTGTAAATATTCCCGGATCACCCGCTCCCTGCCATCCCTCGCGGCCGACTTCACACGAAGGCTCAGCACATATATTGTGTAAAACAATACGTCTGAATGGTATGCCTCTGTCTGTCGGAACAATTAGTTGAGAACCTTTGACCGTTTATACTTCAATAACATCGACTGTGTCGCCCGCAACCCCTAGGCATCAGGGCCTCAAGTCTGCTAACAACAATGCTTTGATAACGCTAGTCAATAGGGAACCAAGTCAAAGGTATTTGACATTCAATTCTTAGTTAAAGGCATATGCATGCAGGCCATGTCAAAAGTATTCTTATTAGCATTATGGTCTTTTTTTGACATTTGTTGTCATTTTGGTATTCTCCTAATGATAACAATACTGGTACGTTAAACGTAGCTCGATGGTTGTCAAAACTATATTGTGACGTTTATTTGACAGATATTTTATTTGAATTTTGACAAGCAACATAAACTACAGAGGCACTATACCCATATTAATAAATTATAGCAGAATACCAAAATTCTGACACTCTTGTGGTGACTCTATATGGACACATAGTCAGCTCAAATAATGTCAAATAGCAGTCTTGAGGCCCTGTTGTTATGTAATATCACTATTAATTAATTAGTGGAGCTCTGTGGCTATTCCTAATATAGGTCTGTATTGATTGTGTTTGTTGAGCTACAGTTGGTGCTTAATTGATACTGTTCTGGATTTCATAGTAATTGAGACGTTACAACTTTTATCTTTTGTGGTATTAATACCTTCGCAGACTCTAGATACTGGTAATACTCGTAAATCTAGGTGGTTATGGGTAGTTAAAAAGATGATAGTAAAAAGATGATCAATTAAGTAATGTCAAACAATATAAACGAAATAAAATTATCGTAAATAGTCCTATTTATGTTACTAATTAATACATTAATATATGAAAGAAATTGATATTATTATATTATACGCGCTAAACCTCAATATCTTTATTCAAAACGTCTTTCCCCATTTTCGTCAAGCGAACCACAATCAAGCTGTATATCTACATACACTCGGGCAAACATTACCTCGAGTCAAGTTTGCGTTAAGGTATCTAAGCCGAGTCAAAGCGAGTCTGCCACGCGTGATGACAAACACACAAACACATCAACATACGGAGTATGTTTTAATATACGACGTCATAAATCAAAGATCCAATAACGTGGTTCAATTTCTTTGATACGGTTCGTTTATGAGTGAGGTTTTAATGTATGTGTATGTGTGTGTTTGTATTGGCCTCTTTTCATTTTAACTGCGTATTTGGCCCATATTTGTGAAGGAATATTGTGAGACCTGCATATACCAGCGAGGGAATTTGAAGATTGTATGTGAAGTTGATCAACTTGCTCTTGGCCAGCGTTTTTGACTAAGTAATGATTTATTGAAAACTAGCGGCGCCCCGCGGTTTCACCCGCGTAATTCCGTTCCCGTAGGAATATGGGGATAAAATTATGCTAAAAACCTTCCCACTGAATCACTCTATCTATTAAATCAAACCGCATCAAAATCCGTTGTGTAGTTTTAAATATCTAAGCATACATAGGGACATAGGGACATAGAAAGCGACTTTGTTTTATACTATGTAGTGATTTAATCTTCCAAGATCTGATTAGGCAACATTTTGTTTAAAAACTGGAAAGAGTGAAACGTCCACCATTTACGGCTAAATCTTAGACCATATTTTTGTTTGTTTTTATGTCAGTTCTTTTAAGTTCTTAGACACTTCTTTTAAACCTAAACTTATTTTAAAGCTTTTAAATTTAGAACTCAAAGCCGTCTTCCAACCTTCAGTAACTACGTATATTTAGTATAGGTAAGTTTCATTTACTACAGCACTCATTAAACCTGTGACGTAACATTTGGTACCCGTATATGAGATGCATCGTGCCTCGTTACAACACCTAATAACAATAAACTTCTACTGCCAAATATAACTAGCATTAAATTTAGCACTAAACAGAAATTTAATCTAGCACGAAGCGAACGGTACTTGACAGGGAGGTAATCAGGGACTACTACTTAAGGATGTGTTGGGTAAGTCTTGTTGTAGTAGTCAGTAGGAATATCTCATCTTTAGAAATTGAAATGGCATGATTATAATACCGAACTGTCATAGAAAGGAAGAAGGCACAGTTTCGGGTTCGATTCCCTTGTTAGGTAAAGTTCTTGACTGTCAAATGTAACGGCAATAAAATAACTGAGTGGTCATGGTCTCAGTGCTGGGCTGCCATAGATGAGTTGCCGGTTCAATTCCCCTTCGAAGTAAATGCAGGACTGCTAGAGTTACAGGTTTGGTTCCCGTGTTATTGTCTTTAATGTTTATCTCAGTCTGGGTGTGTATAGTATCAGTCTAGATAGTTCTTGACACTAGATACATGTCGGGTCAGTTGCTAATGAAAAGTGGCTACAATTCAGAATAGGCTTGCATTTGACTGTAAAGGTGCTGATAGACTTGAGCATTTGCGTGTAACAGAACATCGAACATTTGCCGTTTTTATATTTGCCGAACTGAACAACGAGCCGAGCCGAGCATAGAGCCAAACATTGCTACGGATATTTTTACGAGCATTCTAGAGAATGCTCTAGTTGATGCTCGTCAAAAAATATTTTTCACGAAAATGTCAAACTTGGATGTCAAGTGGGGCGCGGGACGATGACCGAAGCTTGGCTCGGCAAAAAGATCGCTAGTATGCTCGCCAGAACACTCGCTAAAATGTTCTCGTATATTTCTGTAATGTAGCATTCACGTGAATGCTCAAGGTTCTCAGCACCTTAACTAGCCTGATGGAAAGCAAAGATATAGCCTAAGATGGAACGTGCTGTTCAAAACTGATAGTGTGATTAAAGTTAAAAATATACATAATTACTTAAATGATGTCCAAACACCATCCAAAATAGCTGTACCACCCCCGTACCTTTCCCTAAATCCGTCCCCTGTACTTAGTAGTTAATTGAAAATAGCTGTCAAGGTGTGAGCCTTCTGAGGGTATGAACAGGCTCGCTACTTAGTGAAATGCAATTTGAAATTCAGCGACGACCTGTCTTTTGTCTGTTTTGTTTGGTACAGATATGTGATCGCCGTTTGTTTATATTTTTTCAACACACTTGCTCATAAAGGGGCTCTTATTTGTGCAAAAACAGTTGAATAATGACACGCTTGATTCACTAGTGAGTTATAGATTTTTTTTTTAATTGTTTAGTTTTAAAAAAGTTTCGAGACCAAAAAAAATCGTGTCCTAATTTTTTAAAAACAAACTTCAACTATGTTGCCTTTCTTTTGGTAGGTCTATCGATTCCATTCATTCATTCATTCGATTTTTTTTTAATAAGTATATTCTTTTAATCAATGGCCGATCACCATTGTTGTGTTGGATGCGCGCGAATAGAAAAACTGTTTATTTATTAGCGAAAAATGATAATTTCTTCGCAAATGTGTTGAAAAACGTTGTATGGTACACGCGTGTATTGATGATTACTATCCTCGGCTATCTTCTGACCCTCGCCTGACGGCTCGGGCCTCAATAGCGCCTCGGAAGTAATCACCAACTTGCCTCGCTTGTACCATAAATAACTATTATCCGTTAGCTTGGACTAGGTAGATTTTAGACTGTGCTGAATAATCGTGGATGATAAATGCGATTTTGTCGAAAATGGTAGGTAGGTTGTTATCGTACTATTTAGATGTTAAAATATAATGTACTAGCTGTGCCCCGTGGTTTTACCCGTGTGTAACGTTATCCCGTGGGAATTTTGGGATAAAATCCTATGTGTTATTCCTAGGTATGAGAAAAACATCTGTACCAAATTTCATTAAAATCCATTCAGTAGTTTTTGCGTGAAAAAAACAAACATTCACACTCACAAACATTCGGCTTTATAATATTAGTAGGGTTAAGTTTTTATTTGTAGCTTTCAAGGGCGTCTGTGGTGTAGTGGTACGAAAACACTCCGATTTAAACCCCGCCATGTACCAATCTGGTTTCGTTTTTGAATTCGTATTTAAGTTTTTTCGAAGCTTTTCATATGCAGGAAAACATCGTGAGGAAACCTGCACACATCTGGGAAGAAATTGTAAAGACTTTACATGTAAAGTCGACCAACTCTGGTGGTTGATTAAGCTCACTTTTTTAATCCTTTTTTTACAAGAAAATTACGAGAATTCCTCTAACTGAACTGAAATTAAACTTAGTTTTTAAATAAAATATAGCAATCATTTAAAATCTTTTTTGTATCTAAAAACGTTCGTAACTACCCAAACTGCATAAATTGATTTAAAAATCCCTTTCAAACTTCATATCCAAGTATTAATAAAAACAATACGTAGATAAAAAACAAAATAAATATTCTCTATCGAATCGAATGTATTTTTTTACAAAGCCTCATATTTATTGCATCTACCGTTGCATATTATATGCTGACGAAACATAACCAAGTATATATCGAGCTCGCTTTATGCCATTCCTGACCAAACAACCATCTATTTTAGACCTCTCGATACTCCTCAAAAATACGAAACTCCACTAGAAATTTGGAACCACAAAACCGGTTGGGAGGTCCATAAATACTGGTTTCCACAATGCTTTGACGATTTACAACCGTCTCTGATTTACTTTTAATGGGACCGGAGTAAATTTACACAGTCATAAATCAATAGAGAACTCTGAATTTGGTAAATTCCTACTTTTCACAAAAACTTTTGTTCGACTTTTCTTTTTGATGGTGTTCTTGTAATATTTTCGTGTGAGGTTTCTTTTTTTATCTTTGCTGAGTTTTGACCGAGTTTACGAAATATAGGTTTGTTATTTTAGGTTGTAAAAATACTGGTTTTTATTGTAAAGAAAATATTATACTTATTCAATTTTATGTTTGTATAGAACAGCAGGTCATAATGTTTTTACCGTAATTGCGTAGAATTTAATATAAACGATAACAAAAGTACATGAAAACATAATTGTTTGATAACTCTATCAATTTAACATAAATATTGAAACATTTTTGTTTATATAATAATCCTTACAATAGGACACTGAACTCCTTTATACGCATAAATTGATATTTAGTATTTATCCTCATTTTACGCTTTAAGTTAAAATGATATTACTACTTGTTTTAGATTCGTAATTAATTTTAATAAGTGTGAAAGTCAGTTTGTTGACATTTGATTGACGACTAAGTGAAGATGACTTGCTTTGCCAAAGGTAGCGAGTTCGATTTCCGATCATGACAAAAAATTATGTTATTGAAAATGTATGTCTTGGCCTAATTGCAAGATATCATTACATGCAAAAAACTTTTCTTTCAATTATAGCTTTTCTACATAGAAAAGAATAAAACCTAGAATCTCCGATTTGGCAGGTATGAAACTCTACCACTATACCGCCAAAGCCTTTTAGATATTACTAAAATATTTCGCAGTGAACGACGACCGACATTGCATGTTTAAAAAAAACCATACAGCCATAGTGACACTTTTGTGTCTAGGCAATTAATATCGTGGAATATGCGTTGTATTTTCATCATTTTGCCGTCGGAAAATGCTCAATATTCGACTTTTAATGGTGGAAAGGTTGTTAAAATGTAATTACGTGTAATTATATTAATACACGTTTTATTTTTTGGATGTATATTAAGTTTACTGTATGTCTGTTAGCCCGTACTCGGCCTGTGGCTGACTAAGGCCTCTCGTTCTTCAGGGTAGGGGAAGCAGATGATGATGAAGGTTTATTGAGATAGACAATAGTAAAACCTGTCACATAAATCTATCAAATATTTATTAAATATATACAGAGTTGGACCAAGATCTGACTGGATAATCATTCACTACATCATCTCATTATAGTAACTGACCTCTAACTAAGTTCGAAACTTGTATCTAGGGTATCAGAAACTACGCACACTCATTCACACACACCCAGACCGAGACAAACATTTGTGGTTTACACAAATATGCACCACGCACGGGAATCGAACCCGCAACCTTACGGATGAAAGTCCGGCATGGTGACCACTCCGTCATGGACTCTACCATCGAGGTTGTCTTTCAATCGGGATCGATCGAAAGTATCCACTCTCTTAGAGAATATCAGACAAGTAGGCTCAGCTAAGCAAAAATTCAGGTTAATGCTGACCCTCCTCTCTTCCATCTTATATTCGCTAAAGTGTATGTGACTCTTCTGAGTTGCAGGTGTCCAGGGGCAACGGAAGTAACTTACTATTAGGTGACCGGTTGCTCATAAAATATGTCGTAAAAATAGATCAAAGATTCAACGTTGAATTTTAATCATTTTTACAACCTTATCGATTTACAATAAATAGAAACAAAAAAACAGCGCCGTTGACTTCCGATTGGAAGGTGCCTGGTTCGAACCCCACCGGTCCCGCCACGTATCAATGTGTTTTCAATTTTCGAATTCATAGGTACGTTGATTTGGACCCTCTTACGGTGAAGGAAAACATCGTGAGGAAACCTGCACACACCTGGGAAGAAATTCTAAGGTGGTGTGTGAAGTCGACCAACCCGCACTTGGCCAGCGAGGTTGACTAAGGCTTAATAATTCAGGGTAGTCTCGAGCCATTCAGTGAGGACATTATATGAGCTGATGATGAGTAACAATTAGATCGAGATCCAACAGTAATCCAACGTGTGACAAAAACTAGACAATAACAGAACATTTAACAATAACTCACTATTGTCTCTACCCAAGTTTACACTTACTGTTTGCGTAGTAACGTGTATCACATAGCACGTATTAGAAGTACGTATGTTCTATAACTACGTCATATTTACGTATTTATTTTGTTTATTTGTTACGTAAATTAGCGTTTACGTGACGATCTTTGAGTGTTGATAGTGGTTGGTGACAAAGGATTGATAAAGATTATAGGAAAAAATATTTATACTGGTATTAATAATATACAACGAAAGTAATAGTGCCATATAAACTCGGCCACTGATAGTGCCATATCGGTGGCCGAGTTCTGGTCCTCAAAAATATTGAGTCGACACAGAAGAAGAAGAAAATACAACACAGTTGTAACTTACTGCAAGAGGTCTTTGGTTCGATCTTAGGGGGGATCAAGCTTAAACCCAGAGAACATGGGAAATTTTATTTCTAAATTCCCAAGAAACCACGTCAACCACACTAGTCAAGTGCGGGTCGGTCAACTTTACACACAACTTTAGAATTTCTTCGCAAGTGAGTGTAGGTTTCCTCATAATGTTCTCCTTCACTTTAAGAGCGTTGAATAATCCTACAAAATTCAAAAACAAATTAGTACTTGGCGGTGATCAAACCAGCGCCTTCCTTCATATACTTAACCACTACGCTATCATCTCTCTCACTCCTTCACATTAACTAGCCGACATATCAATTATGTTATAATTACACTAAATACCAAATGTACGTGTGAACAAATCGATCGAGTGACAGTTACTTCGTAAAAAATTCAGTATAATAACGTACATTTACATCGAACGATTTGAAATAGGCGTGTCGACGTTACGTGGCGGTGTCATAATGAAATAGCATAGTAATCGGTAGTGTTAATATTTTTGAGTAGTTTTAGCACTTAGGGTTTTAAACTCTGTTATGATGTAGGGAAATGAGTAGATTGGTCACCTTAATCAAATAAAACAATCATCATCATCAGCTCACATAATGTCCCCACCGAGGGGCACGAGCCTACCCTGAATTAGGGTGATTAGGCCTTAGTCAACCACGCTGGCCAAGTGCGGGTTGGTCGACTTCACACACAACCTTAGAATTTCTTCCCAGGTGTGTGCAGGTTTCCTCACGATGTTTTCCTTCACCGTAAGAGCGTGGAAATTAACGTACATATGAATTCGTAAATTGAAAACACATTGGTACGTGGCGGGACTGGTGGGGTTCGAACCAGGCACCTTCCGATCGGAAGTCAACGGCCTTAACCCCTGCGCCACCGACGAAATCAAACAAATCATTTATTAAAATTCATTCACACATAATAATAATATACTTAATGCAATTATCGAGACCATACCTCTCGTGCTAGTTGAAACCGTGTTACGACAAGATAAGGCCTCTCAAATTACCCCTAATGGCAGGATACAGGACATCTAATTATCAGTTTTTTTTCGTAGGTCAGTCAGAAGTACGTTGCTGTCTTTGAAGAGATTACAAATAGAGAAGACAGTATTATTTAAGACAGGCAGCGCCCCGCGGTTTTACCCACGTAGTTCCCGTTCCCTTAGGAATACGGGGATAAAATATAGCATATGAAAGGCACTGATAAATGAGCTTTCTATTAGTGAAAGAATTTTCGAAATCGGTTCAGTAGTTTCGGAGCCTATTCGTTACAAACAAACAATCAAATCTTTCCTCTTTATAATATTAGTGTAGAAGAACGAAAAGGAAGAGTAAGAATATGGAGAAAGTGGTGAGACTTCGGGCCCTTCATTCACCGTGCAAACTACCGTGTGCCTAGTGCGAGTTTTATTTTCGAAAAGTTAACTTTACGTTAACGCAGATTTGTATGGGATCGAAGCAGCGCCATCTTCCGGCGGAGTGTTTGATCCCATACAAATCCGCGCAATAGGCACTCTGTAGCTTTGAACTATTACTTGATGGTGATAATCGATGAGATGAGAGTGTGGTAACTCCCCTGCGAGCGATTGAGCTAGCGTGTTAATTACTCATATTCCTTCTCAATTTACTAACAACATCAGTGAGAGAGAGGCCATTGCTTTGCTATTTTGTAAAAAAAAAGTGTCAAAAATTTATTTCTTTGATTTACACGAACAATAAAAAAAACATTAAATTAACAATTTTAAAAACCTCCAACTCAATCACTTTCAAACCCCCATAACTTTTAAACAGGTCAACCGATTTTCATCAAACATGTCTAAGAACACTTGCACGTAAGTCCCCTGTAATAAAAAAAACTAAATAGAAATCGGTTCATCCGTTCGGGAGCTATGATGCCACAGACAGACAGATACACACACACACACAGACACGTCAAACTTATAACACCCCTCTTTTTGCGTCGGGGGTTAAAAATACAGCCGCGACAAAAATCCGTTTAAGTGTTTCATTGCAGTAAGCTTATTCCTTGCTGAAGCTCTACTAATGTTATCAGTAAGAGAGGCCTTTGCTTTGCTATTTTGTAAAAAAATAGAAGTCAAAAATTTAAATAACAATACCTCAAACAAAAATCAATTCCATAAATTAAAACAAATGACGTAACAAAATCATGCGGTTTTTGTAAAAAGGTTGTATTCATAAATTGTTAATGAAAACTTTCCCTATATATAATTAGTGTCAGAAGTGGCGCGATTATTCGTCGTAGAAATACCACAATGTACATTATTTAATAAGTTTGTGTGAGGGTTTGTGAGGGACTGAAAGGGTGGGGGCATAGTTAGAGCGGAATACAAATTACATTAAAGTGATGAGTAATTAATTTCGGAATAAAATTCAGTTGAGGAGTATTTATAAATACATTACGAAAAGTCAAAGTTAATAGCAAAATTTTAGAGGCATAATATATTGAACCTTATTTTTAGATCTTTTTATTTTGCTGCGTCATAAATAATGGGCAAAAGATTTTATTCATTAAATAAATATCAAAGAAAAATGTGTCGCAATGCTATAAAAGCTTACCAGAGTTTGTATGAAAAGTACGTCCGGTTGGGCGCTCTTAAATCAAATTATTTCATCATCAACTAAAAAGTTTACAAAAATATATAATCGCTTGAACTACGCCCACACCTGAACCAACCTCACCAACCCTTTTCTTAGTGTCAAACATTTCATATTTAAGAAGGCTCCAAATTGGTATTTATAAGGTTCGACCACCGTTTTAATATTCACTCGTCTGCGGCGGTCTTAACGTGTCGCCGCTTTTACTATTATAATTAGTTTTGTTGATAGACTAGTTTTTAGTAGCGACTTTGCTCGCGTAGTCTTTGGAAAAATAGGAAAAAATGATTGGGATTTGGAAAGAAATAAACCGGATAAATTGTCTAAATATATATGACTTAAAGGTAAGTGACTGACTGACATAGTGATCTATCAACGCACAGCCCAAAGCACGAGACGGATCGGGCTAGAATTTGTCATGCAGATGTTATGACGTAGGCATCCTCCAAGAATTCCCACGGGATTATGATATACGCGGGTTAAACCGCGGGTCACAGCTAGTTAATTAATAGATCTGTAAAGAAGTGTAGAAATAAATTTATTTCATTATATTTTAGCTTACATAAAAAAAAATGAAAAATATACTTTTTAATCCAAACACCTTCGCGTGTGTAATCGGATCTCATCGGATTATAGCCGTTTACGAGCGGTTTTAACCGTATTTTTAATGATAATTAAGGAATATGTTCCATCATTCTCAGTTCAACGCCTCGATATTCTAAAGTTAAACTTCATTTTGCCCTATATTTACATTCTACTACATTCACGAAGCCCTATATTTGGCAGTCCGTCATGGCGACCTCTCCGCATTCAGTAAGAATATTGCCCCTCAAACAAGTTCCGTATTGAGTATCTCTACGGCCAAATATTCCGGACTCTGGCGCTTTAATGCATACAAAATTTCAAACTTACAAATAATAATAAGATTAAAATAGTAAACTCAGCAATATTGACACAAACGTGAACAATTTGAATCAAACATATCAATCATTCACCATTTTGAATGAAAAATGTACTACTGTGGCATTTCCTTGAAGTTTCCTTGCGACGAAATCCGACGAATAGATAAATGACCACTTGTCTTCAAACTTCACGTTTCGTAACGCGGCAAAATTATAAGTCGTAAGCAAATATCAATTTCATTCATAAAAAAGGAACTTTCTTTTCTATACGTCTAACGTAATTGCCATTTGTCTAGGGCGGCTGATGCTAGTAAACATTAAATGCTAAGTAGCGCTAATTTTATAGACTCTTAGGTCGCTCAAATACCTATTTACAGGGAGATTCTTATTATTTTAGCACTAAATCAAAACCCAAAATCAAGTCATTTAGGTAACTAGTCCATCCCCGTGTTCAATACACGTCGCAAACACGTATTTGTCGATAAGTGAGTATGATTCACGTTTTTATCCGTATGTTATAGTACTTGCGTAATAATGTGCTCGGATAATGCACGTATTTGCTAATTAGTCAATAGTTTGTGTATGGATGTTTGTTTGTTTATAATCATTTTCAAAGTTTTGGAATATGAAAAGTTACATAATTAGAGGACCAGCATTATTCGGGTATTGGTATTATGTAAGTCTTTTGCGACACTTCTTTGTATTGTAGGTTTTATTTTTATTTGATCTTTGTATAAGTCTGTAGTATTCAATCAATGACTGTATCACTGGGGTGCACGGAAGGAGCCTCCACGAGTGGCGCATCATGACAAGTATGCGCCCGGCGCACTCTGGGCTGGGCAATGGTCTGCGGACGGCAAGTCGGTAACGCACACTAGCCGATCCTTCCACCACGACTCAACGGAAATATGAGTTGACACGCAAAGAAGAAGAATTACTGTATCATTTTCTTATAGTAACTGACTCCTAACTAGGTTTTAAGCTTTTCTCAAGGCTAACAGAATCTACGCATACACTTTCATATACCTTCATTTTATCCAGACCGAGATTAACTTTGTCTCATAAGACCAATTTGATCTTAAGAACTACCGAGATAATTTCCATGCCATTTTTATCTTAATTAAGATTGTAAAACCATCATTTTACAGTAACATTTCCTATATTCTTAAACCTACACATATATATAAATCCTATCGACTGGTCCACATATGTCCCTAGCAACACGTTTACTCGTCTACTACACACAGCACTAACAACATAAGCTGAATGCATAATAGTATCGCTAAGGACCTCAGTGCAAGTAAATATTTGATCGGGTAATAACCCTCAGGCATTAGACACAGTGAGCCACAGTTAATTGACAACTATTCACATAAATAGGCACATTTATTATGTAAAATAGACTTGGCTTGGCTTGGTTTACATTATATTTAAAGTGTATTGTAATAGTGGAGTTTATTTGTGGTGTAAATGTAAATAAAATGTAACACTTTTAACTCTAGTGAAATAAATGTGAATAATTTGGTCAGATTCTTTGACAGGTTTTTTCCAAAATATTATGAATTTTGAAGATTTCGAGTTATCGATACAGATTGCTATACAACCTGTATCTCTATAATCTCTCTCCCTGTATAACTCGAAATCTTCAAAATTCTGTTTATTTCCCAAAAAATTTTCTCAGTGATGCGCTTACATTATATTTGGCAATATTGTTCGCAACTTTTCCTCCGCAGCTTAGGTTCTTTATGATAACTAGACTTTTGAGGACTTATGACTGTCAATGATATTAAATACTACATCTAGAACCCATAAATAATATTATTCAAATAAATCCAATACAGTATTTAAGTTGCTGTTGTGTGTAAATCCTACCTTTTAGGTCTTATCTGTACAAACCCGATACCGGCGAGTATATTCAAATTAATGTACTGAAAGGTTTTGAATGCATCAATTCAATCTGTAAAGTTTACCTAGTGGACTCTAGTGGTATTGAAATAGAGTCGGTATTTGCATAGCAATTTGAATATGCAGTAGCCATACGGTAGTTGTATTTGATTACTAACATTCACCAAAAACCTACGCTGCGTTAAATCTAACCGAGCATTCAGGTTGAAGATACATCAAACTTAAATAAGGTTGTGAGTTTATTGGATAGGAGAGGCGATTATCATTAATGAGAAAAACCACTCTTTATTTACTAATTGAATATGGTGTGCAAAGATTTAAGCTCAAACTTTGTCGAAGCATATAATTATTATTTATCACCTAAGTGATATTTGTCACCAGGTGCCGCGGTATTGTCCCCGCTGTGTTTTTAGTGGGTCTGAGCCTACCCACTAAAAACACAGCGGGGACAATACCGCGGCACCTGGTGACAAATATCACCCTTCTGGCTGGGAGAGCCCTACATGCCCCGTGGGTCCTCACAATATAGGCTCACGGTGGTATGCAGTTCTATGCATTTTCACTGCGTTAAAAAAAAGGACTATATACTCATCATAGCTATACTCGTATTACTAATGCATGCTTGTGATGTGTGTCTATATTTATCTGTACTCGTATGTCTGTCTTTAATCATGTTGCATTTAATTTGTGAAAGCATTTTGTGAACCAGTATTCTAATTTTGAAGTTTATTCAACATAGTAAAAAATGGAAATGTGTTATCTTTTCTAAATGACTGGCAATTATCTAACACTAAAAAAAATTTAGTGATTATAGCTAATAATTATTTGTGTAGATTCACTAAAAATTCAAAAACCGCTCAGCTCATCGCTCCGCTCGTGCCCAACCACACACCCCTAGCTTGTGATAGGCATGTGATAGTGACGCGAAGACAGACAAGTTAATCGACCCTGTTCATACAATCTCGCTAAGAAATCTAAATTAATGCACAACACCACGGACCTGAACATTATGTACCAACTTATCTACTTACTAAATGTTTATATTTAAATTTATATTAAAGGTACTTTGTAACTGAAGTTTTCGTTGAACAAAATGGAAATAAAAAAAAAAAGGTAAAGTGTGTTTGTATTTTTCTCTTCTTCTATGCAATTTCATGATAAAAGGGATGTCGACTGGGTAAACAAAATTAAATTCTAATTAGTCCGTCAGATAGATTTCGAAAAAATATTGGCCACGTATTTTTTTGTTTTGTCATGTTGATAAAACTGACTTAACGTATTAAAATTTAGGAGCTTGTGACAATTCTAGGTGAAAAGTGCACCTAGCTGTGACGTCACACAAGTTTTTTATTCACTGTATCGTCTTTATTATTTGTTTATATTAAAAAGGAAAAAATACGTGTTTGACGGACTACTACTTTAACTGGTGCCAGCTAAAATATTTAACTTCCTTACTTACTTTTTGTAAAGAAGTGAAATATTTTAGCTTAAAATTGCTATTAACTGCAGTTTTTCCTAAATATTTTGAGTTTCCTTTCTGTTGAATTGAAGCTGCAACCTTTTTGTTGGATATAGTGACTATCACTAAATACGTTTGAGCTACAAATTTCCTGATTAAGTAAGCCCTAAGATTCCAAATGTCTATAACTTGATTACATCTTAGTTACGCCATAATCTCCCTTAACATCTTCAATATAAGACATAAATTACTATAATCAAAACCTACAAAAACTACGGCAAACGTAATCCAATATTATGTAATTGTACTAACCACCACACAATGTCCCATGGAACTAAGTTACGATTCAATTACAAATACACAGGAGCGGTCATAAAGCAACTGAAGACGGACGCTGTTACTAGTATGTTAGTGTTATGGGCGTAGAATAAGTGGAAATATGCAGATGGTTCCTTATGTTGTATAGTATAACTTAG
Source organism: Timandra comae (assembly GCA_958496195.1). Taxonomy (NCBI): domain Eukaryota; kingdom Metazoa; phylum Arthropoda; class Insecta; order Lepidoptera; family Geometridae; genus Timandra; species Timandra comae. The sequence continues at coordinate 10,175,203 of OY292369.1, forward strand.
TAGCCTGGGTCATACAAGGCAATGAGAGAGAGAGAATGAACGTAATGTGCGTTGGTGATTTCAAATCTATGACAAATGTATGATAACAAAACATATAACAATCTAATATATACAATTCTCGTGTCACAGTTTTCGTTGCCATACTCCTCCGAAACGGCTTGACCGTTTCTCATGAAATTTTGTGAGCATATTCAGTAGGTCTGAGAATTAGCCAACATCTATTTTTCATCCCGAAATTCCTACGGGAACGGGAACTACGCGTGTGAAACCGCGGGCGCAGCTAGTAATAATATAAGTTTTGTTTGAAAAAGAAACATGCATTGCTTAAGTTAAGAACCGAACCCGGGACCTCTTGTCGAATGTGTCTTGGTGATCTTAAATCTGAACCAGGTTTTATGCATCGCTCATCAAAGTAATTGATCTTTGGACCTCAGGCTTTGCAGGCAGGTGCAAATGCAACTGGACGCGGTGGCATGATGTAAAAAAAATATGTCACAAGATTTGTACGACTTTAAATCATACAAAATTAATTTAATCATTCAAACTAAATAATGTTTATTTTTTAAATGACTTCATCTACCCACTTTGCACCTAGTCTGTGCTAGTTGACGAGACACAATCATGGGTTGTAAACATAAGGGTAGGTTAACAAATTAAATTATATTACATGAAACAACCCTTACGTATCACACAAGAACCGATTATAATAACACCTTATTACATACTAGCAGTATTACGAGGTTTTACCCGCTTTATAATCTTAAAAAGAAAATAAAAAGAATCACATGTGTTAGTAATTGTAACAAATTACTAAAAAACATCCATACAAACTTTCGCGTTAGTAATATCACCTGATATCAGTAACTAGCGGCGCTCCGCGGTTTCACCCCCGTAGTTCCCGTTCCCGTAGGAATATGGGGATAAAATTATGCTAAAAACCTCCCTACTGAATCACTCTGTCTATTAAAACAAAATCCGTTGCGTAGTTTTAAAGATCTAAGCATACATAGGGACAGAGAAAGTGACTTTGTTTTACTCATATACTATGTAGTGATGTATGAACTTGGTCAGAAATATTTTTTTTCCCTATTAGCGTTGCATTTTTGGTCTGGTTTAGCACTAAACGTGTTAACCTAAATGATTTGAAAGATAGCACAGACTATATGATTCACTAGCAACGCCCCGCGGTTTCAACCGCGTAGTTTTCCTCCTCCCTTTTCTCCCCCTAGAGAGGAGGGGGTGGAATTTCCAAAAATCCTTGCTTAATGGTAGCCTACTCCTCCAACAAACACACGTGCCAAATTTCAGCTCTCTACGACCAGTAGTTTCGGCTGTGCGTTGTCTGTCAGTCAGTCAATACATCACTCAGTAACGAAAGAGTTTTATATAATATAGATTGAATAAATTTCCGATGTTTTTGCAAAATTGATCTGCTAAGATGCTTGCCACAGCCAATTTTATATATTTTCATATTAATAATAGTAAACATTACAATAAAACAATACACCAATAACTTTCCGTTATCTCCATAGCAACGGTTCGCAGTAAGTTAAATCGCGTGATTATAATATATAAAAGTCTGTATTGGCCGATAGATCCGGTGGCAATTAACTAGAATTGCTTCCTAGGTGGCAACTCTGTTTACATTCAGTGATTGTGTGAACTTTTGTGGCTATTTAGCGGCGACCCGTGGTTTCACCCGCGTAGTTCCCGCTCCAGTGAGAATCCAGGGATAAAGTGATACTAAAACCTTCCTCTTGAATGACTCTATCTATTAAAGAAACCGCATCAAATTCCGTTGCGTAGTTTTCAAGATTTAAGCATACATAGGGACAGACTGCGACTTGCTTTGTACTATGTAGTGATGATGTTTGGGAGATTTATTTAATTGTCTTGCAAGGTTAAAAGACTTTGTTGGTTATTACTGATGATAAGGCTTTTTGTTGGACACGAATAAAGTGTGTCTCTAGTTTAGGATTATCGTGATATGTATGGCTATTGCATTTACTTCTCTAGCCATAGATAGAAGGGCAAATATCTCCCCTAAGAAACGTCAGTCAGTCACAAGGAATTCTAAGGATTATCACCTACCTACGTATATTTCTATCACTTCATTGTACCAACCTTTCAATAAACGGAGTGTCCAGTCGTCCAGTATCTTATTCATCCGACTAGCGAACGAATAACATTATATTAATCATCCATTCTAGCGGACGCCTAGCAACAGCCTTCAATAAATATACTTAGTTTCGTTCCATCATTTTAAAAGCTGTAAGGCATAAAAATATTGGAATGAATACGCTTTTGCCGCTGACTGTACTTTTCCAAAAGTATTCCATACATTAGACAGTTCAATATATCACCCACTATTACCCACAACATACAATAAACTCACACCTATCTCATAATTCACAACACTTTATTTCCACGTTACCAAACGTACGTACAAACTAAGTTTCCCGCCAAAAATTGTACGAAACAGCCCACAATCATGACATTTACCAAATTGCGTATCCCGCGATGTGTTTAAAAGCTAAACAAAAGTATAAGGTCGGGTTCCGACCAAACTGACTGTCAACCGCCGACTGTCTGAACGTGGAATTTTTTTTTCGACATTTTTCGTCAGCCTCTATATCGCTAATAACATATTGTCGGTTACATTTGAATACAATTTGTCTATTAATACCAGGTAGTAGAAATCCTTCACGATTCCGTCTAAACAGGTACTACCGGCATTGTCAGATATTCTGCTGCCAAACAGTAGTGCGAAAATAGTAAAGTGTTCCAGTTTGAAAGAAATGTAGTCAGTGAAACCACTGGGCACACGAGACTGACAAACTGATGTCTCGAGATGATGAGCGAAATAATGTTGTATATTGTTTTTGTAATGGGCAGGAGTGTTGCTTATCTTCAGGTAACCACCTCGCTCGTCTCGTCACTTGCTCTTGTAGAAATAATACTGCGTAACACTCGCTCATCTTCAGTCTGACAATCAGTTTGGTGGGACCAAGACCTAAGCCCCAAAACGTAAAACAAAAGTATAAGATTGTCATTGGGTAGTTACGGTGCGTATAAGAACCGGTAACGTGAACAATTTACGTTCTACGGCAGTTGATGGTGACACCACCATGATATGGGCTGGGGACACGCTACCCCACCACCACAAACTGTTTGAACTTGAGACATTTTAAGAAATTCTTGATTTTGTGTTAGTCAATCGTGGTGGTGTTATCCCTGTGTGTTTCAAATTATAATTGCCGAACTGAATTATTGGTTTATTGAAACTTAGGTTTTTATCGCGGAGGTATATGAACATTTTTATCTTGACGTTTCGATCAGATTCGACACTGGCTTTTCTTCATCACCGTAAGACGAGAATATCACCAGCGAAAGACCATTTGCGTGGGTCTGACATGGCTGTACTTTAAATTAAACATAAAACTCTACATCTTCACAAAATTAATAAATAGTATATTAACAAAAATCGTGTTTGCTCTAGCTTATTTCAGTATTGAAGTACATATTTCATTTAAAATAAAGTTCAAAGTGTCAGTATACAGTTTACTACGCAAAGGGCATTAAAAAGTTTAACTGCTAATTTTCAGGTCAAATAGTCATTCGTGACCAAATTGATGAACGAATGGATTTCCTTAACGCACTACAGATTAACTTTCGGATATAATCTACTCCATTATATACTACATACAGATATATACAATATAATATAGCTAGCTAGCCCTGAAGGTCTAACGCGCAATAATTTTATTACATAAAGCTCCTTCTTGAATCACTCATTTATTACTGAAAACTTCCTATAGAAAAAAAAAACCTTAACAAAGTGCACCCGTAGAAAACACAACGCTAACCAAGAACCAATAAAACCGTCAAATTTCCCCGCAAAACAAATCCGCTACAAGAAAAACACATTTAAAGTAATATCCGTAAATATAAACATTGAATACATTACCGACACATACCTACACATGCGTTACCTGATTTCTGCTTAAAATATTTTATCACACTCACAAAACATTCGATGGAAATAAAAAATCCATTTACGAAGCCTCGTGGACTTGTAAAAGGCATCAATTTGAACGTGAACCGCGCACTTTAAAGGAGCTACGCCATTTTGTCCGGCTGTATTGGGCGCGAGGGCGGCGCGGCGGGCCCGGTTAAAATGGCCGCCCGCCATATACATTATGTTTCGTTCCATATGTTTGAGCGATCGTGAGTGCATACCCAGAGGCAATGCAGTCCGTTGATTTTTTTATTTTTATTTATTACCAGGACTGTTGAGAGGCGGCCGTTAATCAATACTTTATACGACGTGTGCGCAAAACAAAAAATAAACAAATATGTTTGTCCGGATAACAATTTTTATCCGTATCCGTTGGCGGATATTGGAAAAATGAAAGCTATATTAAATCGATCGTTAAACAAAATATTTGAACATGGTTATTGTGACTGTTAGCAATACCCGGGTACCGATTTTGACTGATAATCCTGCTAATGAAAAAATAGGGTGTTGTTGAATTTGTTTTCATAAGAGATAGATTTGAATGTGTAATACAATATTCAATTTCTCCATTTTACATTAGATGGGTAAACAATTGAAAATGATTTAAACCTCAAACAACGGGTCACCAGAAAGTGTCTAATTATTACATAACGTAAGTACATACTTATAAATATTCTCAAAACAAATATCCAAAATATAAATAAAAATACTATCTAAGTAATTGAAATAAGCAGACAGTTAAGACAAGTTTTATCAGTATTCGTTTGGTGAAACTATTAAAAGTGTTATCCGGTTTTCTCGGCTCTAAAGGTCCAACTAGTTATGAGTGAAAAACTTTAACCCTCAGCGGGATAACCGGCCACTTTGGACCCTAAAAGCCACTTTGTAGTTTGGTCTCTTGGAACTTCTTACGATTCATATTATATTTAATAACATTCTTATCAAGTTTGTTTTTGATCAATTAATTTGATGTCTCTTAAAGTGAAAAAGTAAAGAGGTAAATATTTTTGCGTAATAAGAATGTTTATTTTGGTCTGTGTGTGTGTGTATATGAATTATTTTGTGCGTAGTTTGTTATGTAGGTACTGGATATAGGTAATGAACCTAATTAGTGTTAAGTTGTTAACGAAAGATGATACTGATTAGTTATAATTATGTTTTCTATACTATCATTCTGAATAGGTATATAAATAGTAAAAATCTATGTTATTAATGACCAAAACGCAGTTAATTCCTTTTAATACTTTCCAAATATTGTTTATCACAAACGTAAACAGAAAACCTGAAAAAAAACTATCAATTCCCTTCCCCAATGCACTCTACATGGAAAATAAACATTTTTTTGTATATTTTGTTACGAAATTTAATACAAAATCCCTGAAAAAATCGGAACATGGTGCCGACAAAGAGAGATTTCGTTGACAGACAAAAATATGCTTTTTTTGGGTATGTTTCGCAATATTTTTTCCTGAAAACAAGGCTTATGTAAAGCTTGTGCATATTAGGGGAGGCGCAACCGAAAAATATTGGTTAACTAGCAGCGCCCCGAAGCTTTTCCCGCATAGTTCCCTCTCCCGTGAGACTGCGGGGATAAAATTATACTACAAAACTTCCTTTTGAATCATTCTATCTATTAAAGCTTTAAAATCCGTTGCGTGGTTTTAAAGATTTAAGCATACATAACCTATACTGTCCCACTGCTGGGCAAAGGTCTCCCCCATTGTCTTCCAAGTATTGCGGTCCTCGGCTTCATAGGAAGAAAAAAAAACCATACATGGGGACAGACAGCGACAGCGACTTTCTTATACTATGTAGTGAAGAGCTCTAAGATTCAGTGATGGAATAAGATTCACTGGTTTTAGTTTTGATGGTGAATTTCCCAATTTCCAAAAAATATCTCAAGGAATTCCCATTCTTGACATGTTTATATGAAGAGGGGCGGATTTGCCTATTTGTGTCGAAAGAATAGGCGGAACTGACGCAGGTAACGATAAGTTACTTGGTTTATTTGTATTTAAGTTGGTTATTTACTTATGGGATGTTGTAGAGCTGGAGAGATTGTTTTTTTGATGCGCTAATTTTAGGACTTAGAGTTTTTATGCTATTCGATAAAAAACTCGGCAATACTATAGGATATTTGTCTACGTGGATGAAAGTCCAGGGCACAAATATAATAAATTACTTAATAAAAGTACCAAGATGTTTTTAATTTTTTACGATTTTATAATTTTCCAACACAATAGGGTCTGTTTTTTTTCTAAGTATTGCAACGCGTGCCATAGTAACTAGCGGGTACTTTTCCCAAATAACAAGTTTATTTCATTGATTAATAAAACTCGTAATTAATTAATTTAAATACAAACTGCGCGCACACAAACCCAATAAGGGTTCCCCACACACAAACCAAAAGTTTTAACACTTAATAAAACCGTTCGTAATTGAATTATTAAGTTAATAACTTTAAAATTCTGTTGAACTCTTTGTAAGTTAAAACAAAATGGGTACCGCTTAACCTGGCCGTGTAAAAAACTTTTAAAATTTCCCCAGCGCATCGAATATTTGAATAGTTGAACATTTTAACGGCCCTCAGGCGTTTTGCTAAAAATATTATATGTATTTTGAAATTTTGCACGGGATCTGACCCCGTGAGGGCGCGGAGTTTCATAGCCAATAAAATTTAATGAATAAAACTTGTTGGTTACCTTTTTATTTTGTGTTTAGTGTGTTTTAATTTTACGGTTAAGGATATGTTTTTTAAATGATGTTCGGAAGTTTTATTGTTTTATAAGTCTTTGCTGTTTTAAAGTTCTTTAGAGAGTTTTTTTGTAGAAGGATTTTAGAAGTTAGATTTAGCTTTTATGCTTGACTAAGTGCGATGTAACTTAAATGTAAGATTGCGTTTTGATATTTTGCAATGGTATTAGCGAAGTCACTAAGTCTGGTGGCAAAACTGATTCAGATTTTTCTGTTATGTTTTTCCTTTTTTCAAATCAAACTAGTAATATCTATAAATTAAAAATTTAAAAAACCCCCAACACAATTACTTTTAATCCCCCATAACTTTTAAACGGGCCAACCGATTTTCATCAAACATGTCTAAGAACACTCGCACGTAAGTTTTCTTTCATACAAAAAAAACTAAATTGAAATCGGTTCATCCGTTCGGGAGCTATGATGCCACAGACAGACAGATACACACACACACACACACACACACAGACACGTCAAACTTATAACACCCCTCTGGGGTTAAAAATAAGCTTGTTTAGCTTGATAATAGGTATAAGATAGATTTAGCATCTTACTTCCCCCTAGACCTAGAACCTTCATTCTTCTATCCATACCGTACAACTAAGACGCTTAAGATATTAGATACCTTGATATATTTTATTTCCATAAAATCAGCACCTCAAAACAAATTATTAAGATAAAATCAATAGAATCAATAGAAGTGAAGCACCAGTGAGCTATTCACTAGAGTCACCGCTCACCGGTCCGGCACAAAACAATAGCTTTGGGCAGCTTACAATGTACCGGTACCACTGGTGGCTCGGTACTGACGACCGCCGCGGTATTAACTGGCATGTTTCAATGTATACGGTGCAGCGGTGTGGTGTTAGAATTTACATATATTTTAGGATATTTGTATGGTTTATTTTTATTAAAAAGACATATTTTTTTTTCACTCCTTTCAATTATAAAGAATAATTAAATTACATCTTATGATCATTCGTAGAGATTTCAAAACGAGATGTGATACAATAAATCCTCTCCCGTCTTAAGAGTGCCTAGAAGCAAGAAAATGGTTTGAATTTGGCATTACCAACATGAATAATTACGATACAGCGAAATGATAACGCCTGTTTCTTCACTATACTGTTATTAATTTGGAATAATAAGAAATAGGAATAAATGTGACGCCTTTCAAGGGATAACAAGAGAGAGCTTTTTTCCTGTAGTAGGATCTCATAGACCCACTTACTATTTTTTAAATCTTTCCTTTTTAAATTAAATTCCTTTCTATTCAAATGATGTGTATCAAAAATCCCATAACTTGCGCCACACGTAGCCACTCAATTGTTTAAGCACCAGACAGTACACTAGGTAGAAAATGTTATAAAATAACCTTCAATGGCGTACGTTTTATACTCTTTTCAATGTTATTCAATGCAAATAGAAAGGGTATTAGAACTCAATATAAATACGCAATGTTTGTTATGGAATATATTAATAATAATATCGTTATGAAATGCAAAATTGTCTGACGTTTTGTTACTGGTTGGTGGGAAAACGGTGTTATGTTTTGTTGTAAGAATATTTATGTATTCATTTAAATGTTTAAAAAGTAATAATATTTTACAAATCTAGTTGTATCTTAAATTACATTTGAAGTTCAATAAATCGGATTTTATGCCTCAATTGATCTATTCATTTTTGTTTTACTATTTTCCTAACGTGTTTCGTGTTTGAGATCACTAAGAAGCAATGGCTTGCCCATACCTTCGTGGTGAATTCGCCAGTCCTCTTCAATGTACTAATAATTTATCGGTAAGAAAAGGCTTTTTACGCTGCAGTGGGATGCTACAGGCTGATACGACTACCACAGTATAATAATGAGTCCGAGTCATACCAGGTACAAAGGTAAGCCCTCGGATTTGATTTCTGAACTGAGCAATATTGTATTCCAAAAAATAACGTTTTTTTTTAACAAGCGTGGTGATAACTGCTTTTCCTTCTCACATATAATTAACACAGTCACTATAAAAGGTGTAATTTATACAGGTAAAATCACGGGCGGAAGCCCAATATTCCTCTTAAAACACGTGTGCAAAATCAATGGCATTATCACACACGATAGCTTTTTCTGGAACCTACTTCGGCCGGTACGGTTAAACACGAAACTTTACTTAGTCCGTACTTAGGTCGAACTTAGAAAGTTACTGCATAATTTACATGGAATAAGCCCCGCTTGCCCTTGGCTTCGATTTTATTGTCATAGATTAAATATTTTAGTGGTATACAGATGGGATGGTGGTTATTGTTTTGATGATGAACTTTATTAAATATCTTCAATTACTAGCTGTTATATAGATCTTTAGTGGCGTAGTGGTCACGGCCTTTGACTTCCATTTGGAAGGAGCTGTTCAATCCTGATCAATTATTATCACTGTTTTGTAGTTTTCGAAGTTTATTTTTACACTAAACGAAAACATAGCGAGAAAATAAGTAATTCGACCAATTCTTGGCAGGATCAAGCATAAGGATAACAAGGAAAACTCGAGAAAAACGCGACAAAAATCGCGGGAACTTGCTAGATTTATCATAAATAAATTAAATACATAAACCTGTGTTATGTATAATGAAGTTGTTATCTCAACGCACGCACCACAATTGCGTAGGAACTAACGTAGTTTGAACTGATACTTTTCTAGACATATTGGTACCAAGTTTATACAGGGTGTAACTGCATTTATGATTAATGTATAAATTGTTATATGTATCTACACATGTATAATAAAATGTATGTATATAGTTAATTTATGTTACAAATAATAACAAGATAAGTAATATCGTTAGCATCGTTATGAGATGTATTAAAATTGGAAATAAAAACCATTCAAATAAAGATTGTTATTGTTATTGGTGGTACTAAACCAATTCAAGATCTGCTGTATGAAAATTATTGATTATGTTATACAAACTTTTTCATTTTAAATAATCAGGAAAATACTGCTTTTCAATTACAGCAAAAGAAAAAAAGATTGCATGTCTTTAAAATGCTACACTTGTGAATCCATTTTAAAATACAATTACAAAACACCCTGTACACTTACACGTGTAATAATTATAATATTATTAATAATATTGAATATCAATACAATTGACGGCAATGTCCAATATCTAGCGTTTCAACTGACGATAATACACCTGGAGCCATTCGGCTATTGTCACGTAGTAAGAGATTAATATTGTAAATAATAGTTAAATATGTGTTTGATTGAAAGGAGTTATTTATTGAAAATTCTGCTTCAGATTTCACACGGGAAATAACCTATCTTACTAACATTCATTATCTCGACTGCCTTGGCCAGCGTGGTTGACTAAGGCCAAAACCGCCATAATCCAAGGTAGGCTCGAGCCCCTCGGTGGGGACATCATATACTCGTAAATGAGCTGATGATAATGATGACTCACTTTCATATAAAACTATGATTAATATACTTATACCAAATCTGACAATGTCATTATGTTTGTCAATATTTCGAGTATAACTACTGGTAATATGTATAACTCGCTGTTTGATGCAGTTTTACTTGCGATCCCGAAGAAAAAATGCTGCCTTCGTTTTCAAGTAATGCACATACCTAGTTAGGTACGACGGATTTTGGTAAAATAATTATTATATTTCATAATACATTGTATGTTTTAAAACTAGCCCACTAAAGCTTCCCTTCTGCGCGTCCATACTTACTCTCTGACCACTAAAGTACAAAGATTATACAAATAAACATTGGTGAGAATTTGCATATCTGGTGGTACTTTGATTTTGGCATTGAGTACCTATCTACCGATAATGGCGGAGGATTAAAGGGCATTACTGTTTCAAGTACTTTTCTAATATGGTTATTATTATTATGGGTGTATTATACTGGCTGGAAACTGTGGGTTTATCTGTGCTAATTTCCAGGGGAAATCTTAATTAAACAATCTGTTTTTGAAATATATTAAGGTTGAAATAAAACACCTAAACGAATTATTGTCGTTGTTGTATTTTGTTTTACATTTTCTGACGTTTCGGATTCTTTACAGAACCCGTGATCACACAAGACTAAGATGGAAGACGTCTGTACAGTAATGTAAAAAGTTTACTACCTTCAATATTTTGTTTATAATTTTAACATAATGAAATATATTTATAATTTTAATATATTTTTGAATATACATAATTAAAATATAAACATTATTTTTTACCTTAGCTGGGATTTGGAGTCAGAATTGTGCCGATATGTGGCACTATTAGCACCCTGGTAGATTCACATTTGACGTTCAGTGGCTCATAGAGATTGAGGTGTGCCATAATAAATGATTTTTGACTGAGCTATTGAGGTATATAATACCAGTTATAGCTGGTTCAGATTCCAATTGAAGTATTTTTTTCGAAGATACAGGTCTTTAAAATACTAAACTGTTTTCCTCTACAATGTATAACTATCAAAACCACCTTATCATCACATCTTCTAAAACTCTTCTACAACATTTCCTTCACTTTCTTTTCCAAAACATCATAATATATACATTACATTATATATCTTATTTATACCATAAATAAGGTTGTTATTACGTGCGCCACACCTATAACTTGACACCTATGTTTATATCAATTTGACGCCCGTGAACCTATTACATTACCACTCGCACGTACAAATCAAACATTACTTATACGTTATAGTAGGATAGAGGGAAAAGGATAGACGGAGATTGTAAAGGCAGTTGGTAGCTTAAAAAATAGGGTAACACGTCAAAGAAACGTAAATTCATCGATTATCATAGATTTTTAGAAAAGATTATATTCCAATGTAAAATTTCGTACGAGACTGATTTTATAAGTACAAAGTACTTCGTTTCGGTCAAGATATGGTTTGTTTGAAAGAAAATTTGAGATAATTTATGGAAAAATTTAACCAGGTGTGATGTAAAGCTGAAGAGGGCCTATAAATATATTGGTTTAACTTTTATATACTTACTGTAAAAAACAATAAATTAAAAATTAAAAAAACCCCCAACAATTATTGTACTTTCAAACCCCCATAACTTTTAAACGGGTCAACCGATTTTCATCAAACATGTCTAAGAACACTCGCACGTAAGTCCCCTTTCTTAAAAAAAAACTAAATTGAAATCAGTTCATCCGTTCGGGAGCTATGATGCCACAGACAGACAGATACACATACACACGTCAAACTTATAACACCCCTCTTTTTGCGTCGGGGGCTTAAAAAATAAACTAAGATACTTTCCTGATATAATTTGAATATTATCAGTCATAAACCAACGTTCCATCTTCCACATTTGACTTGTTCTACGTATGTTCTTACATTTCAACACCCATTATGGCGCACAATTATTAGAAAACAAATAATTTACTAAAGTTATTTCGTTCCAAAAATGTAACGCGCGTTTTGGGTGTGTTTATAATTTTTAGTTTCATTGTTTGTTTACTGAATATGTATAGTTATGTAGTTAAAATATAAGCAAAGTATTGACTTGTTAGATCTCACTGCACACCAAACTAAATGTTTGTTTCTTATTCATATTCGACTGGACCGATTTTTATTATTGAATGACTAAATCTATATTTTTGGTGTTTATCTACCAAAGATAATACTTGTAAGTATAGCAAAAACATGATTTCCATTGGCCGGATTTGGTCTTCGAAAATATGAGTCGACACAAGGTCGACACGCAAAGAAGAAGAAGCAAACCTATTTCTCTGTTTCGGTCTGTTTTTAATTGGGTTCGTACACTGTCTGTTATAGTTTCTATTTTCCAACAACATTTTTTATTGTTGTCCCAAGCAAACCCTGGCAACATCACTAGCTCAAACATAAATACGCCCCTATACCGTTCTCTCAAACAAACGTCAAAGAATCACCCTTATAAAATAAAATTCACACAATAACAACTATAGTTCAACAAAATGGAATACATCTAAAATCAGCCGCATAATACAAGGTCGGGTAATATAACAGTTATTAATCGTCTAACTAATAAACTGACAATAGTTGAATGTATCATAAACGTCATTAAATTAAAGAATTTGTTCATAAATTGTACTTTTTCCTGACATGTCATAAAGTTTCCCGATGGCTTACATTGTCATAGGATTAATAATTCTTTTTCAAAAAATTTTTTGGCAATGATTAAGGAGCGCCGATGGGATGATATTTGTGCCTATGTGTATTGCAAAAGAAGATTTTAATTACAAGTTTATTTCCTGCATTATCAGTGTATGAAATATACTATGCACATTAATTCATAACCTTATCCAGAAAAGTGTAATTAACTTTTTTTTCAATGCAGAATTGAACTTGTTCAGCAGTTCATTTATCCAATAAAATAACCTTTTTAAGTTGCCAATTAATTAATATTTCAGCAGATACTAGATTATATTAGATACTTAACAAGCATAGATGATTACGCCTTTTTCTCCTGTATATCATAATTGAGGTAAAGAACTTGTTTGGAAGCGTAGGTTTTTATACGACAGTACAATTAGGCATAAATTGCCAAATATCGAACGTCCACTCTACATCTTACTCTTTGCTTGTTGCAAATGAATCACAATGCGTTCGCGCTCGCTCATAAAACCGGATCGACGCACAGTTGACATAGAACGATAAACTCCAAAATATCATAAATTACTCCTTAATACCTCCTTATGACCGACTGAATAATATGCAATACACTTGCATATTTTTTTGAAACATAAAATAATATTTTCGGAACGTCTTTTGTACGCGAAAAAGTTCTTTGTAATTTGATTTTTATTGTCGTCCTAAAATGTATTTTATTGTGGTGCATATGTGAAATTTTCTTCCTTATTATGTCTTCGTAAACAATGGCTTGATATTACCGATGGGAGATGGGATTGGTGCGAATTCTGGCACACAAACTGAGGCAATAAGGATATCTTTCGCTTACTTTTATTATAAGTAATTTGATAATAGAATTTCTTGCTTTCTGCTTCGCGCTGTGAAGACGGTTATCTCAATGGCTTCACTCACTGATATCTGGTGTTGTATAATAACATTTTGTTTGTATTTTCGGATGTAGTTTTTAAATTATTATTCACTAGTTATTCTGTATTAACCTAATTTAATTCGCATAGAAATAATTTGCCTGACATAAATAGGATGTAAAACGATAACTACTTTCTTCAAATTTACGATTAATAATTATGAAAAGGAATATTAACTGTATATTACTATTTTAGATTCTATAACAAAGACATTAAATGCGTAAATTCATTAAATCCTATTACTAGTGTAGAGTAAGAGACATATGCGTAAGAATATTGTAAAACAAGATATAACACTTTTTTATTATGTAGACTTACTAATTTAATAGACTTTCCATATGAATCAAGACAATTATGTGATTATTATAGTATCTAAATGAATTTTAGGTTCGTGGTTATATTTTGTTTTACATTTTCTGACGTTTCGGATTCTTTACAGAACCCGTGATCACAGAAGACTAAGATGGAAGACGTCTGTACAGTAATGTTATAATTTCAAATACATTGTGAATTTACCACAGATTCGGAAATACATCAGCCGAGACGAATGTGCAAGAAACTCGATTTTTTATTTATTTATTTATCTTGTTACGTTAAGTTTAGGGGATTTTGTGGATTATGCGTATTCTATTCACATTAAACTACATTTCTTAGGTACATTTACTGAATCAAGCGATGCTAATAAAATGCTATTTCTTAAATATCTCTCACAATTCTAAAAACTCTGATTCTAGTCTATTTTAGGCTGACGATTACGCTTGTATAGAAAATTTAATCGCAGACCAAACTCCTAATGTAAATTAGTACAGTGAATAGGAATAGACGTGATCACCAAGTTTGAGCTAATTCCTTTACGTTGACAAAGTCAAAACCGTGTTTGAAAAGTAAGTAACTAACATAATTCATCTAGGAATCAAAAGTCTTATGTCTATAATCATCGAAATCTGACTGCGCCCCGTGGTTTCACCCACGTGAATCCCAGTTCCATGGGAATTTCGGGATAAAAAGTATTCTATGTGTTATTCCTAGTTAAAAGAAACATCTGTACCAAATTTAATCTAAATCGATACAGTAGTTTTTTCGTGAAAGAGTAACAAACATCCACACATCTAAACATCCACACTCACAAACATTCGGCTTTATAATATTAGTAGGATATACGAGTAGTAGGATTGTTCATGTCTATGAATTTGTAATACGTATATTTTGAACAGCTGATTGTCTGTGGGAGAACTACAATAATAAACAAAAACGTCTTTACAGCGTCACTGGTTTGAAGATAAATATAATGTATCAAATATTCATAACCCGAAGGGAATCAAAGACACATGTCAAAGAAATATATTCTTTAAAGACTTAATGAAGTCATTTACCGAAATTATCGTAAATATGCCAAAAATTCAATACAATTCTCCCCCAAACAGCGAGACAAATAACTGAGACATTTCGCCGATTTGTACAAAAAGGAAAAAAATATCGAAGAAAATAATTACAAATTCTTTAACAAAACACCTCGTTACCGGAATGCAGTTCGAATGACAATGAAAACCTGTAAGTAAGAAATATATAAAATTATTTAACGAATGTAAATTTGTACATTTTGTACGCCCTATGGCTTCGTCAAAATTTACAGCCGCACGAATTATATGAAAAGAATACCAAATTAAGGTATTGTTAAGATTTGAAACGATTTTTTTCCTCCATTTTTTTGTTCGGAAGTCAGCGGAGATATTGATTGTATGTAGATCGTGTCCAATGAAACTTATTTATATTTGCAGTTTCGATCTTATTTTTCTTATTTAAGACTAGTATTTTTCTATGGGTACTTTTTTTAAACCGTTTTGTTTATTTTGTTTAAATCTGTATTTTCCTGTGTTACGAGTATGTCTAAGCTGTGTAATCTTGTGTGAGAATAATGTGGTTTTCAGTCCTGTGTTTTGGGTCAAACTAGGATTTTTCTGCGCGTCAACTGCTAATATTTACAACTAGCTGTGCCCCGCGGTTTCGTAGTTCCCGTTCTTGTAAGAATTTTGGGATAAAACATTCTTTTATTTCTTCCCCGGAACATAAGCTACCCCTGTACCAAAATTCAAGTCAATCGATTCAGTAGTTTAGCCGTGAAAAGGTAACAGACAGATAGAGTTACTTTCGCATTTATAATATTAGTTAGGATTAGGATATTAGTTAGGAAGTTAGGATTATTTAGGTCTATATCTTAGTATTATATTCTAACTCTACTATTATATTCTCTCGGAGGACTAATCAAAATTGTGTTATTAAATCCTATTACAGTTCCTCGCACCTACCATAACTATTCAGATTCTAGTATCATTAGTATATCAAATCGTCTATAACTCGTATCCCTAACCAAACTAACTAAATACATACCTACATTATATAAAGTACAAAAGTAAACGCGCACGTGTCGAATCGATCCCTTATATGTGAGCTAAACAATAGGAACCAGCTGATTTTATATGGTCAATGTTTGCTGAAAGGGTTTCGCGGGGTTATTGTAAGATTGTAAGAGGTGTGCACTAGGGTGACGATAGATTTGTGTGGGCTAGTGGTGTTTTAGTTGATTATATTGATTAGAAGTTAATATTTGATATCAAGGTGTTTGAAACATGTGTGTTTGTTCATTGTGTTTGAAATAATCTGTGAACTCAACATATTACATTCAATAGAATTCCTCAATTGTAGTATTGAAAATTAATCAAAACTAAAAGCGTCTTACAGGTCTCCATCTTTTGTGAATAAGGATTCTGTAAACGTCAGAAATGTTACTTAATAAGTCCCTAAGTGATACAATACTATGTCCATCCACATCCAAATTGTAATGCTGAGAAATAAGAGACAGGAGTACGTTCGCAACACCGTTTATTTCGTAACTGACCGATCAACTGCTTACATTTACACAATTTAATTATGTTTACTAACTACCCTCATTATACATACATTACAAATGCTAGATTCATTTTTACAATGCCAAGACAGCGCAAGTAGCTGAACACAAATGCCAAAGAAAACTTTTAATGTTTCCAGGAGATATAAATAAAATGTCTCTTAAGACTTAGAAGCATTCTTAAGATAAAAATTGTTACAAAATAAGTTATACATCTTTGACTTAATCATGGTCACCTCACTCTAAATCTTGACCCCTCAATACTAAATTTCTATTAAAGTTGGTCCAGTTAGCACAGTGGCGACACCCCGCGACAATATTGTATCCTTTCATACAATTATTGTATGGTAAAATGTGACTTTAGCTTTTGTGCGAACCCTTTGATAGGTCATTGGCTTTTTGAATAACTTTTCTATTGAAACTGTACTGGATATGATTTTCCCCTTGTGGAATAGTTTTATTTGTTCTTAACGTTGTAGGGTGATGTCATTGAAATAAGACAGAGGTTTGGGAGAGGAAATATAAAGTGCGTATTATGTCGACACCTCGGTGGCTTAGTGACATGGGTGTCTTCCTGCCAAGACGGGGTTTTGGGTTCAATTTCTAAGTCGACTGATGCTGGTTTGCAATTTGTCAAACACGGCTTAGACTTTGAGTTCACGTAATGATCGATCACGCACTCCTCCTGAGAAAGAAACCTTACTCTGCAAAAGGATCTTACGAATCTATACTTTACTACTATTATTTTGATGTCATAGGTACACTCCTTGACTGCTAAAGAATAGTTCTCAGTTAAAGGTTCAGTTCTTGCAAGATTCTTGTGGTACTTAGAAGAAGTACAGTGAAACCTAAACACATTTAGTTATAAGTAATATCTATTGCGATCTTTGGATTTCTAGTTCTACCTACTTAAGATTATTGACCACAAAACTTATCCAACACAATACCCCCTACAAAGTCCTCAATTATAATCAGAATCACACCAACTAACAGGCAAACCCATTCAACTATTTGTATGAAATGACCCCTTTACAAGACCAGTCTCACACACACACATACAGAGAACACGTGTAAGCACAAAAAATAAACATGAACTTACCAGCAAGAATCTTAAGACACTTGAAAATAGACTTTGTTCTGAAGATGATAAGGTAGAATTTGGTATGTGTTGTGTTGTAATGTTTTTGATATGCCATCAGCTGTGAAGCGAGTTCCTAAGGGAGCGATGCAGGCCCATAATAATTGGTGCAAACATTTTGTTGTTTGAGTTCTGTCTAGTTTGCTAAGGATAAAGTTAGATATTGTACGCAGTTACTTTAAGGAAGGAGGACTGTTAAGATGTGTTAAAAGTGAAGTTAAAATTAAATCTTGGGCTCTTGAGATGAGGTTTGGAAAAATAAATTTAAACGATTACAAATTTCGTTTCGTTCAGATAGATTTAACTTATCCCGAGATCCTATCTATAGGAATATAAATATGAAGACGATAGGCGTTGCAAGTAAAGAATTCATAGGTATTCAAAAGTCAATATTATTCTCAGTTTCTTTGGTCCTAATAGAAGGACTTATGAATGTCAAAGAGGTTTAAATTATAACTAAAAGTAGAATTGTTTTCTATTTTTAGTTATACTCTGATTTTCTACTTTGACTGGTATACAAAATCGAAAAAAATGAAGTAAAATTCCCGCACAGCTTCAATTTAGCAATACATCTAAAGAAAGTCAACTAACTATTCAATCTTCATAGAAAAAACCTAATACATCAAACCTACAAACTAGACGCAACGATTTATTACAATAATCAATTTGACATTTTAAAATGATGACATTTTATTGAACTCAACAGAAATACGAATTGAATTATAGTTATTTATTTATTGACAAGTATTAATCACTCCTCGGAGTCCCGAAAACGGAGCCAAAAGGAATGTATCGATCAATCCAGCCTTTAACAAGTCAAATGCAATGATTTGACAATTTTTCAATTTACTCACTAAAGGCCTTTAATACAAGTCTTTCAATATAACTACGTGGAGTGTGTAATTGATTTTTGTTGAATTTCTTTGAATAGAGTCTGGAATAATTTGTTTCTGCAATTTTTTGGATTATTTGTGTTTGTCAGCTGATTTTGATACAATGGTAAAACATAATATGTGAAGAAAATGAAAATGTATAGAAAAAAACCTACGTCTCCCGCACAGGGCTAGTGAATAATATTTCTACTTTGTGCTTTGGTTTTACCCGCGTGGAACCTTATCCCGTGGGAATTTTGAGATAAAAATATCCTATGTGTTATTTCTATGTATGAAGAACATATGTACCAAATTTCATTAAAATACAATTCAGTAGTTTTTGCGTGAAAGAGGAACAAACATCCATACAAACAAACATTCGCATTTATAATATTAGTAAGATGTTACTAGGTACATACATTACATTATAGTAAATACTTATATAAATAGGACATAGGTAGAATAGCCCTCTCTCACTACATTACTAAAGATCCTGCAAAATCAATAAGTTACAATGAATACTTCCTCTCCTTGGATAATTTTAGACACTTATTTCACTTTTGACAATATAGCCACTATACCTATAATATATTAGTGCTTACGTAATAATAATAATCCACATCATAACACCATAAACCTACCAAGCACACATAACATTCCAGGACGCACACACACACACAACACAGACAAACACTATAATAGTTGAACGTGCGTATGTAGTGTGCGTGTGTGTGTAAGTGTCAGGTAACGTCAGCTGTTTGCCCGCGCCTGCGCAGCCCATATGATCTCAAGGACAAGATGTGAGTTCCTTTTTTGAAATAACTAGAAATATTTACGTTTAACTTGGACACGTTTTGGTCGTAAATTTGGTTATTTTTGGACTTTTGTTTGTGCGGGAGACGTAGGGTGCATGTATTAGGATTGGGTTTAATTTTGACTCGTGTACAGTGTACGTACATAGCGAGGTTTACATAGTTTACAAGGTTTTGTGCAGATAAAGTAAAATAGAAGTTTCTGCGAGTTCTCCTACGAATAATTATTACAAAAGAAGTAGTATTTGCCGGACTGCCATCCGTAAGGTTGCGGGTTCGATTCCCGTGCGGGGTGAATATTTGTGTGATCCACAAACATTTGTCTCGGTCTGGGTGTGTGTGGGAATGAGTGTGTGCGTAGTTTCTGATACCCTAGATACAAGCTTCGAGCTTAGTTAGGGGTCAGTTACTATAATGAGATGATGTAGTGAATGATTATGTTATGTTATGTTATTTCTCTACTACAGAAACATAGGTATTCTTAATTACAAAAATATATATAAAGAGGTATAGGTAAGCCTGTAGAACTGCAGACGATAGGGCCTCTCTCCCTGACGATATAACAATGAGGAGAAAGTAGTATCAGTTACCAACTTATTTTATATCATTATTTATTGGAGTTTTATTAAGGAAATTCTATAGAATACTAGCTGCGCCCCGCGGTTTCACACGCGTAGTTCCCGTTCCCGTTCCCGTAGGAATTTCGGGATGAAAAATAGATGTTGGCCGATTCTCAGACCTACTGAATATGCTCACAAAATTTCATGAGAATCGGTCAAGCCGTTTCGGAGGAGTATGGCAACGAAAACTGTGACACGAGAATTTTATATATTAGTATATTAGATTCAGCTTGATAAAGTCAATATAAAAAGTACATTAACACTTTCAAAATACATACCTAGGTATTGATGAAAATTATGACCTTACCATATGATACTGTCCAGTACATCTTTGTTACTTAATTATCATAATTTTTTTATTAGATACTAGCGGCGCCCCGCTGTTTCACCCACGTAGTTCCCGTAGGAATATGGGGATAAAATTATGCTTAAAACCTTTCCACTGAATCACTCTATCTATTGAAACAAACCGCATAAAAACCGGTGGGTAGTTTTAAAGATCTAGGCATACATAGGGACATAGGGACAGAGAAAGCGACCCTGTTTTATACAACGTAGTGATGGAAAATATAGTAATAGGTACTAGCTGTGCCCCGCGGTTTCACCCGCGTAGTTCCCGGTCCCGTGGGAGGAAGTAAACTATCCTATCTCTCAAGTTGGATCGAACTGCACATGGTGTGCGAATTTTATTATAATCGGTTAAGTGGTTTAGGAGTCCATTGAGAACAAACATTGTGACACGAGATTTATAATATATTAAGATTTTGAAGATTTATAGAGAGCTGGAATATTTCAATTTGTTTTGATTCTGAAAGTAAATTTTATCAAAGTAAGCCTTTGGACACTTTTATGTAAAAAAATACTATTCTGTAATAACAAATTTATATTAAGTATCTATACTAATATTATAAAGAGGAAAGATTTGTTTGTTTGTTTGTAATGAATAGGCTCCGAAACTACTGGACCGATTTCAAAAAATCTTTTACTAATGGAAAGCTAATTTATCAGTGCGTGACATAGGCTATATTTTATCCCCTTAATTCCACGGGAACGGGAACTACGCGGGTGAAACCGCGGGGAGCTACTAGTATAAAATAAGTAAGTGTAATACTTTAATTCCTCTTCACTGTATTAATACCATCAGGGAAATATAAACCCTTACTCTCAAGTAGGATTTTACAAAACGATACTAAATGAAATACGCCAATTAAACTAGATAAGCACAATTTCTGGGAACTTAATAAAATGATTATGATTAACTATTACCTGGAAAGTACCTCTTAGTAACTAATATTACATAAGAATGAATATGTTAATTATTAGGTAATACATATAATAAAATGTGCTTAGTTTCTGATACCCTAGACACAAGTTTCGATCTTAGGGGTCAGTTACTATAATAATTGATTATGTTATGTATTGTATGTATATATACGAAGTACCTATAATATTATAATTGATAAATAGTATAAAACAAAGTCGCTTTCTCTGTCCCTATGTCCTTATGTCTCTATGTATGCTTAGATCTTTAAAACTACGCAAGGATTTTGATGCGGTTTGTTTTAATAGATAGAGAGATTCAGTGGGAAGGTTTTTAGTATAATTTTATACCCATATTCCTACGGGAACGGGAAATACGCTGGTGAAACCGCGGGGCGCCGCTAGTAATTGATAAATTATTGTGCATAAACATACGTTACTTACCTTAACAGATCTTAAACTTCTTAATGTGTCCATTATCCGAGGCTTGTCTGCAAGAAATATGTATTCGAATATCAATATTAAGCATTGTACAACTTTGTGAGTTATATCTAAGGTTTCACGTCTATATTGTTATTTGGTGTCATAAAGAATGTCTATATATCTTTGATTTCACTTTTACCTTAAATATAACATTTAAAACGTTATACCAAAACATTTTAGACTTAAAATCTTACAACACAAGATTGAAAATGCAAATTCTCCCCCTAAACTAGTTTGTACCAGATCCATCAAGATAAAACTTCATCGAAAGGTTCCCAATCCAAGTCCTTACAAGTAATACAAGTATAAATATGCAAATGGGACACGTACCTGTGCTCTACGTGGAAAATCCTATAGAAATCTATTGAAGACGCCTGTATTCCATACATCATTCGACCCTCAGAAATCACGTTACAGCTATCCCATCTCGTCCTTACCTTGCCACTTCACACACACACCGAACCACACGTGTTGCGCTACTCAGCTGACTAACACACATACACACAAATAAACAAACCGTGTTTATGTGTACTCGTAGGATGTTGACTGTTCACATAATGAGAGGGTTTCAAAAAAACGTGCATCAGATCTGGGGTGGTGGGAGCGAGATGGACTTATAGGAATTTGTGTGGAAAAGAAAGGGACATGTGTAGTTTTTTCGTCAGTATGCTCCTTTTTGTAAGCTCGACGGGAGGCAAGGTGCAACGGCTGGTTGCGCGTTCGATTTTTAAATTGTGACCCGACTGAGTGATGTGTATGACGTTCAAATTTCGAACTAACCTAGAAGTCAAAATGGCGGAAATTTTGCGAATGGTTTTGAATAGCAAATAGATTTCTACCTTCGTGTGATGAATTTGAAAATCTGGATATGTTAATATTCGTTTTATCTGCTAATGCACAGGTCCTATCCTTAACGATATCTTTTACTAAAAATATTTAATATTAGTAGCTCCCCACGGTTTCACCCGCGTAGTTCCCGTTCCCGTGGGATTACGGGGATAAAATATAGCCTATGTCACGCACTGATAAATTAGCTTTCCATTAGTGAAAGAATTTTTGAAATCGGTCCGGTAGTTTCGGAGCCTATTCATTACAAACAAACAAACAAACAAATCTTTCCTTTTTATAATATTAGTATAGATAAAAATATTTTTCATATAAATATCTCAAAATTATTGTTCTTTTTGTTCATCAAATTTATATAAAAGAAAATATACGTAACACATTATATTTTAGTAATCAGCTGTTAGGTCTTACTACTCGTCAAATGTTTTCACTCAATGATAGTACTTTTTTTATAAGACTCATCAATACATTAATAGCTTTCATTATGCATTTCAATTAACAATCTACTTATAAACATAAAAGAAAATACTTTAATACAAAATCAAATATTTAATACCCTCCCTCTTTGAGGAAGGTTTTTAAAGGAGAAAGCTTTCGTTATCAATTTTTTAGAACAAACTTTTTAACACTTTGAGACAAACTGGTCAAATGGAAATAAAGTCCGCATAATTTATTTAAAAAAGCTCACCGAAGCTTACGAGGGCTTACGGAGATGTTCAGATTATACTTTTTTGTTTGAGGAAACAAAGTCCGGCTATTGTTTTTTACAACATTGATTATTTAAATAGTAGATTCTTTAATATTGTTAACTAGAGTATAACGAAAAACACTGGATTGGTTTTCATGAGTTTCAGATAGACTTTTAGGTTGGATATAGAAAACTAGTGTAAGATATAGCATTTATATGTAAGTGTACTTGAGGAAGAAGGAAGAAATAACTAAATAATAGTTTTCGCTAGATTACTTATTAAGAAAATTGGCCTTTTTTCACAATTATACACTTACTTCTTTTGCTTTATCACTTAACTACATAGTATAAAACAAAGTCGCTTTCTCTGTCCCTATGTTCCTATGTATGCTTAGATCTTTAAAACTACGCAACGAATTTGGATGCGGTTTGTTTTAATAGATAGAGTAATTCATTGGGAAGGTTTTTAGCATAATTTTATCCACATATTCCTACGGGAACGGGAATGGGTATGTTTATAAACCTCGATCACATAAACATAAATATTGTATATCTATCTATACATAAACGTCTATTATTTACACATTAATAGGTACGTAGTTTCGATTCATGGATCGAACATACCTTGTTGACTTTATTTCAAACATTGCTTTGAGCTAATGCAAGCGTGGTGATTACGTGTATTCACTCACTGTACTATCATCGATAAGGGACACAACTTTCGGTAAGAACTTGAGAACTTCGTACAGTGAAATCTTACAAATAACTCCACATATTATAATTTATTTATCTCTAAATACATCCAATAAATCGTTTAACAAATTCCTCGACTAGTTACAAGTATAATCAGGGATACCAAAAGGAGTACTCGTCCGATTCGCCATGCGCGGCTCAAACAGCTGTTAGTCAGCTGATCACGCGCACAGGCGCAAGCGCATCGCAGTGTGCGTGGGAGCAAAAAACAGGGAACTCGTCTAGCAAGCCCGGCTTTGGTGCATCCGCTGGGTTTGGCAAAGATTATGTAGGCATGGTACAGAAGAGATAGTGTGGCTTAGTTTGGTTGAAAAATGAAAATTTATTTTTGGTGTAAGTAGTTTTTGGTCCTACAACTTATCTGTTTCATAATTTTATTTTATTTATTAGTTCTAGAATTCATGACAATCGTAGGAATTTAAAAGAAAACCATCGATCACTTTACCAAAAACTGATTCATACTTACCCGAATGTTATTTAAATTTTTTATCCGATTTTAGTCGATTTTTCACAGCAACTGACTCTTCACTGGATTCAATATTGGCTTTATTTTCATTTCAATTTATGTTTCAGAGAGATTACGAGTAAACTCAATCATACACACACACACATCGAGAAAATGTAAAATAAACTTTTACATATGCTTTATCCCATCATCCCAAAAACCTGATACGAGTCCAAAACCTTATCATAATAATATAAATATACGAATTCCTAGCACAAATTGACCAGTGAAGCCCTGTATCGGTTACTGCGAACCTCCCGATCTATTAGCCTATCAATTTACAGCGCACATCGAATAGAAACCTCTGCTATACGAAATTATTTTATAATTTAAAGCCCCGATGCAAGGGTTGGCTGGGTTAGGTTACATCCATAATTCACCAGGGTCCAATTCTACTCCGTGTCTGTCCGTTGAAGCAAGCTTGCTATTCAATTTGGTAGAGACTATCGAGTGTATAATTTTTAAGATATTTCTTGATGCATATAATGCGAATTTGTGATTTTTGGAATGATTGAACTAATTGATTTTTACTTGTGTTCGTAGTTTTTATAACATAATCACTACCTATTATTTTTATAAAGAAATTGACCATTAGGAAGATTCTAACTTATCAAAATCAGTCTATGCTTAAACTCATTTATATCAGACCGATTTATTAAAAAAAAAGTTTTTTCGCATGCAAAGACAAGATAAGTCACTAATTCTAATGTCCATGTTATGTTACTATTATACATTGTGTAGCTGTTAATTACACGTTCAAAAAATAAATAAAAAAATAAATTAAAGATAGGTAGGTAGAGATACTTATAGGCAATCAAAGTATCCGTTCTGTATTCAACTTATTCAATGCACTTACTATTTTTTTTGTTCATTTGAGTCGGTACGTGGTTGGGTTACGACTTACAACCGTCTGCGTCCCAGTGGTTTCCTTCCAAAGGTCTACCTGAGACGTATTACTGCTTCCCTTTTATTACACCTAATAATGGAGCCACCACCAAAATATTTAAATTTATCTCCAAAGGACCACTAAAATAAATTTCTTAATTATCTTGTAATTTACGTTACATCAAAAGCTTTTTTTATTATAATTGTGATGATTTCGTGTTGTCACATAAAATTTTATTATATTTTTGTCTCAAACTTTTGAGTTTTTAATGTAATTTTTATGCTTATTAACTTTCAAGTTGTAATCGTTTAGTTTTCTAGTTAAAACGTTATTTAGTTAAGTTTGTTAATAGTTATAGACAATTGATATTGATGAAATGATTTCGTAATTCTACTATTTATTTAGGGATAGTGCTTCTAAATCAATTGAAGAGTTAAGTCGAAATTCAATAATTGTAAAATTAGTACTGTTCTATTTTTTGTTATTTTATAATTTAAGTCATGTGATCGTAACAATGTGAATCCCAATCCCATGGGATGTTTTGTAAAGTAGGCAAGTTGAAAAGTTCTATGTTTTATCCGTTACTAGATGTGCCCCGCGGTTTTACACGCGCGGATCCTTATCCCGTGGAAATTTTGGGACAAAAAACCTATGTATGCTGTGTGTTATTCCTAGTTACAAGTGACATCTGTATCAAATTTGATATATGAAAAGCTACAGCTGTTTATACGGTAAAGAAGTAACAAACATACACAGACATTCGCAAAATATAGTGTAATAACCAGAAAACCGTATTAACCAGAAATGTATTTCTAAACACTTAAATATAATAATTACAAAACAGGGTACATGTTGATACTAACCCCTGTATTATATACATTAAGTCACCTACTTGTATAACAACATTCATAAGCAAGAAATAAATATATTCGGAAATTTTCGATTCGGAAAAATTTCGGGAAATTTCCGATTGGGGTAAATTTCCGAAATTTTCCCGAATCGGAAATTTTCCCCAATCGGAAATTTCCGAAATTTTCCCGAATCGGAAATTTTCCGAAATTTTCCCCAATCGGAAATTTTTGAAATTTTCCCGAATCGGAAATTTTTCCCAATCGGAAATTTCCCGAAATTTTTCCGAATCGAAAATTTCCGAAATTTTCCCAATCGTAAATTTTCTGAAATTTTCCCCAATCGGAAATTTCCGGATATTTACCCCAATCGGAAATTTCCCAAATTTTCCCCTATCGGAAATTTACCCCAATCGGAAATTTCCCAAATGTTCCCTAATCGTAAATTTTCCCGAATCAGACATTTTCCCTAATCGGAAAATTTTCCGAATCGGAAATTTTGCCGAATCGGAAATTTACAAAATTGTCTCCAATCGGAAATTTCCGGATATTTACCCTAATCGAAAATTTCCCAAATTTTCCCTAATCGGAAATTTCCCAAATTTTCCCTAATCGGAAATTTCCCAAATTTTCCCTAATCGGAAATTTTCCCGATACGGAAATTTCCGAAATTTTCCCCAATCGGAAATTTCCGCAATTTTACCCAATCGGTAATTTCCGGAAATTTTTCAGTCGGAAATTTCCGAAATTTTTCCCAATCGGAAATTTCCGGATATTTACCACAATCGGAATTTACCCCAATCGGAAATTTCCCAAATTTTCCCTAATCGGAAATTTTCCCGAATCAGAAATTTTCCCTAATCGGAAATTTTTCCGAATCGGAAATTTACAAAATTGTCCCCAATCGGAAATTTCCGGATATTTACCCTAATCGGAAATTTTCGAAATTTTTCCATTCAGAAATTTTCGAAGGTCTACTCAACCGGAAATTTTTTAAATTATCCCCAATCGGAAATTTCCCAAAATTTTTCTGAATTGGAAATTTCCGAAATTTTCCCCAATCGAAAATTTCCTAAAAATTTTCGATTCGGGATAATTTCGGAAATTTCCGATTCGGAAAAATTTCGGGAAATTTCCGATTCGGGAAAATTTCGGAAATTTCCGATTGGGGTAAATTTCTGATTCGGGAAAATTTCCGATTAGGGAAAATTTGGGAAATTTCCGATTGGGGTAAATTTCCGATAGGGGTAAATATCCGGAAATTTCCGATTGGGAAAAACTTCGGAAATTTCCAATTCGGAAAAATTTCCGGAAATTTCTGATTGGGTAAAATTGCGGAAATTTCCGATTCGGAAAAATTTCGGGTAATTGCCGATTGGGGAAAATTTCCGATAAGGGAAAATTTGGGAAATTTCCGATAAGGGAAAATTTGGGAAATTTCCGATTGGGGAAAATTTCGGAAATTATCGGAAATTTTCCCCAATCGGAAATTTTCCCCAATCGGAAATTTGCGAAATTTTCCCCAATCGGAAATTTCCGGAGATTTTCCCAACTGAAAATTTCCGGGAATTTCCGCAACCGGTAGTTTCTGGTAAGTAGCTTATTTCCCTAACCGGATTGTCTTTCTCATCTTAATAAAGCTACTCGCGGAAAAATTGTTTGATAGTAGTGAAAAAAAATGTTCTACGGAACCCGGCCTAACAGTCGTAAAGTCATTGTGAAAGTATTTAATAATAAAAAAAAGTCAATTTTATTCTTCGAATAAAAGTATCTGACGCTGGAAAAATCAGCTCTCAGTCTTATATCGTTGTCTCAATAACAATTTTATTGAAATAAAACACTTAAACGGATTTTTGTCGTGGTTGTATTTTGTTTTACATTTTATGAAGTTTCACTTGATCACAGAAGACAAACAATTTTATTATTAGACATACATCATATATCGCTACCTAGAGTATCTAGACCCGAACTAACCAAAGCTTAGCTTATCATATCAAAGCAATTAGCTCCAAAAGATGGCGCTGATTCGATCCCATACAAATCTGCGTTATCGTATCGCGAATTTTTCGAAAAAAACCTCACACTAGGCATACAGATTCGGTTACGTGAGATACTAGGAAAATTCCCCAAAATACTTTAATTTATATCACCACAACAATGCACAACCACCCTCCATTTTCTTTTAACGTTTATTCACAAGTTCTAAAACTAACTGTCGTAAATCATAAGTCATTTTTAATTGGTTCGTAAATTAAAGACAATGCGTACGCGACGATGTCTATGGCCTCAGAACAATGGCTCAGAGACAATCAACGAACAGATGACACGTTTGATTTATAATTGTTTGTTATTGGACCTGAATTGTGAACGTTTTACGAGCGTTTTTGTTTGGTTGGTTTACCTTCAGTAGGCCCTGCGTTACGTAAGTACATAGCTACCAAACATTGAAGATTATATTGGTAGTATTTGCGTTAGGATCTTTTTACTTGATAACTAAATATTGCTATATTTGCAAGTTCAACGTAAATAAAAACTAAATTATTGAATTTTCAAAATTAATCTAATTGGGGTCGGTTTTTAGTTTAACCAGGTAAGCCCCATGATAAAGCACCAGTGAGGAACAGGGAGGGTATGTATCAGTATTATGTACTTGTGTATGTTTTTGTTTAAATCGTGTTAACTGGTGTTGGGGACTCACAATTTGGAGATAAATCGATTTCTTCTTTCGTCAATAAAGATAAAAGACGAAATCTCCCGTGAACCGTCTTTGCAAGTTCCTTCTTTTCATCTCTCCGTATTTCTAGGTGGCAATTGACAAGTCAGTTGAACTGATCAGTCCAGCCAGACGTAAAACTGTGCGTCACTCCAAAAGTTTAGGCCAACTAGATCTCCCCACTACAATTTGGAATCGATCCGGTGACTGATGACCATTTTTGAATGGACTCCAGTTCAACTGATCAGTTAAACTGACTCGTCAATATTTTTTCAAAAACAAATGTCACTCATATGTATCAAGCCGAGTAAGACAACGTGTTAATAAAGTGAATGTTTTGAATAACCCTATTATTTCTTATTATTACGAACATCAATATTAATAAATAATTACACACACTAACACCCACTACCTATTTCTTACCAGTATCTATTACCTTCATGGTAGACTAAGCGAAAAGAGATAGACTACACAAGTTTTTTTAGTACTCATAATATTCTAATGGAGTGAAAGTTGCAAGGAAAAATTGGAGGGAATGACAAATATGAGAAGAAAAACATGAAAACCATAATAGGCTTGCACTTGACTGTAACTCGCCTGATGGAATTAAAGGCTACGATGGAGCTTGCTCGCCTGGATGCAACCGAATCACTCACGACTTTTTTAAATTAAAGGCTATTTTTATAGTCTTTGTCATCAGAGCCATAAGTCGGTGGAAAGGCATCCTAACTTTGGTTAAACCGCAGAGGCATCTTGTCAAATATAAGAGAAACATCAAATAAAAAAACTGTTTCAAAACCATATAATCTACGTATTATTCTGTCCAAAAATAAATTCGTCCTCGAAAAGTATCGAATTAAAAATCTTGTCCTTTTTTAATCTCTCCGTCCCATCTTGGTCCAAAACCTCTCTTTCGTTCCGTCTACCCAATAACACTTAGTCTGATCGTCCTATTTTCACAGTAAGCCACATGTCTCGTAATCTATGTGAATATACAAAGAAAAAAACCCGCGACAACAGTATGGCCGCCTTAACATATTGTATGATGTTAATTTGTTTATCTGTAAGTAAATATTATGTGGGGAATGGGGTGTCTAATGTTATTATTTTATATAGTGTGATTCCTTTTGTAACGTGTTAATGTTTCTGTTTTTGTACGTATTGAATATAAAACTACACGATGTTTTATAGATAGATTAGATAGACTAAGATGATTCATCTTCATAAGATGATTTAGGTGGCGTCAGGTGATTGAACCATTTGTGGTAGAACATTTCTGTTCATGGCTAAAGAGTCTAGAGTGACAGCCGATCAATGTAGATGGAAAGGCCAATGATGATGATGGGATAGACTAATATGATCTCACACCCGAGACACGTTTGGGAAATAGCAGATATCATGAATGCATTACTGTCTATTATGTTGCAGGGTTCAACTTTTTCGCCAAGATAGGTATGTATGAGCTATTTTCTAAAAAGCTCGCCTAAATGTATATAAGGCATCCCTCTTCTCTGTACATTTATACATATAATTACCATCATAAGTGAGAAAGAGTCTGTACTTAGTGGGAATCTTTCATATTATTATCTAAACAGTACACTTATCATGATTACTGTCTTTCGTTCACCATAAGCTTCCTAATTAAAAAATATTAATCCTGCATTATAGTATTAAGTAGAAAGATAATGTTGACGTGTACAGACGCGCCCATAGACAGAGGATTAATGATGGCGGTTCCAAACCGCCATTTTATTAATATTTAACGTGTTATGCACGTCGCGTGACAGCTATTGGGACGGGTACCCTATTTTTCGTGTTACTTCACCCAGTTGGAGAATAGTTTTGTATTTGTTAGTTTCTTTTTTAATGTTAAGAAGTTTTTTTTGTAAGGTGGATTGTTTTTTGGTTTTCAAACTACTCGACAGTATTAATATAAGTTATCGTGGTAGTCACCAATCCACACCGAGTAAGCGGGTGTCACAAGATTCATGAAAACAAATCTTGGTCAAATCAGTAATTTGCAATATTTGGTAGTGATCGGATTGGTAGTTTGTCAAACGTATTTCTGACATGGTAGTTAGGCGTGTTCTTCCTCACTGATAACATTATCAATGGAATAGCTTGATAATGTTATCAGTGGGCTTTTACAAAACTGCTTTAAGTATTTACTTTAAAATATAATGTGAGCAAGTTTATCATTACAAATTATAACTAAGCCCGAATTCCTAGACTATAAAAAGTATAACAATTGTTACAACAAAAATACCAGTCTTGATATTTAATCTACCTAATTATAAATTCAACTACCGGTATTCAGTTTAAAATTTAACTACTGAATTGAAATTGATAAACTGTTTACAATCTCAGCATTTGCATAAGAATTTTTAAAGTTTCGAAGT
This sequence comes from Timandra comae, assembly GCA_958496195.1. Classification (NCBI taxonomy): domain Eukaryota; kingdom Metazoa; phylum Arthropoda; class Insecta; order Lepidoptera; family Geometridae; genus Timandra; species Timandra comae. Next base: position 10,206,748 of record OY292369.1, read on the forward strand.
GTTCAGTCTACGTTTATTTGTTTAGACGGAGCTCTCAAACTATTGGGCGATTAAACCAAGTACTTCTTACATAAATCGACAAAAGTGTTTTATGGAATCCTAATAGTTTAGATTTATAAAGAGAGATACAACAGCAGCTTGTTCTTCTTCTTCGTGTCGATGGACAAGACTAAAATTATGGGGCTCCAGTGAGAGGCCACCACAACAGCAGCTGAAAAATTGAGATATTTACTAAAGGCATTAAATATTCCAAAAGCAATTTTTAGAGTAATAAGCCAAGTTTACAAACCCGCTTTTTATTATGTACTAGTAAAATTGATGCAGTTAATTTAGAATGATTTTTTGTAGTACAAGTATTTCTCATTTTATGGACTCTGAAAAAACTTATACACACATTCATAAATTATTACCCCTGCCGGGATTTTAACCCCGTACATGTAATAAATACTTGAGTTAATTTAATATCTTTTTTGGTAATCATTTTTAATCTTTTTTGTAAACTCAATATTTTTTATTTTTATAAATCAAGTTCCGTTTATCCAATTTCCACCAAAAAATTAAAGCACTATTATCTAAAACTAAGTGATATATAACCAACTAGCAGCGCCCCGCGGTTTCACCCGCGTGGTTCCCGTTCCCGTGGGAATACGGGGATAAAATATGTTAGCCTATGTTATTCAGGGTGAATGTAGCTTTCTAATGGTGAAAGAATTATTGAAATCGGTTCAGTAGTTTCGGAGCCTATTCGTTACATACAAACAAACAAACAAAAAAACAAATCTTTCCTCTTTATAATATTAGTATAGAAAAGTTTGTAACATTATTCATATTTTCATACTATTTGAATAATTTTAATGTTTTCTTGATAATCATCTGTTTTAGTGATTTTTAGTCGAGTCATATTGTTTTATAATGAATATTAGGTGTGTTTCACGGTTCGGGAGGTTTTAAATTATACTATCTTGTAAAGTAACGGAGTGAAATAGCTTGGACTGGTTTTTTATCTCTTACGTCAGATTGTGTGAATTTTTTATAAGATTTATTGGATTTTTAGGTTAATTATGTCTAAATAATGTATGGATCTGTAAGTCGGTTGGTTGGTTGGAATGCAGTGAAAATTACTAGCTCTGTGCCCCGCGGTTTTACAGTAAAAAGTATCAAATATATAATAATATACTTATTTATTTCTAAGTTGGTGGAAAAATTATATCATTTGATTTTTTTAGTCTCGTCACTTGATCACATTAAAAAAACTATCTAAAAAATGTATCTTATATTATATCACATACGCAGTAGGATAGCTGTTAACTTTAAAATATTTTTTGCATTTTAATAAACTGAATTATGTTTATACTTTATTAAATTGCAAATCTGGGGGCACGGCAGTGCCCCCCGCCAAGTCGAGCGCGAAGCAAACACTGCTGTACCATCCTTTACAGGAACCCTTTCGCCGCATTTTCAGGCCCCTATTTGAGAACCTTTGGATAAGACTAGAACGCTGAAATTTTCGTCATCCAGTAAGCTATACAATCACATACTTAAAATAAAATTTCAAGTCTGTAGGTCATTTAGTTCCGAAGTTAAGCGAATGCAAAGTTTCGTATTTATGACAGACACTCACTCACTCACTCACTCATGATCATCAAAATAGAACTAGTACTTCCCATAAACCTAGAGAGCTGAAATTTGGTACAGAATTAGGGTTTAATGGCCACATAAAGGGAAAACTATAAAAACTAGGATAATCGAACGGGAACGGGAATTATACGGGATCGAGAACGGGAATTGTAACTCAAGAACGGCTGAACTGATTTGGCTGGAAATTGGTGGGGAGGTAGCTTAGAACCAGGAAAAGGACAAAGGATACCTTTAATCCCGAAATTCCCACGGGATTGGGAATGGGAATTTAAAAATCAAGAACGGCTGAATTGATTTGGCTTAAAATTGGTGGGGTGGTAGCTTAGAACCAGGAAAAGGACGTAGGATACCTTTAATCCCGAAATTCCCACGGGATTGGGAACGAGAATTTATAACTCAAGAACGGCTCAACTGATTTGGCTGAAAATTGGTGGGGTGGTTGCTGAGAACCAGGAAAAGGACGTAGGATACGTATAATCCCGAAATTCCTACGGGATTGGGAACGGGAATTTATAACTCAAGAACGGCTCAACTGATTTAGCTAAAAATTGGTGGGGTGGTTGCTGAGAACCAGGAAAAGGACGTAGGATACGTATAATCCCGAAATTCCCACGGGATTGGGAACGGGAATTTATAACTCAAGAACGGCTCAACTGATTTGGCTGAAAATTGGTGGGGAGATTGCTTAAAACCTTGAGAAGAACATAGAATAATTTTAATCTCGAAATTCCCACGGGATTGGGAACGGGAATTTATAGCTCAAGAACGGCTGAATTGATTTGGCTGAAAATTTGTGGGGAGGTAGCTTAAAACCAGGAGAAGCACATAGGATACTTTTTATCCCGAAATTCCCACGGAAACGTGAACGGAAACTACGCGGGTGAAATTGCGGGGCGCTTAGTAATAAAATACTACTCCTAAAAAGAAAAAAATGTGTCAAATAAGAAAATATAATAAAAAAAAACAATATAAACACGTTTCAAAAAAAATAAATGAAATCCCACCAAAAACATTCTGTAAAAAACTAGCCAAGTCTCGATGGAGCTGCTTGTTTATCTCTAAAAAGTAATGAAATCTAGACAAAGTCGTACCAAGTCTAAGGTTCCTTACTGCGATTTCTTTATTATTATAGTTAATGTTGTGTGACTTGGCCGTTGAACATTGTTTAAAACGTTAGTAGTGGGTACAAGTCAATTTTGTTTACACGTAATGTTGTAACATTATTAAAATACGCAGTTTTATCAAGCCTACAATTGACTGGATATTGAATCAACGTTTTTCAAGTGGCAATTTTCTATCGTCAATGGGTAGTGGTTCTGGCGACAGATTGGTGCAATAGTGTCATGGAGCACCTAGTTTTGTACCCTTGTGTACAGTTGTGTACTTGTGTTCAGTGTATCCTTCAACGGCCAAGTCACACACCATTAACTATAATAATAAAGAAATCGCAGTAAGGAACCTTAGACTTGGTACGACTTTGTCTAGATTTCATTACTTTTTAGAGATAAACAAGCAGCTCCATCGAGACTTGGCTTGTTTTTTACAGAATGTTTTTGGTGGGATAGAGTATTACTTATCTTCATACTTTAATTTAAAACATAAATTCAATTATCAATTTATTTGTGTCCGCTGTATTATTACGACATAATTCAGCTATTCAATATACATAATAATAACTATTCAATTTCAAAAACCATTTATAAAATAATAATATATTTTATTAATAATCGTAAAATATTTTAATATTGTGTTTAATAATTGAAAGTTTACGAGTACAATTTAATAAATAAGTGCGTACAAAGAGTTTTAATAACTTATGTAGTAGTTTAGTAGTAACTGGTACTAATAGTACCAGAGAGGTCTTTGCCGTGCTGTGTGATCTTCAAGGCTACTTACATAATATATTTTCTAAGAAATTATCTATATCCTAACTAATATTATAAATGCGAAAGTAACTATCTGTCTGTCTGTTACCTCTTCACGGCTAAACTTCTAAACCGATTGACTTGAAATTTGGTACAGGGGTAGCTTATGGTCCGGGAAAGAACATAGGATACTTTTTATCCCGAAATTCCCACGGGAACGGGAACTACACGAGCCGCGGGGCACAGCTAGTGTTATATATAAGTAGGTTAGGTTAAGTAGTCAAATTATTTTACTTATTTTGTGATTTGTGGCTATTGACACTATTATAAAAGAAAGAAGAAGTACTTATAATCATATTTATTTTATGAAAACCTTATTACATACATTCAATTTATTTATTCAATTTTACGAACCTACGACAGGTGTTAATAAATTTATGACCATGTTAAGGTAGCCTGATGAAAACGTCGAAATAATTTTTGTAATTATTATTAGTGTAAGTTTGTGTAGTGTAATATGTGATCGAATATACAAATTTAATATATAATATACTATTCAATATCACCTAAGAGTTTGAGTTTCCCAGAAATATTCAAACATTTACGCGAAGCCATTTCCACTCACATTAATTTACATCACAGAAATCCAAATCACGAACCCAATTACATATTAAAATTATCAAAATAACTAATTAAATAAAGTAATTTGTCAAAAACGTTGTTCATTAAAGTCGAAAACATCAAACAGTACAAAATTATTGAATCTTTACAAGTTTCGTGCCTCAAAGCTGGCCGACGAAATTAAATTATCTAATAACCAAAGTTAATGATAACGCGAAATTTGGAAGGCAAACATCAAAAACAAACATGAATTGATCCCGTGGAATTATTGGGCCGCGGGAAAGCGGAAATCAGTGATTGTTGATCCGCTCCAATATCCGCTTTATTCCGCCTCTATTCCCGCCCGCCCCGCCCGGGGCTCGAACCTACAACTCGACCGTTTACCCAACTGTTTTAATATTCTATATTAAATGTAATTAAGTTTTTATCTAGACGTATTTTGTATAATCAAACCATGCTTCATAAAATTTGAAAAAAGAAACCACATACTTTTCTACATACATACGAGTATGGTATACAAAACATTTTTCGCTGAAAGTATTTGAATTTCAATTATTTTCACCACATTATAAGTGTTTTTCAAACCCGTCTATTTCTACACCTATAGATCGTTAACATTCATAATTTAACTTTGAGTCATATATTTTTTATTTGCTTACTAAACCACAGAGCGTGTTATCACAATAAAAAAATTTAAACTACATTTCCAATTAATTCAATAAAAAAGGCATCAGTTACACGCTACTTACTTTCTACAAAACACTCACTTATCTAGTCTGTAGCTCAGTCTATAATCAAGATCTAGATATGCTAAATAAAGTCTAGGCTCAAATAGACGTTAGACGTCCCATCTGCCGACCCTCAGGCCCTAGATACGCTTGATAAGCCGTTTATATTTCTATAATTGAGGCCTTATTACACGCTCGTAACGGACCTTTTTTGAATAATATTAGTATGTATATTTGTAGACCTTTAGACTAACGCAAGATATTCAAATACAACTTAGAAATGTATAGTTACATTGTATGGAGAAATTGATATGATTATCACACCTTGTTATAAGCGAGAAATTAACAAATAGGCTCAAGAATTGAACCTGGAACTTCCATGTAAGAATTATTAAAAACTACTTAGCGGCGCCCCACGGTTTCACCCGCGTAGTTCCCGTTCCCGTAGGAATATGGGGATAATATTGTGAATATAATAAATTTCTAATGTTAAAAACCTTTCCACTAAATCACTCTATCTATTAAAACAAACCGCATCAAAATTCGTTGCGTAGTTTTAAAGATCTAAGCATACATATGTAGGGATATGGGGACATAGGGACAGAGAAAGCGACTTTGTTTTATATACTATGTTATGTAGTGATATGGTAAATAATTAATTAAAGTTTTACACTAAAAAAATATTAAAACTATGTATTGCCATTTATTAAAATCAAATCTACTTTATCGATTTTTACTTTTCTACAAGTACACACATCAAAAGTGTCTAGGGATCAAGCATTTTTATGCGGATTTCTTGAGATTGAGATGTGGCTTTGTAATAAATTTATGATTTTATAAATTTATATGGATCCTTTTTGGTGCATTTCATAATTTGAATCAGGAACTGTGAATCAAATTCGAGTAAAAGATGAAAATCAGCTGTCAATATTTTCCCTATAAAAACATACAACGCATTGAAGACATTATTAGTGCTACTGTTTCCCTACTACTGATTAAAACCAACGTTATTATGGAGCGGCGACGTCATTTAAGCAGGGAAGAAATGCTCAGAGCCGTGGGAATGATAGAAGCTGGTTCCCGGCAACGTACTGTGGCTTTAGCTCTGAATACAAGTCAGAGTGTTATCAGTCGACTTTGGACACGTTACCGAAGCACTGGTACCGTGGCTGAGCGCCATGGAGGACGGTATCGCTGCACCACACGGAGACAAGACCGATACATTCAAATCTTAACTCGAAGAGCTCCAACAATAACCGCCATGATGTTAGCCGTGCGGCTTCATCACTCTTCAGGGAACTTAATTAGCGACCAAACAGTCAGAAACCGCTTGCATGAAGTGAACCTTCATTCCCGAAGACCGCTACGGGTACCACCTATAGCAATGCACAATCGTAGGATTCGAAATCAATGGGCTCTTGAACACAGAAATTGGTCAGAAGAACAATGGCGTTTCGTGTGCTTTTCTGATGAGTCTCGTTTTGGTATGAGACCGGATACAAGACGTATACGACACTGGAGAACCCCTGGACGCCAACAGCGATTAAAATCCTGCCAGGAAGTCCATCCTTATAGTGGTGGAACCATCATGGTATGGGCGGGTATTTGGATCGGCGGAAGAACTGAGTTGATTTGGATCAGAGGCAACCTCAACGCTCAAATTTATGCTGAGACGATTGTATCAGACGTCATCGTTCCTCTACAAGTGCAAATCGGTCCCTTATTTCAGTTAATGCATGATAATGCACGACCGCACACCGCAAGAGTTGTAAGACAGACTCTCGCCGCAGCTAACATCAATGTCCTGCCCTGGCCTGCTCAGTCGCCAGACTTGAACCCGATTGAGCATGCATGGGATATGCTACAGAGAAGAGCTCTGCCGAATATGGAGGGTATCCAGTCGCAAGAAGACCTTTTTTTGTTGTTGCAACGAACATGGGCGGCCATTCCACAGCGTGATTTGGATGAACTCATTTTGAGTATGCCAAACCGATGTTCTTGTGTTGTTAGTGTTCGCGGTAGAAACACGGATTATTAATTGTTTAAGTTACCCAATAAAATTTTAAAGAAAACTGTTATTTCAGTCTTTTTTTCGAACTTTAATGTTAGTGGTTCAAATGTCAAAAATCCCTTTATTAGGAAAATGGCAAATTTCTTTATTAATGCAAAGGTGACTTGGTTTATCGTTACTGTGACAAACGAAAACACTTTATTTGATGAATCCTTAAAGAAAATTTTAATTAATATCAATCAGGAGAAAAGTTATTGCAAAAATATATCGCACGTCTCAAACAAAAGGGTATTATATCGACATATGTAATTTTTTTTTTATTTGCGATTCGTAATCTCTATTTTTTTGTCTACAAACTGGTAAAACAATGGTACTTCTATGTCAAATAGTTTCTGAGATATGACCACAAATTTCTTTCTTGACTGTCAATTCGCGTCATTTCCGAAATATTGAAGAGAGTAACATCTTAGTTGCGTCGGTTGCCGCCCGACGTTCGTGCGAGTCGCACGCGGTTAACACAAGTTACAACCTGACCGTTGTTCATTTTGGACCAAACTTTTAAAATGTAAGTATTTTATACAGTAGTATTGTAAAATACTACCCTATTGCCTGTCAATTTCATTTAGATTTAAGGTATTATTTCATAATAATATTCTATTGATTGTTAAATATTGTGAAATTAGAGATTTTTAAAAGAATTAATGTTATTTTAATACCTTATAGCCCTCGATTCGACCGAGTTATTACCGTATAATATGTTAGTGTTGTTTAAATACTGATTTTTAAATACTGTTTATGTTAAATACTACTTTATGTTTTACAATATTATCAATATAATTCATCAATTTATTTGTTTATTTGTTTTAAATTTCAGCCTAAAGCCATGAAACGAAGCAGGAGGTCAGAGATTTTAAGAAGTGCTGTACGGAATTACCAAATTAGACCCAGGAGTTCTTCTGAACTTGTGACAGGATTAACTACTTGTTTTGTGTGGTATGAAGGGCAAGGCCAGAGAGGGGTAACTGAAATAGGTACTTGTATTTTAAACTTTATAAAAAACAAAATAGATAACAGGAATCCAGAAGATTTAGACCTAGTATTTTATTCCGATAATTGCTGCGGACAGCAGAAGAATAAAATAATGATTGCTGTGTATATCTACGCCCTAAACAAATATAAATTAAAGAGTCATCATCTTCCTGCCCTTGTCCCACTTAAGTGGGATCGGCACAGTATGTTTTTCTCTTCCACTCGCTTCTATCACTCGTCATACTCTCATTCACTCCTTTCATATTCATATCCCTTTTCACACACTCCATCCAACCCTTCTTTGGCCTCCCTCTTCCAAAGTTTCCTTTCACACACAGATCCATAGTTCTCCTAGCAATATGGTGTTCTGGCCTCCTCATCACATGCCCATACCATCCCAATCTAGCACTCCTTATTTTTTCTACAATCGGCGCAACTTTCAAATTCCCTCTGACATACTCATTGCGTATCTTGTCCATCCTTGTTACCCCACTCATCCATCTTAACATCCTCATTTCTGTAACATGCATTCTTTGTTCATCCTTCTTCTTCATAGCCCAACATTCAGACCCATACATGGCGACAGGTCTGATGACCGTCTTATAATTTTTTCCCTTGAGCTTAAAGGGCATTCGTGGGTCACAAGTTGTTCCTGAGACCTGTCGCCATTTCATCCATCCCGCATTCATTCTGTTCTTCACGTCTCGGTCGATGTCACCGTCGTTTTGGAAGAGCGATCCAAGGTAACGGAAGTCGGAGCACACTGGTAGAGGTACGCCATCTATGTCAATGTGAGAGAAATTGGAGGAGCCACCGAAATTGCAAAACAGTTGTTCGGTTTTACTTCGACTGATTTTAAGCCCCACTCGTTCCAATCTCTCTTGCCATATTTCCAGTGTGTTCTGTACCTCAGTCGCCTCTTCTCCGACCAGTACAATATCATCGGCAAACAACATGCACCATGGGGCTTCCTCTTGTATGTCCGATGTCAAGGCATCCATAACAAGAAGAAATAGGTACGGGCTTAAAGCCGACCCTTGGTGCAAGCCTACTGACACATTAAACTGATCGGTTAAAGAGTATTACTCATAAATTTCTTATTAAGGGTCACACCCAAATGGAAGGTGACGCCGTTCATTCTTGTATTGAAAAAGGAATCAAGAGATCCCTTAAGTCTGGTCCAATTTATAGTCCACAAGAATATATCAGCATAATTAAAACCGCTAAGAAAACCCCACCGTACTTTGCAGTCCAAGAGCTTGGGTATAATGACTTTTATGACCTCAAATCAATGTGTGACAAGATTGGAAATAATTTTTCCAAAACAACCAATAATTCACAAATAAAACTAACTGACATAAAAGTTATTCAAATCAGAAAAGAAGATCCCTTAGCGTTTTTTGTAAAAACTTTTTATGAAGATCCAGATTTTAAACGAATTGAAATAAGGAAGTCTACTAATACTAGACATCAAAAAACTGTATATGACTTTAAAATAAATATTGTTCAGTACTTAATCACTATTTTATTTCAACTTTCCTCATATTCTAGTTTTAAATATGGTATTATTGTAAGATACAACGTGATGTTTGTAGGAAATTGTTTGTTTTGGTCAGGCAAGACAATCATAAGTCGACAATTTCACCAATTTTAACTGCTTATACAGTATCATCTTTACCCAGTGGTATAAAAGTACTTATAAATCGAAAACTACTAGAGGTAAACTAAAGAAACTCGGTCAACTTAAAGTGGTTGAATTTTCCTTTAAATATTGTTATAAACTAGGCTCCTAGAACTAGAAATTACTAAGTAATGAATTTTCAAACTTTCAAAACGCTATATCTCAAAACACTGTTTTTCAAGATAATACCCTTTTGTTTGTGACGTGCGATATGTTGATCCCTAGACACTTTTGATGTGTGTAGTTAAGACCTATCTATGTACATAATAATATCACTAAGCAACTGCAATGTTTATCCCTGATTTTCAACAGGAATGCGGACAAAACCGCAACACATACCCAGTACATTATCAATATTAAAACCTGAAGATCGTTGTTGAAATAAATAATAATTCCGTAACCGTAGGTATTGCCGGCGGCTCCAGAGGCCTTTTGTTAAATTGTTCCTCTCACCACTTCCTCACCACTTCCTGTATTTGACAGATGTCAGAACTAACTGTCAGTTTTGACTTAAATAATTTTGACATTCAAAACTTTGACTAAGATTGCTGTTCGTTTTAAAATGTCTGTTATAGTTGCACGAAACGTTTAAAAGACAGACTAATTAAGTTTGTGACTGGCTTTTGGGCTTTGGAAACATAAATTGTTTGAATTAAGAAATAGGATTATTTTAACTTCGCCAAAATAGTAGTATCAGCTTGTAAGATCCCTGTGGGGCACTCTCCTGCTTCTCCCACTAACGATATATATAGTACAATGTGGAGGAATTAGGCGTAATCGAAATGTATGATCGATGCGTATTATAGTGATCTTAAACCCAAAAACTAGGCCTAATTTAAACGTTTTAAACTTTTTATTTCCACCAATCAAACTGGTGACTCCGGTCTTATGATCACGATCAGTGTCAAAACGTCGAAGTTACTCATTTTAAATCTATACTAATATAATAAATCTGAAGAGTTTGTTTGCTTGAACGCGCTAATAAGAAACTCTGATTTGAAAAAATCTTTCATAGTTATTTAGCCTATTGATCGAGGAAGGCTATAGGCTATATTTTATCCCAGTACTCCCACGGGAACAGGAATTACAGGGGTAAAGTGTTTAAGCTAGTGTTTTTATACGCGATTAAGACTTCTGTTTTAAGACTAAGCCAGACTAAGCCTGGCTAAAGTAGTCACAATTTCTCGAGTTAAGACGAAAATTGAATTGCCTTACTTTTTAAATCTCTAGACATGTATTTACTTTACGATCTATCTCTAGATATTTATCGTAAATATCGTCGAGTACATTACAGAGAACCCCAAAAACTTACACAACAAATTCACGTGTGACAAAAGCAGCGCCCTTCAATTTGTGATGGATGACGTCATCGGTCTTCTCGCACTTCCAATCCTTCCATTGTGTACCTTCTCATCAATGTAAAGTAGTTTCTTGAAAGGTTTTTTATAGCAGGACTTTTTGCTTTGAAATATTTGGTTTTTTTATTTAGTGGTGGCTAATCTGACAGGTTTTATGACAAATTTCAATGTCGTAAATTATTGGGCTAATGCAAAGTCCTTTCAATGACCTGTTTCCATAAGAACAACCGAAAATAATTAATATCTTTTTACGGGATATTTACACGTACCTATAAGTCGAGTCCCTCGACGAGTTTCAACCACATTCGGTGGCCTTCATCAGGAGGACGAGTGCGGTGCGCCCGCGACGGCGTCTCGCTCTGCTACGAGGGATTCGACTTATAGGTACGTGTAAATATCCCGTAAAAAGCTATTAATTATAAACCAAAAATAAGGTCATTTTTTGGCCAAACTAGGCGCATACTCTGACTTTAGCACTTCTACTCGTCATTTAGGGGTTTAAAAAGCCCTGTTTGGTTTAATACGAAATAGATTTAGACCAAGAGAAAGAGATGCCTAGTTCATTTTTCCATGGTTTACACCACAATATAATGCGTTACGTAGATTTTTTATTTCATACGCCGTTTATTCTTTAATAAAAGTACAGTACATAGATAAGACACTTTTTTTCTTTAGACCCCAACAAGGGTCAACACTAAAGCCTTTTTTATCAAGAGCGAACTTCAACTGCGAAACTAGCCTACTATTAACCAACAGTAAACTAAATTAAACTAGACACCCAATGAATAATAAACCTTATTAGTCAAACAATAGAGAATTAATTCGTAATAACAATAACCAAATGATTTATCAAACTAGTGTCCACGTGTTTCGGTTGTTAGTAATGGACCAATTCTGTCTGTTACACAACACCTCGATCTTGTATCAATGTTGAATTGTGACTCGGTACTGATTTTGAAGAACTTAGGAAAATATTAACGTAGTTAAGAATCTATATCTATACTAATATTATAAAGAGGAAAGATTTGTTTGTTTGTTTGTAATGAATAGGCTCCGAAACTACTGGACCGATTTCAAAAATTCTTTCACTAATGGAAAGCTAATTTATCAGTGCGTGACATAGGCTATATTTTATCCCCGTAATCCCACGGGAACGGGAACTACGCGGGTGAAACCGCGGGGAGCTACTAGTGTTTAATATAGGAAAATCTAAAGAATTTAAACTCGTAGTCGTACTATAATATAAAGCTGAAGACTGTATTTGTTTATTGATATCTTTGATTTACACGAACACTACACAATAAAACACTTAAACGGATTTTTGTCGTGGTTGTATTTTGTTTTACATTTTCTGACGTTTCATTTTGACGTTACATTTTCTGACGTCATTGTGTATTTGTTTGTTTGGTTGAACGTGCTAATCTCAGAAACTACTGGTCCAAAATTAAAATTCTTTTAGTGTTGGATAACATTTTTCGGCAAATACTACATCGGCTAGGGCCTCCTTTTTTCCTTGGGTGTAAAAGCGCTTTCTCTATAAATTATGCTATCTATGTTGTTGTTATTAAAATATTTTTTATTTGAATCTATAACTTTCCCAAGATATCACGATCAATCTAAGAAACAAACTAATCAGCTTTATGATATCCTTCTTCTAATTCAGCCCACTATAACATTTACATTAATTATGTCAATTATTGTAATTATGTCTAATAGCTTTAATAATCTTCTCTAATATATAAAATTCTCGTGTCACAGTTTTCGTTGCCATACTCCTCCGAAACGGCTTGACCGATTCTCTTGAAATTTTGTGAGCATATTCAGTAGGTCTGAGAATCGGCCAACATCTATTTTTCATCCCGAAATTCCTACGGGAACGGGAACGGGAACTACGCGTGTGAAACCGCGGGGCGCAGCTAGTAACATATACATTAATTATGTCAATTATTGTAATTATGTCTAATAGATTTAATAATTATTATTTTATTAAATACAATTATCTCCTGAATTCAACTCCGAACCGTGTTACAAGTAGTCACAGTTTACCTAAACCGGTGGTGAGTCACAGAGATGCGTCAGCGCACGCGGTACGACAAATAAACACCTAAATAAAGGGTTACCACACTCACTTTCATATTGCATACTATGACTACAACTTATAGGTACCTACTTTAACAGGTGACTGTTAGAAGCTAGAATAATTATTCTAATATTATAAACTAGGTGCGCGGTTTTAACCCGTGTGAATCCCAATCCCATGGGAATTTCGGGATAAAAAGTATTCTTAAGTTATGCGGAACATCTGTACCAAATTTATAGAAATGGATACAGTAGTTTATGCGTGAAAAAGCAACAAACATCCAAACTCACAAACATGCAAACTTTTGCATTTATAATATTAGGTATGTAGTAGGATGCAAAAGTTTGTGAGTGAGTGTGTTTGTTACTCGTTCACGCAAAAACTACTGAACCGATTTAGATGAAATTTGGTACAGATGTTCCTTATAACTAAGAATAACACATAGAGTACCTTTTATCCCAAAATTCCCATATGATTGGGATTTACGCGTATAACCGTATAACCACGGGGCACAGGTAGTTGTAAATCTTTTTCAATTAAGGTAATTTAGTTTAAGTAGTTAATGTTAGTGTAGTAGAGGTTTCTCATGAGTGGACAGTCTCTTGCAATTATACCTTTAAATCTGAATCCTCAGTGCTATATTATTTGGTGGTTCTTGAAGGTTATAATTACCCGTAATGGCTGCCGATGTATAAGTACGACAACTGGTATTGAAGGGTTAACTTGCCTTCCAAAGTAGGGAATGACTCGATCCGGGTTTTTGATATCCTTAGCTGACACCCTAGATACAGGTAATAAACCTTGTTAGGAGCCTGCTGTTAAGAAATACAGATGATAAAAAGATTGAATATATCCTCTTATCTTTACGATATTCATTGCTAGCTGTGCCCCGCGGTTTTACCCGCATGGAACCTTATCCCATGGAAATTACGATAAAAAATCACCTATGTCTTTCCACGGACCATAAGCTACCCCTGTACCAAATTTCAAGTTAATAGGTTTAGTAGTTTAGTCGTGAAATGGTAACAGATAGACAGAGTTACTTTCGCATTTATAAGAAACTAGCTGTGCCCCGCGGTTTCACCCGCGTAGTTCCCGATCCCGTGGGAATTTCGGGATAAAAATTATTATATGTGTTATTCCTAGTTATAAGGAACATCTGAACCAAATTTAATCTAAATGGATACCGTAGTTTTTGCGTGAAAGAGTAACAAACATCCAAACATACAAACTTTCGCATTTATAATATTATTGAGGATTATTTATCAACCAGTATTTTAAAAATATACGATTGCCACCCCTAACGCACTTCACGCACTATCACCAACATCTATATTCTCACTGAATGTTTCCTTACTTCGTCACCACTCAAATATCGCCCAATTTATAATTATGCAAACCTACACTCTATCCCTATTACCATAAGATTCATAATAACAAGCTAGAAAAGGTAACACTACCAAATTATGTTTGCGGTTGTATTCTTTTATTTGTGTTAGGTATTTATATTTTGTGGATGTATATTTAATTTTGTAATAGTTGATGTATGTTTGGTTTGAACTGAGTCATCTATGCATGTGTCTTGAAGGATAATGTGGCAATAAATATTTTTAAAATAGTATTTCTCTTTTATAGTGGAGTTTAATTGATTGGTATGTGCATGACTGTACTTCTTAAAATTTGTTCTGAAAACTAGTTTAGGAATTTTAAATAAACCTAGCATGAGCTAAAAAACCTTAATTAGATGAAATGAAGCAAAAGTTATTTTTTCAAAGTCAAAGTCAAAATCATCAATGAGGCACTTATGATACCTAGTTGAAATTGATTCTACCACCGATTCGGAAATTACATCAGTTGAGAAAAATCGGCAAGAAACTCGAGCTGGTATTGTTTTTAAATAGCGTACTAGCAATGTGTTGCACATTATAGAATAGTCTTATAAACCCTTCCAAATAAGCTAGAAACTCCACTCTAGGGAGGGGATTTGCGTCAATAGTAACTTGTAACTTTCCTTTTGTTGATAATTGTAATAACTTTTACTTTTGGAAACTAAGAAGGGAAATTAATGCTGGGGTCGGAACTCATGGAAAAATAAGTACTAATAACACTAGTCTTCCTAGCACATCACACAGGAGTCGCAGCAGACGAAAAACAAGATGGTCGGACGACCTTGACAACTTCGATCCAAACTAAATGAATGGAAAGAACAAGGAGACCCCTTTGAACTGGAGTAGCACACTTTGATGATAAATCAAACCAAATATTGTAAGTTTTTGTTACAATACAATAGGTACATCCCGTGTTAGTTAGAAACGGCAACTGTGACTGTACACAGGTCAACAAAGAGATCTCTGACTAAATAGTTCTAAAACTAGGTACTTGAAATAGTTACAACACATTACCAAGTGGATCCATGTCTTAGTGACCTTATCTGGTCATCAAACCAAATATAATAGTCCACTTGAACCATCACAATTCTATTCAATTTAATCAAACAACAGTACAAACAAAAAGCGAGTGAAGCCGTGCGTGACCACATAACATAGTTGAAAAACAAACGGACACATTACTAGCATTATGTAAACTTAATTAAACATTTCCACAGCTTTGAATAAAAACAATCGAATTGACCATCTCTAGCGCAAACTTTTACATACACTTCAACAACAAACCTTTTCAACTTTAGCCTTGACTAAATACAGTTTAAAATTGAACAACAAAAGGTAGTTTTAACTGTTGTATTTAACTTTGTGATTCATTTGAAACGGGTGGTCGATCTGCACGTGCGGTGCAATGACCTCCAAAACTGTGACCTCTTCTATACTAACTATTGTTTAAACTAGGTCTTGTTACTATGGACACAGCTAGTCATTTTAATAATTATCTCCAATCTAGACAGTTTTAAAGAGTGTTTCAGACTAGTTTTATTAGGATTTGTAGTTTTGTTGTAAGATATTGCTTCTTTTAAGATTTTATCAAACGAGGCGAAATAGAACCTCTTAATTTTTTCACAAAAAGAAACTAATATTGCTTACTTTATAACCCCCGACGCAAAAAGAGGAGGTGTTATAAGTTTGACGTGTCTGTGTGTGTATGTGTATCTGTCTGTCTGTGGCATCATAGCTCCAGAACGGATGAACCGATTTCAATTTAGGTTAAAATATTTTTTTTATATTAAAGGGGACTTACGTGCGAGTGTTCTTAGACAAGTTTGATGAAAATCGGTTGACCCGTTTAAAAGTTATGGGGGTTTGAAAGTAATTGTGTTGGGGGTTTTTTAAATTTTTAATTTAATGTTATAATGAACAAAAATATCAAAACCAATTTTAATTTGAAGAGATGCCAAAAATATTTATTTTTTCACTTTTCCTTTTCCCTTAAGTCCATCATGAAACTTTAAGCCATTTAACTAGACTAAATAAAATAGTACCTTCAATTTGGCAGTACCTTCATCTGGTCCAATATAAATTTATAATTCTTTCATTCAAAACGTAACAGTGGACCGTTAATCTCAATATTCAATGTAAAACCCACTCAATTACTGAGTATACAATGGCAGGAGAACGGAAAAAACTTGGGAGGATTGTGAAAAAATCTTAGAATTAATACGGTTCGAGAGAAGAAAAAATAAAAATGGAGTGAAAAAACGCGAGAGGCTGAGGCACCCACTTCGACACAAGTGGCAATTCTGCTAAAATAATTTCCGAAACGAATGCTACCATTCAGGCTATGAAACTTTATAATAGCGGGTCGTTAGTGAGCTTAAAAATGATTTCTTATTGGCTAGTGTCATAGAGAAATGGTCCTGTAGTTGAACACAAGACAACATCATCACAAGTTTCCATGTTGTACTCTTTCACGCTCAAATTGGCTGATCGTATAGATATGACATTTCGTACATATACTCGTAGGTATTATACATAGATGTCACATAGATGTCCTTTATTCCGTTTCCGGAGAATTATTTAAGTAATTTATAAATGACAATTCTAATTTTTTAATCATATTTAATTATAGTATTATTTTATTTATTATCATAATTACATTATTTATCATCTAAAAATGTAAAAAGTTCTTATAATAACCCAAAAATATCGAAAATATTATTGAAATAGTAAAGAGTTTAAAAAAAAACTCTAATCGCCATTCCCCTAGCTTCATTGTAAAACATTTCCAGTAGGTATTATTAAAAATCCTCAGGGTCTATTTTCCGCTAATTGCCTGTATATTAAAGCGATTGCCATAATAAGTATTTTTGTAAGAGACATAATCCTCGCTCGAGAGTCCTTGTACTTGTACTACGGAACACTTCAACTTGGTATCAGATTGTATCCAATTATTAGCGTTATTATTTCATTATTAACGTTATCTGTTCTCCCTTTTTGTTTATTGGATTATTTATTTTTGTCTGTATTTTGTAAATGATGGTAGTTTTTCAAACAATAAATACTGATTACCGTATCTAATTAATGTAATAACTTATTAACTTCAAACGATATTGTTGGTTTGTAGGCTTCGAAACGATTGGACTGATTTAAATTAAATTTAGTACTAGTTATTAAAAAAATATGATAAGAAAGTTTCTAAAAAAATATAAAAATATGATAAAACAGGAAAAAAAACAGGATACTATTTATCTAAACTAATATTATAAAGAGGAAAGATTTGATTGTTGGTTTCTAACGAATAGGCTCGGAAACTACTGGTCCGATTTCAAAAATTCTTTCACTATTGGAAAGCCACATTATCCCGGAGTGTCATAGGCTATATTATATTTACGAAGGGTGAAACCGCGGGGCGCTGCTAGTCTCTGAATAAACGTGAATCCTAAAAATATTGACCTTACCCAGGATTCATGACATCTCTTTGATAGTTCGGCATGATGATTTGGGTTATCAATTAAATAAATGCATAGTCTTAGGGTTATTTATTCAAATCCTAACTAATCCTAACCATCTTAACTATCCTAATCCTAACTAATATTATAATTCGAAAGTACCTCTGTCTGTCTGTCTGTCTGTTACCTTCTCACGGCTAAACTACTGAACCGATTGAATTGAAATTTGGTACAGGGGTTAACAGCTTATGGTCCGGGAAAGGACATAGGCTATGTTTTATCCCACAATTCCCACGGGATCGGAAACTATGCGGGTGAAACCGCGGGGCACAGCAAGTGAAATATAAACATTCCTAGTTTTTATCATAAACCTTTTCATATTTCAAAATAAAAGTAATAAAAGAAATATGTTTACGACAAAATTATCATTTTCAAAAGATATCGCATAACAAATTAAGCAACGAGCCGTTAAAATAAAAAATGCAGTATTATTTAATATTTGTTTATTATAAATTGTAGCTTGTCAGGCAGTTTGATAGTCGCTAACACTATCATTACACTTTTTATATTCAATCTAAACTTATCTATGTATAAGGACATCTGTCTCGGATTCCAACGTCCCAGGTTCGATTCTCGGCAAATTGCACATGTAATAGGCATATGTCAGTCCAGCTGCGATGCCACCATTAGGCTATAAAAAAATATTTAGCATTTCTTAATGTATTTACGTTAGATGATAGATGAAAGTCGACATCTGCTGTAAAAATATTATTACAATTTCATTTAATAGTTTTTTCAACGGGTTATGTGGTATGACAGTGACTGTTTTTTTTGTAGTTTTACTAATATTATAAGTGTGAAAGTTTGTGTGTATGTATGGGCGTTTTACAAGTAACTTTATTTTATAACTAGCTGCGCCCCACGGTATCACACGCATAGTTCCCGTTCCCGTGGGAATTTCGGGATGAAAAATAGATGTTAGGCGATTCTCAGACCTATGCTCACAAAATTTCATGAGAATCGGTCAAGCCGTTTCGGAGGAGTATGGCAACGAAAACTGTGACACGAGAATTTTATATATTAGATATCATCTATCTACCTCTATTGTTCCATTGCCGGCTAAAGATCTGCCCCATTTTCTTCCAGTGTTCCTGTCTCTCGCCACCAATCGAAAATAGCTAATTGTTATAATTTATTTAAACTAGGAACGTGTAATTAAAAAAAACCGGCCAAGTGCGAGTCGGACTCGCGCACCGAGGGTTCCGTACAAACCTGCAAGGTTTACAAAGTTCGTTCATTACGACAATTAAGTAAGTAATTTAAGTATTTGATATGAATTTCAACTTGATAGCTCTACGCGTTCATGAGGAAAAAAGTAATAAGTTTATATTTATTAAAAAATATATATTTTGTAATGTAACTAAAAATTTAAGGTTTTCGGAATTTTTCCTTTATGTGTGCTATAAAACGATGCTTCATGCCAAATTTCAAGATTCTAGGTCGACTGGAAGTACCCTTTAGGTTTTGATTCCCTTGCGAGTACTTGCGAGTTTCAAAATATGCAGCTTAAATTGCTGTTTCTTTTGATTGCGTTGACATAGAAGTTTGATTTTGTTACAGCTTAAAGGTATTATAGACCTGAGTATTTGGTATGAATTTCAATTTAATACCTCTACGCGTTTATGAGGAAATGGGTAGTAAGGTTAAAATTATTAAAAAAAAATATATTATGTGATGTAACTAAAAATTTATGGTTTTCGTAATTTTTCCTTTATCTATGCTATAAGACGTTGCTTCGTACCAAATTTCAAGATCCTGAGTTCACGGGAAGCACCCTGTAGGTTTTGATTCCCTTGCAAGTGTCGAAAATTTGCGGCATAAACGGCTGTATCTTTTGATTGCGTTGGCTTAGAAGTTTGATTTTTTCACAGCTTCAAGGGACAGTAGACCTGAGTAATTGATATAAATTTCAGCTTCATACCTCCACGCGTTCCTGAGAAAAAGGGTCTTGACAGACGGACGGACGGACGGACGGACGGACGGACGGACAGACGGACAACAAAGTGATCCTATAAGGGTTCCGTTTTTTCCTTTTGAGGTACGGAACCCTAAAAACCGCTCACTTGCAAATACAAACATACATAATTGTTATTCACGTAAACTTTCAACGAAATTAAAAGCTATTCGAAAGTCTATGCTAGAAATCAAACTCTACGCTTGTCAGTGATAGCCTTTCGAAAACCTTTTTTACTGTAAGAACTTGCGCAGCCCTTAAAAAAGACATTGACCAAAAAATTGTAGTACAAAAAGTACTTTTTGGGTTGTGAAAGTCTGATGACAGTCTGATCACACTTACATTATACACTAAGCCGGTCGGCCCTTGATCTTTACGTTTCCTATTTGTAAAGATTTCCGTAATCAACTTGCCAACTACCAATTCATCATATAAAAGTATACAGAGTGTACGTGTGTATGAACTAGGTCACAGAGTGGACTAGACAGGGTGTACAGCTGATCGCACACCTGCCCCAGGTGGGACAAGTGTATTGGTACGTGTGTGCGTGGGGGGACGTCGGGGTGTTTGGGGACGGGATTTGATAAGTAGGTAATATGATTTGGTCTTAAATATTTTAAGTAGGATTTGCAGAATTTCGTGAACTTCTTTTAATTCTTCTTCTTCTTAACGTGTCGATTCCAACAGAGAACAAAGGAAATAATTATTAATAGGTTTTAATTGAATTTTTTTTTGATTGATCACAGTCTAGCCAATTAGCTTTGATAAAACTCACGACCAATCGATCGGCAAGCTTTCATTAAGCTATTGACGAATAATATCTATGTACCTATATTATTGTATAGTGTGTGTTCGCTAAAGTATTTCTAACTTTCTATTTATTGAATAGGATTGATCAGTTTCGATGCTGTTCCGAATATTATAATCAGTCAATATTATACAAAAAAAAAACAAAAAGAAATTTTTGAACACAAAAAGTACTTTTACCCCACTTAATATTTATCTATGCCATTGTACCTCAGTCCACGGTGCAAACACAATAAAATAAAATAACTTTCACGTAACAATACCCATTTCACCCTAACCTCCTCCATCCTTGCGTATGACGCGCACGCGCATCCACTCGTACTCGTAATCAATGGTGGCATGCGCTTCGAAATTCAAAACTTGCCGAATACAGCTGACAGCATTGATGTACAATAAGTCCAAGATATACAATCAGAGATTTAAAATAGTCCTCATAAAATGCGCGCACAGTGTGCTCTTTTGAAAAGTCTTTTTCAACTTTAAACTATCCGCGTAAGATTGAATTTGCAATAAAGTGTGTTTATAGTGTAACGATAATCACTATCATTATCACAACATTGTATAAAACAATGTCGCTTTCTGGTGTCTGTCCCTATGTATGCTTACATCTTTAAAACTAGTCAACGGATTTTGATGCGATTTCCTTTAATAGGTAGTGATTCAAGAAAAAGGTTTATAGTAATATTTTATACCCGCATTCTCACTGGAGCGAGAACTATGGTAAAACCGCGGGACGCTGCTAGTTTTATTCATAAATTGGTGAATGTTTGCTGACAGTTTCATGTGTTAGTTTTATCCAGGATTGTACATCTTTGGTTATTATACATCAATGACTGACAGCCGAATACTTCCAAAGGTTTATGAATGGTCGAACCATTCAATAGTTTGTAACGGTTTTCGTACAAACAGCTGTTTCGATCAGCTGATCCTAAATGTGAGGAAAGTGTATGATGTTATCTGTTTGTGTAGTTTCGTAGTTTGTATGGCGAAGGTGGGATCGTCACAGATTTCGTTCTATTCATTAGTTCTTGGAATTCTTGATCATTGTCAAAAAATGCCTTTTTAACTGACTTCTAAAAACAGGAGGAGACCCAAATCTTCGGTATTGTTTCTTTAGTTTTGATTACGTTTGTTAGATTTTCTGGCTGTATATTTCTCGAAATGTTTTATAATCTATACTAATATTATAAAGAGGAAAGATTTGTTTGTTTGTTTGTAATGAATAGGCTCCGAAACTACTGGACCGATTTCAAAAATTCTTTCACTAATGGAAAGTTAATTTATCAGTGCGTGACATAGGCTATATTTTATCCCCGTAATCCCACGGGAACGGGAACTACGCGGGTGAAACCGCGGGGAGCTACTAGTAAGTAATAATTAAATAAGCAATAGGGATATATTTGAACACATATTTTTAATTATGTTCTCAGAAAACAAATGCAAGAGTTCCAATAAAAGTTAGACCTCCAAATTGGAGGTCTTTATACGTCTCAAAAATAGATCTAGGTCTCATGGTATCATTGATATTTAATTTCATTTTATTATTTATACCTACCCAAAAAATACTGAATAATATCAAAATAACCAAATAGTTATAATAAATAAATACTTTGCCATTATAATCTAAATTAAACTATTCATGTTACCCCTAACGCCATCTATGTCGTAACTCAAGAACTAACTTATAAAAATCAAAATGTTTTCATCCTTTAGTTAGTGCCTAGTACTAGTACTTAATGAATGGACTCGTGGGCATTACACACAATATTTGGCTGGATAGACTTTTGACAGCTCTAACTACCTACCCGTAACTAATATCTGTCGATGATGTTAGTACGACAACCGGGACTAATAACTAATAGTCCCCTACGATTATTATAAATGCGAAAGTAACTCTATCTGTCTGTTACCTTTTCACGGCTAAACTACTAAACCGATTGACTTGAAATTTGGTATAGGGGTAGCTAATAGTCCGGGGGAGGATATAGATTTAATCCCAAAATTCCCACGGGATACAGTTCCACGCGGCAAAAACCGTGGGGTACAGCTAGTCATAGAATAAATGCTCATAATTATTAAAGCCAGATAGGTATTGAAAACTTTAAAAACTTTTCATTCACACGTCGTTCTAGCCCATAAAACACGTCGATAACACATAAACAATACAGAAACTACGTATGTAACTAGGTACTACTACTAAATATTCCAACCGCGATGCTAACCTACTAAATTTTGATCGTCATTGATAAGGCGGCCGCCAAAGAAGGCCTCACTACTACGGAACTTATTATTTCCTGATCTACTAATACTTATATACTTTTTTCCTTATAGGAAATAATATAATCTTCCTACGTATAAGGATGGATGCGTTTAATTATTTTTAAATTAATTGTTGCTTTATGAGTTTTGATATTTATATGAAAGGTTATTATGGAGTAGGTCTTGCGATTTATGCGTTTGTTTTGTTGTTTTCAATGGTATGTATAAAATGTTAAAAGGTGATTCTTATGTGGTTTGAATATAATTGAAAAAAAAAAGATGTCCAATGTAATAATTTAAATAAATATTTATCACAATTACTATTATGTTTTCTTTCTTCCGATTGATTAACTTAATCAATAGATGTAAAACTTAATTAAAATCAATTTTATATATTTATAAACATCTCATCGTACTACCCTGAGCAAAGGCATCTGGAAGAAACTTAACTTCATATTTAGTCTAAAATTAAAACCTAAAACAAATACACAATCAAAATAAAAGGTCTCATCAAAATCAAAATCGGAAAAACAATAATTATTGTATCTGAATCACGCAATCGTAATTGCGTCGTTTCGCGATTCCATGACGTGACAATCGGCAACTTTTAATGACGCGTACACCGTGACACGACACGACACGACACGGCACTGCGTAACACGGACCTCACCACGGAAATCTATACTAATATTATAAAGAGGAAAGATTTGTTTGTTTGTTTGTAATGAATAGGCTCCGAAACTACTGGACCGATTTCAAAAATTCTTTTACTAATGGAAAGCTAATTTATCAGTGCGTGACATAGGCTATATTTTATCCCCGTAATCCCACGGGAACGGGAACAACGCGGGTGAAACCGCGGGGAGCTACTAGTAATATATAAATACACAGAAAATGTGTTCTCATGCGAATTTCTTTTGATTGAACACAAACTTATTTGTCAAGTTGAAGTAGCGAATCGAAAGTTCGAGAAACGAGTGTGTTTTGTACCCGTTTTATGAGTTTTGTTCCTTATTTAATTACTTTTGGAATTAGTTTGCTTTTGGTATGACAACAATATTATGTATAAGTAGGTATATAAAACAAAGTCGGGTTGTTTACACCATTTATATAACTCAAGAGTCAAGACTGAATTGAGTTTAGATGTTTGCTACAAATGTTCCTAATCAAAGAATACCATGTGTGGCAAATATAAGTTCAACATGTCTACTCCAATGTCCACTGTGCCCCAACACCTGCACTCTGGATGACCTAAATGAGGCTAACGATGCTGCTATCGCCGTAGCAAACTACTGGGCAGACAAAATTTAAATAATTGGCCGAACAAAACCACTGACACGAAAAGAAGAAGAAGTTGAACATAACAGTCAAATAAAGAGTCTAATATCCCCACTTCAACCCTTCAAAATTTGCTTAATCTCCCAGAAATAAACTAGCAGTAACTATAACTCAATACACTAAAACTGCACAATCAAACGTCAAACTACCCGGCCAATGTACGTGGTAACAATCCACTAAACACAAACTACGTATTCTAATACAATCCGAATCTGTTCGGGTTAAACATTCAGACCATTACAAACTACAAACAAGTTAAGTTAAATACGGTAAAGTTGTTACATATTCGTATAGAAATCAACCTCAATAATCTCTGTACGGTGTCATTCTTAAGTTTAATTACAATTTTAGCGGTGCGAGAGAACCAGGGAGGCAGAGATATAGGTACGTGCCCTGCCTTCGTTATTAGTTCAGCAATTTTCATATTAGCTTAAATAATATGTTAGGGTTGTGTGGGATTGTTTATGAGAGGTCGCGGTTTGGCTTTTTGGTAAGTAAATTTTATCTGTTTGATTAGTTCAAAAATCTTACAGAGAAAATAATCACAGCACGCGCAAAAGATTCAAGACAGTAAGATCAATTTGCGAAAAAAAATTAAAAAAAGAATACCACTTGGCAATTAGCCTAAAAAACTACGTTTTAAATGCCACAGATTAGAGAGTCCTGTAGGTTCTTCGCCCGAATAGCGAATAAACGTTCCCTAATCTCTGAAAAAAAAAAACACAAAAAAATCGGAAATGCCAAAATATTTAAACGATTTAACTATCTTGCAAAAACAACACAAACCAACCATTCAACCATTAAAATAAAGAGCACATCAATTTTATTTCATGCATTTTTTTAAAACCAAGATCAGAATATTATAGGTATTCACTCTCGCTACCGCTCACAACTTGCGACTGCCAAAACACACCCCTGGCAAGTTAGTGCGAGAGCAAGTTTTGTGAGCGTGTGGTCTTTACGGTTCCAATGTTGCAACTCACCTGTATCGTAATTAGTTTAACTAGCACAACGTGAGGCGTGCGTGTTGTACTGTCTTCCAGAACTTGGGCCAACACTTGCCCCAACTAATCGCAGCCAGAAACACTATGTTATGACAAATGATGCTAGTTTCTAAGGAAAAATGGAGGTCTAGTTTGTTCCAACTTTGATTGGTTGGATTAGGGGATCGCGGTGTAATAAGGAAGCTTCGAGAATGTGGAACTTATGATAAGTTGGTGAAGGATTTTGGTTGCTTATAGATTGTTAGTGTTTGATGCAGTGTTAAGCTTTGGTGTGATTAAAATGTTTTATGATATTTTTTGTTACATGCTGAAGTTTATAAAAAGACAATGGTATTTGACACCGGCGTGAAATGTAAAATAAATAAGCTGCTTTACAGGTTACCCTCTACAAACAAGGTTACAAACTATCTCAGCTAGAAGATATTATACTTATTCACTCGTAACTGATATGCAAGTAAGCAAGAAAACTAATAA
This sequence comes from Timandra comae, assembly GCA_958496195.1. Classification (NCBI taxonomy): domain Eukaryota; kingdom Metazoa; phylum Arthropoda; class Insecta; order Lepidoptera; family Geometridae; genus Timandra; species Timandra comae. Next base: position 10,232,492 of record OY292369.1, read on the forward strand.
AAACCGAAAAGCCTTTTAATAAGCGAATAATTATATCCATTATAATTTGACTAACAATGTAAACTCCACGCATTACAATATACTTATTCAGTGAAAATCTTCAAGATTCGCAACACGAACTGCATTCGCAAGCACTATTTACGTAACATAACATTTATAAAAATATTCAAGTGTAAGAAACTCCCGTACATTATTACCGAGCGTGCCTTACAGACAAGAGGAACAGGGGCATGTCGTTAGTTCACACCTTCCGGCTATCTCTTAACTATCGGGCGACGGTACACTGTTGTACGCTTTACATTGCCTTTTTATACTTTAACTGTTTTGTTGGTTCTTTTAGGGGCTGTCGATGGACAATTAAAGAATTTTCTCTTATTTCCTCGTTTATAATGGTCGATTAATGAGTTGGTCAAATTATGTTTGAAATTTCAATTTGGCGTTCGTTTTTGTGAGATTCATGGATGCACAAATTGCATGGTGGATGGAAGCACAAATAATTTTCAACTAAAAATCGATTAAATTTGTAACCCAAATGGAATTTGAAATAACATAACATCATTCACTACGTCATCTCATTATAAAAGACCTAACTAAGTTCGAAGCTTGTATCTAGGGTATCAGAAACTACGCACACACTCATTCACACACACACCCAGACCGAGACAAACATTTGTGGTTCACACAAATATTCACCCTTCATTCAAATAATAATATTAAACTAAACCCAGCATTGTACAGAAAACTAGAAGAAAAGTCAACAAGTAGTACAAAAGAAAAGACGACCCTCAATATGAGTGAACAATTTTAGTGAGTGGTTGCACTTGTGACTCGATTGTTTAGACTCGGCTAACTGCGAGACCGTCTCGTGTCTCCTGTTTAGTTTACTATTGCATTGTAGCTGTAGTTTTCATAAAGGTTTTCAAAATATATGTTGTTGAAGAGAAAATATTGCAAAATACGTAAATATTTTTGAGTTACTGAAGTTGATGCGTCATTTTCTGAAAATATGTTTGAGTTATTGAAGACTGTTTGTTTGTTACTGTTTATATTTAAGTGGTATAAATGTTCGTAATTGTTTCGTCGGGTTTTCATTTGATACTAGCTACTACTCCAGGGACGTGTGAACACGGTTCCCGTTTACCCTACGATTTTCCAAAATTTTCACGTATTAGCAATTTTGGGAGCACTAAAAACATAAAAGCTTCTGATAGTTATTTTAAGTTATCTAAGGAAATCATTACTTAGCATCCAAACACAATAGTAATATATATGTAACTATTTTATAAATAAGCGCAATTCGTTTGCAAATACTAAAAAAATATCACCAAAACATCTCTCAAATAAATAATTAAATACAAAACTGGCCACACAAATTCGTACACCCATTCATAGAGCACAGCAAAAGGCTCATAAAATCAAAATTTCATTGAAAATCTGTTGTATTCATGTGTTCCCATTGATTTTGGTATGATTGGCGTTCATAATCCAAGCACAAAAGGTTTATTTGAACTCCCCTAACGGACGGACAAGCGGAACGAATATTTCGATATATACCCCTAATTTTGGGGAGATGGGTAATCTTTAATTGTTTATGATTACGGCGTGTTCGGAACGTAATTGTACCCACTAATACTGTTGATGAATCAAATTATTCAGGGAAACTAATTGATGTATTGTATTTGGTGAAAGGTGTATTTATTAGCTTGTTTTTTGGTAATTAGCTTGTAATTAGCTGTGCATTGAAGCTTAGACATAGGTGTGATTGAATTGTTGTATTCTGGTTTCGGTTCCAAAAGAGTGTTGGATGGAATAACATTAATTAAAAAGCTACATTTTAAAGTCAAATAAATCTTTGCTGTGTAAATTAATGATCAAGAAGTCAAAATATTGAATAAAAATCGTCAAAAGCACAAGAAAAAAAAATAGGAGGTTCCTGTCTCTGCAGCCCAAAACTACTTGCCCTGCCCCGAAATCTCAAACTTTTGCAAAGCAAGCCATTAGTTACTATGACGTAGACATCTGCAAAGAAAGAATAAACGCGAGAACCCGTATGGCACAGCTAGTCTCTCATAAATTATATCACAGTTATTATCTTCCTCATACACAAACATAACTTCACAATCACAATCTACACAAAACGCAATAAAACAACCCCCTTATAAAGAATAAAATATAAAAACAGCAAATAAAATTATTACAATACACGTGTATCTAAGTTCTTGTATTTGTGATAGCTTGTTGCCATGGCGGGGTGGAGGGTGGTAGGATAAGACGCGACGGTTGATAGGGAAAAATTCCCGATTTAATGAGAGATGCGATACAATGGGCAGGATTCGGGTATAAGCTTGGCCTTTACAGTGCTGGTGACGAAAAGTGTACGCTCTTTTTGTACTGTATTTAGTTTAGTATTTAATTAAAGATATTTCGACGACCTTGATGGCAGAGTAGTCACAATGCCGGACTCCCGTAATCCGTAAGGTTGCGGGTTCGATTCCCGTGCGGGGTGAATATTTGTGTGAACCACAAATGTTTGTCTCGGTCTGGGTGTGTGTGTGTGAATAAGTGTGTGCGTAGTTTCTGATACCCTAGATACAAGCTTCGAGCTTAGTTAGGGATCAATTACTGTATTGTTATGTTATGTTATATTTTTAGTTTCTTTAGATTTATACAACACATTTAATTATCAAATTCTTGAATTATAAATTGGGTATCAGTTCAGCATTACTGAGAAAAACTGATTAGAAGTTACAAACAAACACTTGCTACGACAGCTTATTGAGTATAGTCATTATTTTCTACTAATCTACTTGAGAAAAATGAGTCAGACAGAAGATTGTTTATTAGAATAATATAAACTGATTGAACAATACTAGTCTAACTTATGTTTAAACTCCTGTCAATGTAAAGCGATTAACGTTCTTGGACAATTTTTTGACGATGAAAATATTATTTCGACAAATTATTTTTCTTGTCATCGTGGTAAAAGATTTTTCCCTTTTTCTTTATTATATAAGTATAAATTAAAACCCAATAATTCATAAATAAAAAATTAAAGACGTCAGTTATATTGTCCTCAAGTGTAACACCGTTAATGTAAATCTAATAATGATTGTATCGGAGTTACCGAGGGCTTGTTTTTGTGTTAAATCTGACTCATCCTATCTCGGCCCGTGACCCCACAACGTTGTTCTATTTACTACCCTATGACTATGGATTTAAAGTTCATTATTTGACAACAAGAATACTTGTATATTGTTTTTTGATGTATTCAATGTTATTTGATATTCTTAGTTATGGAAAATATGTACCTTTATAAATTATTTTTATCAAAGGTGTCTCTACTTGTTTATTGGTGTGTATGTAAAAACTTATTTAACTGAACCTGACTGACTGAATGACTAATTAATCAAATTAGAGCTTACGTACTGGAGCTAGTACCTTGAAAATTTGCAGAGATAGAGGTATGCTATGATACTTAATTGGTTTTCAGCAATTTAGGTAAGTACTTACAAATGAAAACGGAGTATTTATTCTTTATATTTTAGGACTAGGAAACACTTATTTGAAGACATTTATGTGAATAGATTTGCTTATTATCTTTTTCCGAACCTTTATCCCATGCTATTTTGGGGTCGGTTTTCAGTTTTAACCAGATTTGGCGGAATGTCAGTATTTTACTTAAAGCGACTGCCATCAGACCTTCACAACCCAGAGGGCTATACGACATTCTTGGTTAAACTGAATGTTAGACTTTTGAGGGCTCTAACTACCCGTAACGACTGTCGATGATGTTAGTACGACAGCCGGGACCGACGGCTTTACGTGCCCTCCGAAGCACGGAAACGCTCATGAAATTAAAAGTCATTTTTAGTAATGACCCATCACAGTCTTTACGGTGCCGGACGTTGCTTAACCGCACGGATCACAAGTGATCCGCCGGTAGCACTGGGCCATGAGCGCTTCATCAATAGATTTGCTTATTATCTTAGACTTATTTGTAAAAAGTTGTGGCTATTATCTTATAAGGCAAATCTTATATCTTCGACAGTATATTCTTATTAGAACAGTCTTATAGGAATTACAGCTATAAGCTGGATTCATATCCTGGACAATCTAATCTGATCTTCTCAGGATTAATACCATACGCAATGATGATAGGAATTGAAGTTTTTAAGCTATTGCATAGCTTCTATCGCGGGTCTTGCTTGAGCGTGGAGACCGAATCCAAAAACTTAAAAACCTATGCGCAGTAACGCCGATACAACCAATGCCATCTATCAATGAAAAGCAGAACTTTTAATTACTTTTTTGAAATATCACGCTTATCTTTTTTTAGTAATAAAGGTCCTTAAAAAAATCGATAACGTACATTTGTTGCTATTTTTAGTTTGGCAACATGACCCGAAAGCTCGGAAGACAAGCGTAGTAATGACGTCTATTCAATTCATCCTGTTTGCACTTACGTCATTAAGTATATGGCATATCTTAAAGGTTACCATTGACGAATCAGTTGAACTAGCGTCCATCCAAAAATGGTCGTCAATCATCGGAGATATTCCAGATTCCAGTCGCGAAATCTAATTGGCCTAAAATTTTTGGAGTGACGCACAGTTTTATTTCCGGACTGATCAGTTCAACTGACTCGTTAATGACCACCTTTAGATTATTAAGATAAGACAATACCCTACATTATAAAATTTTTATAGTTATCATGGTTATTAGCACTCAAGAAGCGCTCATGACCCAGTGCTACCCGCGGATCACTTGTGATCTGTGCGGTTAAGCAACGTCTGGCACCATCATGACTGTGATGGGTCATTACAAAAATGACTTTTAATTTCATGAGCGTTTCCGTGCTTCGGAGGGCACGTAAAGCCGTCGGTCCCGGTTGTCGTACTAACATCATCGACAGTCGTTACGGGTAGTTAGAGCCCCCAAAAGTCTAACATTTGGTTTGACTAAAAATATGTCGTACTCGTATATTCCTCTGGGTTGTAAAGGTCTGATGGCAGTCGCTTCACGTTAAAATACTGACATTCCACCAAATCTGGTTAAACTGAAAACCGACCCCAAAATAGACATGGGATAAAGGTTCGGAAAAAGAGAGGTTATTAGCACTCAAATTATTAAAATTATCGGAACCTCGAAATAAATAATATACATGGTAAATATCGCGTTAATTAAAATAATTTGACATTATTTTATATTTCTCCAACAAAATCTCTTAACAAACCTCTTATTACGTAAGCTTCACAAAGAATACCCAGCTAACTTACTTTTCCAATTAGAATTACCTTTATCCCGGTCTGTTGTTATCTCTAAGCAATGAAACGTTATCAAATCCGAGTAAACCCGGCTACGTAAGCAAGTAAAGCACTCAATCACTTAATGGGTATCATATAAAAATATCTTTATAGCCCCTCTCAGGCCTCGCTAGATAACGGTAACTTGATTTTTCACAATCTCCTATGAGATAATTCGATTCGTATAAAACATTATTATTGCCGGCTTGTTTTTGGGGTTCAATTGTAGGATAAATAAGTGTTTGAGGTTTATGGTTTTAGGGAAAATTGTAGGTGAATTTTTACATTATTTTTATATGCCTATTTAAATCTCCAACTTGCTAGTACGAGTATAAAGTAACTGTTCTTATTTATCTATACTAATATTATAAAGAGGAAAGATTTGTTTGTTTGTTTGTTTGTAATGAATAGGCTCCGAAACTACTGGACCGATTTAAAAAATTCTTTCACTAATGGAAAGCTAATTTATCAGTGCGTGACATAGGCTATATTTTATCCCCGTAATCCCACGGGAACGGGAACTACGCGAGTGAAACCGCGGGGAGCTACTAGTAATTTATATATATATAAAAATGAATCCCTATTTTCCATTGGTCACGACATCACGCGTGAACGACTGGACCGATTGACTTGAAATTTCAGGGGTAGCTTATAGGCTGGGGGTGGATATAGACTATGTTTTATCCCGAAATTCCCACAGGTTCGGGAACTATATGCGGGCAAAATCGAAGGGCACAGCTAGTAATTTATAAAAACATTTAATTTTTCAGTAATTTTTCGCTAACGACTAAACTTTCGTGTATTTTCATGAGCATTGCTCACAGCATGGTTATTATTTTGTTTTTGTATTTATATTTTTGCATAAGTATAAAAGTGTCAATGATTTTTACACAAAAAAATGAATGATGTGTTTGTATAGTAAATAAATAAATAAAAAAAAACTAAATTAATTATATTAAGCGTACACAAAAATAACTAACAAAATATGTCTCGTACTACAATAATTCAAATACTCGTATATTGTACGGAACCCGCGGCCAATAAACAACCATCAAACATAACGACTTTTCTTTTATTATTACACGTTAAAAGCCCTTCCGCGATAAAGGCAACTTCCATTACATTTGTGTAAGCTCGCTTCTGTATATACGCAAATTGTTTGCTTAAAGCATACATATGTATACATTTATACTAAAACATAGTATAAAAAAAGTCGCTGTCGTTGTCTGTCCGTCCCTATGTGTGCTTAAATCTTTGAAACTACGCAACGGATTTTGAAGCGTTTTTTTAACAGATATAGTGAAAAACATAGTATAAAACAAAGTCGCTGTCGTTGTCTGTCCGTCTTTATGTATGTTTAAATCTTTAAAACTACGCAACGGATTTTTTAATAGATAAAGTGATTCAAGAGGAAGGTTTAAAGCCCTGCATTCTTACGGGAGCGGGAACTACGCGGGTGAAACCGTAGAGCGCCGCTAATAATATTATAATGCTGAAAAGTCTGTTTGTTTGAACGCACTAATCAGAAGAACTACTAGTCCAATTTGAAAAATTCTTCCAGTGTTAGATAGCCCATTTATTGAGGAAGGCTACAGGCTATATACCATCACGCAAAGACCAATAAGAGAGGAGCTAAAGCGGGGTAAACCGCGGGGTAAAGCGAGTATTATACAGGGTACATACATTATTTATGAGATATGCAGCCACTTAGTTTCGACTGGGATGAGCTTTTGTGTCAAAATGGGCTTTTTGTGGGAAATTTTAACGAAAAAATATATCAGAGCTTTTAACGGTGTTAGTTGTTTTGTAATTATAAATGTGGGACTAGCTGTGGCATGCGGTTTTGCATGCGATGGTATTCTTGTCGTAAAGTTTATCTTTTCAACATTTTATCTGTTTGTTTCACCCCATAAGTGTTGGAAATATAATGAACAAAATTCGGAAATAGCGCCAGTAAAACTGCTGGGCACTGATAGTTATCATAATTTAATTTTCTATTACATATTTGTTTGTTAACTTTTTAAACATTTTGACATTCATAAGTGCACTGAAATCCCAAGCTTAGTCAATTTTGGGCTTCAGCGCAAAAAGTTACGGCATAAACGACTGGACCGATTGACTTAAAAATTGGTACAGGGATAGCTTATGGTCCAGGAAAGGATGAAGGCTATGTTTTATCCTGAATATCAATCGGGAATTATGCGGGTGGAACCGCGGGGCGTAGCTAGTTAAATAATAAAGATAATTAATTGAACGATTGATAAACTTATACTAACTAAATAACAAAACTTTTCAACAATTTTCTTTGACCATCCTGTTTAACACATCAAAGCTTGTTTCCAAACCGTAAACGTTTCACAGAGAATATTAAAGTTTCATAACTGCAACGGTTTTATTTTGAGTCGTTATTCGACGCCGTTCCCGTAAAAGCCTTAACATCTATATCCTGGATCAGATTTGAATGTATACCTGATCTAATGGCGCGCTGTGAAACTGGAGCTGAACTGCCAGCGGGTTTATTAAACGTTTAGTGGTTGATAGTTTTTTGTTTATTTAGTGATGAAATGTAGTTAGTTGTTTGGGATAAAAATAGCGTGCTTTTGATTGTTTTAGTTTAGATTAATGGAAATGTACCGTAAGGATCACATAGTATTTTTATTATTAATATTCTCAACAGCGTTATCTATTAATCCTAATATACTAATGGACTTAAGTATAATAATCCTAATATACTATTTTAGATACTATTAGTAATAAAATATATCCTAACCATCCTAACTAATATTATAAATGCGAAAGTAACTGTCTGTCTGTCTGTTACCTTTTCACGGCTAAACTACTGAACCGATTGACTTGAAATTTGGTACAAGGGTAGCTTATGGTCCGAGAAAGAACATAGGGTACATTTTATCCCGAAATTCCCACGGGATTGGGAACTACGCGGGTGAAACCGCGGGGCACAGCTAGTCTTTGATAAAAATAGATCGTATTGAATTTCCTTGAAGCGTAATAGAACGAAATATTTCTCGATCCAATAAATCAAAATTCTGTCTACTAAAGTCCATAAAATGGTCAATCCAAAATGTTTGTCTCGGTCTGGGTGTGTGTGTGAATGAGTGTGTGCGTAGTTTCTGATACCCTAGATACAAGTTTCGAACTTAGTTAGGGGTCAGTTACTGTAATGAGATGATTTAGTGAATGATTATGCTTATGTTATTATCAAAATATATTTGAAATACAATCGTGTCGCTAAGTCTACACATTGGGGCACAACAAAGGTCCGGCGGAATAGCCGCGCAGTTTTCAGCGAACATTTGAATGGAAACGGCTTCATTGAGATAACAGCCACGATTCCATCTCGGCATACTTCATGCGTAGATTATAGCCGCATTGACGACTGCGCTGCACTTTTTATGCCCTTTTGGAATATTCCGGTTCATGAATAGCGTTATTTTGGCATAATTTTGTTGGTACCGCCTTAAATTTGGGTGTTTATGCGATTTTGTTTAGCATAAGTGAACGCCCCGCGTTAAATAGGGGAGGGAACTTTATTAAAGGGTTACTGGTAGATTTAGCATTACCTTCCGTTTCTTCAGTATACTTACTTTAAATATATGAGTCCACACGCTAAGAAGAAGAGTATATATTTTAGCTTTTTTATAAGATTGAGAAATAAAAAAAGAAATAGCTCTCCTATCTGTCACCTATATTTATAGGTATATGTTAATACATAATTAATCATTTTACAACATCCAAGCATTTCAAATGAGGCGATACAGTCACGCATGTTTGTTCTATCTTATCAAACTGATAATAACTCAATAAAATTGTACTATCGCATTCAGATAGTAGAATAATCAATACGTAATCGTGTTGTTTAGCACTCCCTCAGTACCAGTTGGACCACGCGAGCATAATGGTGATCAAAATTTACAAGATAGACCCCAGCCCGCCGGCGAGAGCAGTGTTCATGACTATAGAAATTCTGGGACTCAAAATTGAAACAGAAGAGGTCAACACCTTATTATTAGAGCAATACAAGCCAGAATTCTTAAAAAAGAACCCAATTCACACCATTCCTCTACTAGAAGAAGGAGACTTCATACTAGCAGACAGTCATGCTATAATCACATACCTAGTATCCAAGTACGGTGCAGAAAAACGCGCGATTTTATACCCTGCGGACTTGAGGACAAGGGCGACTGTTGATCAGCGGCTGTTCTTCGATGCTACTTTAGCGTTTCCTAAAGTAAGAGATATTGTTATTGGTATTGTGAAGGAGAAGAACTTAGCACCGACTGAAAAGCAGGTTGCAGATGTGAATGAAGTTTATGGATTCCTTGAGAAGTATCTAGAAAGATCGCCGTATTTGGTTGGCGATGGCATTACGCTGGCTGATATATCATGTGTATCAACTATCTCTTCGTTGAATGTGTTTGTGCCTATCGAAGATAAGTATGAAAAGCTTAAAGAATGGTTGGCCAATCTAGAAGAGAAGGAATGGTACAAGAAGGCAAATGAACCAGGTTTGAAAATATTCACTGAGGCCATGAAAAACGTTATGGCGAAAAATGCTAGTGGTCAGTGAGTTTGGTACTTAATATATTTTTTGTTTTGGTAATATTTTGTTTCATTTCTCTCTCTGAAAGTATAGACAATAATGCTGAGTAAGTGGTTACTATGTTCTAAAATATTGTAACCCTGTAGAAATCCTTACTAATATTATAAATGCGAAAGTAACTCGGTCTGTCTATCTGTTACCTTTTCACGGATAAACTACTGAACCAATTGACTTGAAATTTGGTACAGGGGTAGCTTTTGGTCCGGGAAAGGATATAGGCTATGTTTCATCCCCAAATTCCCATGGGATCGGGAACTACGTGGGTGAAACCGCGGGGCACAGCTAGTTGAGTATCATTTTATAAGAAATGATAATTAACCTTTAAGAAGATACACATACAGTTTCTTTATAAGGTAACAAAACAATTATATACAATAAGTTTCATTAAGATGTTTGCATATTACAAATCACACAGATAAGCACTCATTTATCTCGAAATTCTCACTCTAATATATAAAATTCTCGTGTCACAGTTTTCGTTGCCATACTCCTCCGAAACGGCTTGACCGATTCTCATGAAATTTTGTGACCATATTCAGTAGGTCTGAGAATCGGCCAACATCTATTTTTCATCCCGAGATTCCTACGGGAACGGGAACGGAAACTACGCGTGTGAAACCACGGGGCGCAGCTAGTTTACGATAAAAATTTTCATTAAATAAAAATATAAATCACAATCCAAAAAAACATGGCAACAAAAATGTGAATGGCGTATTTCCCACGTAATAACGAGGCACAAAAGGTTCGATCTAATTATATTTGCAGTAGATTTATGTCGGTCCGTCCGTTTGTCAATGCTAGCGGGTAAATTAATTAGGGATCGGTCACGGGGTTCGGACCCCGTACGTGTTTCATTGCACCCGAATCGGAGTCATTTCCTTGATATATTGTTTTTGGCAATATTGGAGTACTTGGTATTTTTAGAATTAAACTGCTGTAAATGTGGTTTGGTCAAAAAATCGATGAAATCTTGAATAATGGTTATTTATTTATTTAGCACAAAACACATTACATCCACTTAAAAAATAGAATATAACAAAATTATACAACATTTGGTTCTTGAATGTAACGTAAACCTATGTGCCTACATCTAATCTACAGTTTTGAACTCTTATTTAAAATAACTTGATAATTAACAAAAAAAAAAAAAATATACTGTTATTGATTACAAAAAGCTAATGCCTTAACTACAAAATTATTACTATATTATTATGATTACTATTGATCTGTAACTTGCTGTAACAGAATTATTTTAATAAGGATAACATAGAAACCGAATTAATCTATTTATAAGAATAATATGGCATACTTGATAATATAGTATCAATTCTCGATATTCAAATACATTATAATAAAACCGAATACCGCACAGGTAAAACCAATATTAGGAATCTAATAAATAATATGCTTATTCATGATATTTGTCATAACATCTAACGATAACATTTTGATGGCAGACTGATTGTATGTTATCACTTTTTGAACTACGAACATTATCGACACTTAAACCCTTCTAAACTTTATCAAATCTAATCTCTAAAACCCTTATGTAAACCTTGAAAAACCAATAAATATTTTTTTATAAGACGAAAGAAAACCTTTGGAAGCCGAATTCATGGTCAATATACCAAAAAACTACTATCAAACATCCCCCCAAGATATCATTTATCTCAAGCCAAATAAAGCAATAATTGTTTGCGATTCGCAAAGTAGTAAAATTAAAGAATGGACGAGGCAATAAAGTGGGTAACAATACAACTAGGAGCACAATGAGGGGTTGTTTTGGTGTGTAACATCTTAGAGATAACTCGTAGACTTGGAGGCAGTCTTCAGCTGGGGTATTCTATGAACCGCACCTACATTATTTTTAGGTGCGCTTAAATGGTTCAGTGGCCGAGCTCTAGTCCTCAGAAATATGAGTTGACACGCAAAGAAGAAAGTGCCTCTGTGGAATATAAAACTGAATTATTTTAAATTATTATTTGCTAGCGGTGGAATACTATAGGTGCGCAACTTTCAGATGCTCAAAATTGAGGTGCGCTTTGTAGAATACCTCGCCAGCTTGGGGTAACCATCGTTTTATAGCGAATTCGCGGAACAATTGAAGTGTTTCCTAAGTGTTCTGTGGTGACAATTAATGGGAACCTCTTCTATTTTACATTGGTATTTAATGAAATACTATTTATGTAACGGAAATACTTTGACGTAATTGTGTTGGTAGTGTTTGTTTGTGATTCAATCAGGATTTTGGTTGTCTCTCATTCTATGAGTGGTATGTTGACGTAGTAAATTTATGGCGAAAACATCGAAATTTTGAATAGATTTTGTTTATTTTATAAAACCAATTTGATAGAGTAATAAATAATAATGTTAAGGAATTTCAGTATCAGTATTTAATTTTCATCAATCACCTGACGCCACCTAAATCATCTTATGTAGATGTAAAGGCCTATGATTGATGATGATTTAATTTTCAGTACTATCCACAAAAATCTGGGATTCTAAAGTTACAACTCTCTGAATGCTAAATAAGAGTAATTGAGTGATTTACTTTAACAATTAATCACGCTCACGCGCAATAGCTCAATTTATATGTATACACTACACACTTCCATCTTCCAATTTCAAAATATCGTTTATTATGAACCGCACCTCAAATGGCTTAAAAAAATTAAATAGAAGACAAAATAAAAAGACAAAGGCAGTGGCTCAGCTTATGCCGTTCATACGAACGGCGCTGATTTTCAGCCACCCGTTTCCTAAGGTGGTGAGTGGATCTTTCGTAGCTGCTAATACCTATTATGACAACATCCAAAAACCAAGTCTCGCTACAAACTAATTCGTAAAGATGACCAAAGTACAATATGTAGTCATATAGGTCTATTTCCATCAGGTTGGAATGTCTCCATTTCTCCAAGAATTGTGGTAAATCGGTCGATAAGTAACAAATATATCACCCACCTTTGTTTTTCGAGAAACTCGGCCCGTCCCCTTGAGTTATTGTCCTCTTACTTCACAACACAAAGACGCCCCGATCCAGGGGTTGCCAACATTTATTGGGTGATATTATTTATTCGATTGCCACAATTTGCTGGTTATTATTTTTGTATATTATATTAATGTTGGTCGTTAAGGCTTGAGGTGTATCAAATTAAAGATTGTTTTTTTATAATGTAAGAGCCATATGTATATATCGTTTTATTTCACACCATTTCCCTCTAGCGGGGTGTCAGCTTTTTGATTCTGATGATACTCAGCGAATTCCTTCATCACAAACCACTATCAAAACATAATTGTATATTATTCTATTTTCAGATTCAATGTGTACATTTTTATATTTGTCTCAGACAAACGATTTTCCCTCCTCACATATAAAAGTAAAAGTGAAACCAAAGCCAACTGTTTGCGCCCCCTGTCGGTCATTTGTCATGGTTGCAGTTTGGCAGTTAGGTATACTCGACTGATTATTGATTGTTATTACAGCCCGCAGTAATAACCCAATCCGATCAAACGATGCCCTAAAATATGCTCAGCTATTTGTGATAATTTCATTACACAGAATAGCCGGGTTGGAAGAGAAGGGCAAAACTGAGTGGATTACGACTTTTATGATAGTTTGCTACGTTGGTCTTGGTATACAAATATTTTTACTGTGTGCCGTGATTTTTGGCACGTACCTCTTTTTTGTTCTTTTCAGATTGTCTTTTATTATAACATAAGTATTCACTACATCATCTTATTATAGTAACTGATCCCTTACTAAGTTCGGGACTTGTATCTAGGGTGTCAGAAACTACGCACACACTCATTCACACACACCCAGACCGAGACAAACATTTGTGGTTCACACAAATATTCACCCCAAACAGTTGGCATTTCACTTTTACTTTTTTATGTGAGGAAAAGCTTTCATTGGGCAAAAATATAACATTCATTCATCGTGTCCGGTTCACATCTCCTCATATTTTGTCTCTCCAAAAGGTAGCCACCCCCGCCGCACTACTAGAGGCCTCCATCAATTCCTCCATGGTGCAGGAGGATGGTTCACCCAACATTGAACTTGAAATCGAATTATGATTAATTAATTGCTTGTAGTGATTGAAACATAAGTACTGTAAAATAGACATTTACGAAAGTTCTCACCTCACTTGGGCTTCATCTTATGGGTGCTGTAAAGCCAATCTAGTACCCTTTCAAGATTTTAAGCAATTGAATGGTATCTGAAGTTCAAATGGTTTAGAGAAGCTCCACGCTTCAACACAATCTTTGCTTCCAATAGCAGCTGAGGTATTTAAGTTACTTTTATAGAGTGGTCGTAATGCTGGACTGCCATTCGTAAGGTTGCGGATTCGATTCTCGTGCGGGGTGAATATTTGTGTGAACCACAAATGTTTGTCTCGGTCTGGGTGTGTGTGTGTGCGTAGTTTCTGATACCCTAGATACAAGTTTCGTTTTAGTTAGGGGTCAGTTACTATAATGAGATGATATAGTGAATGATTATATTAAGTAAAAATTATTTTATAGCCTTAATTCATTTCTGAATAAGTACGTAAACAACCCACAATCTCCACTCCCAATTAGTATCAGCAGAGACAGCATCCAATACACCTTATCACGCAATCGTTACACCAATAAAAACTCTAATACAATAATCAACTACTGAATTACACAACTATTAAAACGATTCACACGAAAACCAACCTTATTCCTATACGCATAATAAACCATTTATAATATAGGTGGGTAACTTAATAGTAAATAGATTGTCAGAGGAATTTAGGCTTTGCGTGATGGGTATAAGGTTGATGTGTTTTGTAGGTTAAGCTTTGATAGTTAGAATCAAAGAGTCCATTGTTGGTAGCTAAGTAACCCATATAACTCTGAACACGTGAGTCTTTGGCCCAATTTAGTTGTGCGATTCGCAATTAAATTTAGTTAATAGCCGTTTGAGAGATTTGTAGTTTGAGTTTGATATGAATAGAAAATGGAGTGCGTCAAATAAGTTTCGGAGTTTGAAGTCTTGGGAAGGTCGATTAATGGGGTAACCGACTAACCGCTCATGGGTATATCATACTGTTGAGGTAAGAAAAGTTAACTAACGTGATCCATGTGACACTGCAGTGCCTGTCTCTGTCTCTCATTGGTAATCAATTAGGTACTGACAAAAAAGAGAACTATCTGGTGTTTTTACCTCACCATTCTTTGAATTTGCTAACCAACAGTAAACCAATGGCTGAGGCGTTGCCTTGGCTATCAAGAGCACTATTGATGTGAATTTACTCCAAACACTTAGCGTGGTGGAATTATTATTTTTTTCCAACCCACATCGTCGTCGAGGTTGGCCGAGAAAGCGTTGGCGGGATGATCTCGTCGCCTTCGACAGTAGCTGGTGGGAGGCTGCGAAGGATCGGGAGAGTTGGGGATGTCTGGGGGAGACCTTTGCCCAGCAGTGGGACGTTGTGGGTTGAAAGCTTCATTAAGCTGTTTAAAAAAAAAGAAACTTTTTTGGTCCCCTCGTCTGATGGGCATTATTATAATATGTACTAGTATTATTTAGATGATTTACAAAATACATCAAAACTTGTCGGTCAAACTAATAAGACTCCTAATATTACAGCAAGATTACATAAAATGATGACTTCATCTAATTCAAAACCACCAATAAGTACTTCCACTCGATATAATTTATTTATAATAACTGTTAATGTATAAACTTCATTGGAATCGAAGGCGGGACCACGCAATGCAAGTGATGGTCTAATTACCGCGCCAGATGTCCAAGTGACGCCGATATTGTGCGCTTGCGCAACCACCACTTGAACATCACGATCTGGATCAGTGCAGTGTATAGAGTTGGTATCGATCTTAATATAGAAGGAAAATATAAAAAACTGGTTCCCGTTCCCGTGGGAATACGGGGATAAAATATGCTAAAGCCTATGTTACTCAGGGTGAATGTAACTTTGTAATGGTGAAAGAATTTTTGAAATCGGTTCAGTAGTTACAAGCAAACAAACAAATCTTTCCTGTTTGTTTAAAAAACCATAAAAATGTGTTTTAAACTATTTATTTTAGATTTTAAAACTATGCAAACCGTCTTCAAACATTAATCAGTTTCATAATAATGGCATATGGGACTAAACGATGATGCCTACTCTCCCAAAAACAACAAGAATTTTCTAACTTAGGTTACAAATGTCGTAGGTCTGTAAAAAAATAAAAATTAGACTCTTCTCCGATTTTTGAAGTCTGTTAAAAATAATTTCTTTTTAGAACTGTGATGATCGCAGTTACATTAAAGGTGTAAAAACAAAACATCTAAAATAAAGGCCAAAAATTAAAATAAGTATCCCAATTGCTATAGAGTACAAGTAGACACGTCGTTATCACCATGTAAAATTACAATAAACCAAGAAAATTCTTAACAAAAAAGCAGCACGCATCGCTATAAAACCAGGCAATGTTAGAAAATTGGTCATAAAAGCCGTAACCGGTACAATAAAAGGTGGTATTATCATCTCTGTAACAATGTCCGTGGTAGGAACCGCGACATTTAGCACATACACGAACCGACTTAAATTTTAATAGGTAAAGACGGTTACACACGACCACCTACGGGGCAGATCTCATCAATCATCCTAACTAATGTGGCCAGGGGTTAAGTTCAGACAAAAGGTTAGTGCTTTGGGGATCATTTATTACATTGTTTAATGATCTTAGGAGATTTATTAAATAATACTTAAGTATTGAGCGCCAAACTGCTCGGTGGTTAGCGTTTTGTTTGACAGATGTTTAGATGTGACGGAGACTATTTTCTATAGTGTAAAAGAACAACCATGTATTTTTGAAATTCGAAGACAATTTTTTTTTATAAAAAGGCATTAAAAAAACTTACCTTGGTACCTTAAATAAAGACATATCTTTGTACCGGTGACACGCTGTTTCACTCGCGCTATGCAACGTGTTATCGCGCCTTCATATACAGAATATATTTGTACATGGATTAGCTCAATCAAACAAACATTATATCTGCCTCTTTATAATATTGGAAGATATACAATAAAAGGTACAAAATATTAAACAAACTAACCTCCATATAATAAGGTACAACTTTGTGTTTCCACATTTTTCCACCGAACTGTCACAAACAAACAAACGGTGAACTTTTAATTTAGTTACTTGTTTTTTTTAAAGAAATTTCTGGAAACTTTGTAAAGTAATAGATTGGATCGTCTGTTGTTCGAACAATATATTATATTTGAGTTCTCGCCACATTTAATTTAATGTATTTAGATTTATTTATTGGCCGATCAAAGGGATTCCTGGTGCGGTATCATCCTTTGTTTTCGGTGTAACGGCTACAATATATTTGGGTTGCAGTAATGTGCTGAAAATGTTTTATAAAGGTGTTATACACTATAAATAGGTAAACAATCTCTTATTTTAGGAATTTTACAGATGACTATTGATGAATCAATTTAACTGATCAGTTGAACTGGCTTTCATCCAAAAATATTCGTCAATCACCGGAGCGATTCCAGATTCCAGTGGGGAAATCTAATTGGCCTAAACCTTTTGAAGTGAGACGCCACAGTTTTATGTTTGGACTGATCAATGTCAAATATTTCGGTTTTATTTCC
Organism: Timandra comae; assembly: GCA_958496195.1. Classification (NCBI taxonomy): domain Eukaryota; kingdom Metazoa; phylum Arthropoda; class Insecta; order Lepidoptera; family Geometridae; genus Timandra; species Timandra comae. The sequence goes on from OY292369.1 coordinate 10,250,056, forward strand.
AAAAAAAATTGCCTACTATAGTGTAAACTCTAAAATTAAACTCTAGAAACTGTATTTATGGACGACCTCACCTAATGCATGTGTAATATGACATTTTATGTACCCAATAAATAATTACAAATCGTGACTAACCTTACTAAAATTGGAATCTCTATATAATTACTATTGAAAGTGGACAACATAAAATGTAAACCAAAGCATCTGTGAGTCATTAGGAATTGGGTTACAAAACTGCGTGTGACTCACTGCGGTACTATGTGGAGCTTTATAGCCTCATACGAGGATTGTAGACCAGTAGCTTGACATGGGTAGAAAGGTACTTGGAGAAATGGAATGCTACGATGTGTGGTTTGGTTATGGATTGGTGGCCGGTAGAGGTGGTTACGTAAGTTCAATAATATTTAAATTTAACAAGAGCTTAAATATCTAACTACACATCGAAAATGTATAAATACAAAATTGATCTTGCTCTAAGCTAACTTAACTCTCTAAACAGCCCGAAGCCTAAAATATAAGTAGATGAAATTTAACGATTGCATATTAGTTTATTTCAAGGCCCTACTAGAAAAATAAATCAGAGGATCGTTGGTGGTCAAAAATCAGTATCAATTACAAATTTAAACTGTAATAAATGCTCTAACAAATTAATTTACAACGACCCTCAAACCGAAACGACATAACACATATTAATAAAGGAAATTAAAATAAATATGACGCGTTACAAATTTAATATTCCGCCGCCATTACTGCCCTGTCACTCAGAACGGGCTCACACTCACTCCAATTAAAATAAACCAACAGCACACCTCATTGTGTCATTCTACACTATTAATTTATGAACAAACTAACACTTTATACTTGTCTAAAAAAAATTAAACATGTATCCTTGAAACAACCTTAAAAAAATCGCCGAAACAAGCCAATTGAATCCATAAAGCTCACGCAATAAAGCTCATGGCAAAAGCATTTGGAAGTTTGTAAAACTTTGCCCAAATGTTTGACTTCATATAAGAATTAGTAACGCGCAGTAATTTAACATATTGTCTAAAGTCACGGTATGTTCTAATGTCCTTAAACTATGATATCTATTCTCTATTTTCAACCTTATTCCTGTGAGATAAAGTTCATATCAAACGACGTTTTCAAAGACGTAAATAGATAATTTTTTGTATGTCATTTTGAAAGAATTTAGAGGCAAAGAGGTGGATTGTTTGACGCTGAAATAAAGTGGGAAGTGTATTAATAAATATTATGTCATTTTGATTAATTAATGAGATTTTTTAGTTTTTAAATTAATTATTGTAGTTTTTACTAACTATACTTAGTATTACTTGTTGTCATGGTTTTCACGTAAAAGTTTATCAAGTATTTGTAACTCTTTTACGCAAACCCGACTAGACTTTACGAATTGAAATGAAAGTGTGTATACCTTTTTAACCCCCGACGCAAAAAGAGGGGTGTTATAAGTTTGACGTGTCTGTGTGTGTGTGTGTATCTGTCTGTCTGTGGCATCATAGCTCCCGAACGGATGAACCGATTTCAATTTAGTTTTTTTTTGTATGAAAGAGGACTTACGTGCGAGTGTTCTTAGACATGTTTGATGAAAATCGGTAGACCCGTTTAAAAGTTATGGGGATTTGAAAGTAATTGTGTTAGGGTTTTTTTAATTTTTAATTTATTGTTATTTAGAACCAGCAACACATCATCATCGTGTTAACAATATGTTGGTCTCGTCTATTCTTCACTATCAACCGAAGGTATGGGATACTTTTTATCCCACTACTTGGTATGTAGGTTAAGATTTACGCGTACTAACCAGCGGGGCGCCGCTAATATTAAATAATATTATAATATTTGGTGATATTTCCCAAGCAATGGGAGTGACACTTGATTATTTCCTCAAATTGTAGTTAATGGGGATGAAACGAAAATATTCATAGAAGGGTGTCTTTTGACGTTTTCATTAAAAATTCAATGAAATTGTTAATGTTTGCATAATTTATGTTTTTGTGTTGTTGATGGGTGACGAAACTGACGTTCGTTTAGAAATGGGGTAATGTTATTATTATAGTGTAAATTGTAAATTAATTTCAATGTAATAGCGGAATTTTACTTGGTTACTGACTGACAAATCAGTTTTGAAATTTCAGTTACCAAATGTACTTCTTGTATATAGATTTACCAAAATGATTAACATACTTTGAATCTCAAGAACTGAAATAAAACTACTTTTACGGATTTTTGTTGTGGTTTTATTTTGTTTTTAAAGTAATTTTAATTTAATGTGAAGTGTTTGTGTAAATCAAAGAAATCAATATCTCAAAAACTGTCATTATTATATTTATAACAAACCACGAGTTTGAACTTTGACTAATATCGAAACATTATTTTTCAATCTGACTCTGTCAATAATATTCTGTAACTTTATTAAGTTCACTCAAGTTTAACATCTCCGTAGTAAGAGCGGCGACTAAAGCTCGAATATTAAATCAAAGTTAGTTCTCTGATAGTTTTTAATAATTTATAAACGTTCTCTATGGAAACTCTTAGGGTTATAGACTTCAATGTATACTACGAAATACGGTGACATTTAGTTGATTAATTTATTAATAGGTCTGTGAAATATAGATAGATATAAAAATAGAGAATAATTAAAGTTTTTATTGTAAATAGCTGTGCCCCGCGGTTTCACCCGCGTAGTTCCCGATCCCGTGAGGATTTCGGGATAAAACAGCCTATGTTCTTTCTCGGATCATAAGCTACCCCTGTACAAAATTACAAGTCAATCGGTTCAGTAGTTTCGCTGTGAAAAGGTCACAGACAGACAGACAGAGTTACTTTCGCATTTATAATATTAGCAGGGATTAAATACATTCCATAAGTAATAAAATAAGTGTTACAAAAGGCGACCTCATCACTCAAAGCAAGCTCTTTCAGACTCGATCTCCTAAATGGGTAAAACATTTCTATAAAACCCTAGACTAAGATGTTTATGTACTCTTAAAAAGTAGGACTATGAACGATTAATTCAATTCAATTTATTATTCAATTTATTAATATTTTCTAATTTATTTACAATTTATTTGATGTGGTTATTGAGACATTACCTCCCGTGGTAGTTACTAATAAACTGTGTTACGGCGAAGTAAGGCCTCTCAAACCACGTACACATAAAATATAACTAAGATAAGAAATTAAATATATACCTTATAAACTAACATATATAATTTTATATACTTAAAGATACAAGTTTAGGGAGTTCTTATCGGTCTCGCCTCCCTAAAGCGCCGGAACGCCACTCCTGCAGGCCAAAAATTAGGAGTCAGGAACATGTCCTTGTACTTCGCAGGCACCTGTAGCACGTAGGACTTAAAGGTGGTGTCCCTCGTCGACTCGAGGCGCCGCAGGTTGAGCCGGATGGTGTCCTGCGTCCAGAAACAGGCTCTCTCCTTAACATATCGCAGGACCTCCTCGCCTGTAGTATTGGGGTCAAATCTCGATATGTAGAGAGCGACGGTCGGCTCCACAACTCGTAGAGTTGTTTCTGCAGCGGAAGCGGTGGCGGTACCCCTTAGGTTACGAGTCAACCTCGGTCGGCGTCGTTTCTCCACAAGTGTGAAACCATCCCCGTCGACTTTCTTTGTTAACTGTGTACTACAAGGTGCTTGCTGTTGAAGAGTTTGAGGACAGGACACCTGCACATAACTCTTCTTCTTACATACTCGTGGAGTAGGCACAGATGACGTAGTAGGCGCCGCGGGAGCCGAGGTAATCGGGGCCGGGCGCACTTTGACTTGTGCGTCGGTTTTCGCGCTACTAGCATTATTGCTGACGGGTGATGTTTCACAGTTCTTAGTACCGCGTCGCACACATACGTACGACCTCGGCCTTCAGCAGCAACACGTCCTGCAGCAAGTCTTTAACGTCGACTTGATCCGTGACGTCCGCGGAGGGAGGGTGTCCATCCATATTCGCCGTTTTGATGACGTTTATTTATTATTCAAACATCGAGGCAGCCGCTATAACACAACTGCTCGCGTTGACGGTATGAACGCGAATCGTATAATTAATTAGCTTTCGCTCTATGGTTGTGTCAAGGGTCAGATACAGAAGACAGTGGTGTTGGATACGGCACGCATCGTAAGGAGATTCCTGTCTTTAATCACCGGTAGTTCGAGCCCTTTTTTAACACTGTGAAACTGCATAGGTAGAGCTGCATACCACTGGGAGCTGAGAACGGAAGGACTCGGTGGTTATGTGGGGCTCTCCCAGCCAGAAGGGCTAGGCCTACCCACTACAAAAACACAGCTACTTCCGTCTATATATTGGGGTCGGTAGTGCGGGCCCTGCCCCGCTCGTAAGTTTCACCCGCGTAGTTCCCGTTCCCGTAGGAATATGGGAATAAAATTATGCTAAAAACCTTTCCACTGAATCATTCTATCTATTAAAACAAACCGCATTAAAATCCGTTGCGTAGTTTTTTATAAAGATCTAAGCATACATAGGGACATAGGGACAGAGAAAGCGACTTTGTTTTATACTATGTAGTTATACTATTTTTTACCAAAAACACGTGGAAAACACACGGCACGTGATTATAAAGACATAATACATCAAATTATCTTTTCATTTCTATACGAGATACAAAATAGATATTTGAATCTTCATATTTGTGTGTAATTTAGCTCCATTCATTGGTATTTCTCAGTACAGACTGGTACCTTAATAAGGCCGTCCCACGCTGTTAGCTAGTTCAATGTCTCCAGTCAACTGTATTTCAGTTGATTCGTTTCTTGTCAATGGGGGTTGGGGATATAAATAAGAGAAGGGATTATAGTTAGGAATTGATTCTTAGTTTATTCTGTAAATAACTAGATAGGGTGGATTTTTGTTTATGAGAACAATGTACGTTTTAAAAAGTGTAATTGTATGACAAAATGAAACTGTGATATTGGTGTCATTCGCTAATGTTTATCTTGGTCTATATATGTAGGTGTGCAAATGAATGCATGTTTAAACCTATGGAATAGATATAAACAAACGATACAATAGATAAAAACTCATATTAATGATTTTTAATGCCGCTGACCACGTTAATTTTGACTGTAATTTCACAAGCAAGCAGAGATACTAACATTGCGTATGTTTTATTTTATTTTATTCAACACATAGGGATAACAAACAGAAGCACAATGAAATATAAAACAAAAAGTACAAAATATGGGTAACTGTGCAACCCACCACGTTATCCTCATGTTGTACCCTATATTGAGACTCTTTATGATACTATTACATAAGATATGTATAAACTTAAACCGCGGGCTACAATACTAACTCTACCATAAACCAAACTCAATACAAACGATACTCTATCCCTTTACAATACAATAAAGTATGCAACAAATGCATTCGATGTACATTCGAAAAAGCCGAAACAGACTCAAAGCATTGTCGAGTATTTCGACCCCAAGGGGAGAAAACTTCACAATTTGATTGAATAGCCATATTCAATACACGGGGAAAACAATCCTCCTATTATGAAACTCTGTTTGGTTGCCGGTGAGTTGGAAACACACGGCCGCGAAGTGCGGTTACAAACGCGTTTTATACGAATGTGAATGATTGTGACTCTTTATGAACTTTCATGAATTGTACGCAAATTTGAACTTTCGTGAGTTTAATAAAAGTTAGGTCTTAAATGTGGGCAATTAAAGCATACTTTGTGCATATCGTAACATTGTTTTCTTTCTTTCTTCTCTCTCAAACTTTCGTCTTTAGCATTAATTATAATTACCCATTAGTTTATTAAGTATATTGGATATTTTTATGCCAAAAATGTCTTGTAAACTTCAAAGCATTTCTCATCTGTGTTTAAATCATCATCATCATCATCGTCAGCCCGTTACCATCGACTGCCTTCCCTTTCCTTTTGTGTTTAAATAAGACCAGTATATCAGTCAGTCAGTTTGTAAAGACCGTTTTTACCCTAACAAAATAACTTCACCTCAAAATATAATTCCGTGTGTCCGTCCGTCAATGTTAGTTAATCTAATAAAACTCGTAATGAACGAGGTTTCCAGTTTCCGCGAGGCCTACGGCCGCCAGCGTTATAATAATAGAACATTACAATTGCCTTTCAAAGCCTGCATAAGACTCTGTTTCTTACCAACTTCCATAGTAATTAAATTTAAACTTCGCCTTTACAATTTTTGGGCTTCGAGCGAGGAGAACCATTGGAAAAGATGAAAGTTTTTTGTTATAGTTCTGACCGAAGTTGGTCATTTACAATGCTATTGTACAATGTATCGCAATTGTTTTTAGTTTGTAAAACATTTGTTTTTCATATTGATATCTTTGATTTACACGAACACTACACATTGAAATAAAACACTTAAACGGATTTTTGTCGTGGTTGTATTTTGTTTTACATTTTCTGACGTTGTAAAGAATCCGAAACGTCAGAAAATGTAAAACAAAATACAACCACGACAAAAATCCGTTTAAGTGTTTTATTTCAATTTGTTTTTCAGTTCTCCATTTGTTAAATAACTTCATGGATAGACACTTACTGAGTCATAAATGTATTACTCTATTCTTCGCATGTTGTGGCACCTAAAGAAAGTGCATTTAATTTTTAATTTTGTTATTTAAGTTTTTACTTCTAAGATCTAATGTTATTTTCACTGGTCGTCCTAAATAAATAAATAAATAAAAATAAAATAAAAATTACCAGCGTTTTCAGGATACCTGGATATTAGAAGGAGTAAGGGCCTATTTCACCATCTTCAAGTAACGTTCCGAGTAGGTACTCACATATTTTGTCTTTGTCACTTGATACAGAGTAAGAAAGAGACAAAACTAACTCTACTTGGTGAGTAACTTTACTTGAAGATCGTGAAATAGGCCCTGAGAGGAAGAGAGGGTATGGGCTCAGTAACTCTCATTTTACTACTAAAATGTAAAATGCTCGTTCCCCTCGGTTCTATATTTAAGAACATACATTTAAGAAATTCTCTCTTTTCCGAACCTTTATCCCATGTCTATTTGGGGTCGGTTTTCAGTTTAACCAGATTTGGTGTAATGTCAGTATTTTACGTGAAGCGACTGCCATCAGACCTTCACAACCAAGAGGGCTATACGACATTTTTTGGCTATACGTTTAAGAACTTGTTCACAGATAAAGCACCCCCAACACAATTACTTTCAAGCCCCCATTACTTTTAAACGAGTCAACCGATTTTCATCAAACATGTCTAAGAACACTTGCACGTAAGTTCCCTTTAATACAAAAAAAAACTAAATTAAAATCGGTCCATCCATTCGGGAGCTATGATGCCACAGAGAGACAGATACACACACACACACACAGACACGTCAAACTTATAACACCCCTCTTTTTGCGTCGGGGGTTAAAACTCATTAAGATATATCAAATTATTTTAGAAAACACATAAGCTCAATAAATGTCAAAAGAAAATTAAAACAACCACCCGCCTTATATTTCTCAACCATTTCGTTAAACCAACACCACGTGTGTGTAAATATTTCAAGTTGAGGTAATCAGAACGTATTCAGTTATTAAAGCAATGCACATATTACAAGTCGTGTTTTTGTGTACTATGTTAATATTTGATTTTATTTCTGATACATATGAGAAGAAAATTTGTATTTATTTCTGTTTGTATTGTTAACTTAACTGTTTTTCTTGGTTTTATATTCTTTTTTATTTAATTTTTACAGGAAAACTAGCTAAACAGCTAAGACACAAAGTAACTAAGTTACTTATGATAAAAAAAGCCAATTAAAACCAATAAATTAATCACAAGATGTCTGTCTATAGCATCATGTATACTTAATATATTTTACGGGACATTTACACGTACCTATGTCGAAACCCTCGACTAGTTTCAGCCACGTCCGGTGGCCATCATCAGGAGGATGAATGCGATACGCCCGCGCCGACGACGTCTCGCTCCGCACATATATTAAATATAAACAATGACGTACGTTTCATTAATAATCAAATTTATGTATACTATCCAATAGATATATTGAAATAAAAAGATAAATTATCTGCCTGTAATATTTTACTGCAAAGCAAAGCCTTCTTACTGAATATGTGACTGAAATAAGTAGTCTTTTCAAACGACAAAACATTTAAGACATTCAAGAAATTTTTGTGAATGTTTTAGGCGTTTTACTTAAGTGTCAATTTGTACGAATGAAGAGTTATTTTGAAGAAAATTTATTTTGAGAAATGTGACAAGAAGAGGCATCGTTTATTTATAAAAACGGAAAGCGTAAGTGCTTTTGATTATATAATGTTTTTTATTGATGTTTTTGTCAATGTATATCGAATGCTACCAGAAAAGTGAGCTTACATAATAACTCTATGTGTTCTCGAATAAGATATCTTATACTGGCCCCTAAGAGATATCCTCTACAAACACACCCAAAGTAAATCTAGTTGTAAGTATTAATGTCGGCAATATTTTAATATTCAATGAAACTTGATATAATCATTTTGTTTTATTCTTTTTTATATTAAATTGACTTATTATGTTATTGAGTTTTTTTTAATCCAAATTATTATTGTAATGGATTTCAATGTTAGTTGTAATTGTAATTTTATCTATGATTTTATTTTAATTTTATTAACGTATTTAGTAAGTTATTTGGTATTATTTATTTGTTTTAATTTGATGTTTATATAATGCAATTTAATTTTAACTGTTAGCAATAAATTTTACATTAGTTTTTATGTGTACACATGTCACTGGACTACAATCCAGCAGTGTAATGCAAATTTTATATTATGTAAATATCTTCTGTTGGTTGTATTCTGTTTTTGTGTATAATAAATAAAGAGCTAAACTTAGTCAGCCGAGAAAGTGTTTAACATTTTTAATAATCATCACACATTTTTTTGTAGCTACTAATTAGCAAAAGTGTGACTTTGTCTATGCTTCGTGGGGGCTTACAAGCTTTTTAAACACTGTTTATTATCCCCGCGACATACTTTATATTATTACATTTCTATAGAAAAATAATGTTTTGACTATTTTCTGCACATCTAGACATGAATTGAAATAACTATGTCTATGTAAATGTACGTTTTGTAGTTTTCCGTAAAATGTACCACAAATTACTACATATTACACTTTTTTTACATAGAAATTCCCAAGTATTCGGGATCTGTTCTAATAAACTACTGCATGCAAAACAAAAACTAATAAACATTCGGTCCCCCATTGGGTATCAAACACCATTATAATCCAAACACTGCCCCTCCATCGCTGCCGGCCCATAAAACAATTCCTATGCGAAGGTCACCATATTTTAAATGATCAAATCGTCATTTCCTGTAGAGATTGCGAGTCGGCACAGATCCAAGATGGCCGCCGGAAATTGCCATAGTCCCATTACGAACGTAACGTTAAGGAAATATTGTTTTTATTAATGTCCCCTATAATTTATAATATTGTTAACTATCAAAGTAAATTGGTGTCGTTTTTTATAAATATTATCAACTTTATAGCCTTTATTTCCTATATCTATTATCATTAAGAGTGTGGACTAATATTATGGGTTGATATACGGAGTATGTCGTATAAGAGACATTGTTTACGGTAAAAGTTATAATTTTATAATGATTATAACTTTAATCGAAAATACAATAATAAAATTTTGATATTAACAAAATAAAATATTAAAATTACATCACATAATTACCCTATTTTCGTAATATTTTTTGAGACTGGTAACATAGTTTATTTACTTATTATATTTTATTATGTCATTGTTTCTAAACTAATACCATAATATAGTTCCGATAACCATCTTTCTCATTAAAAATCTGTGTAATTATTTCTATATTTCCGTTTCACAAAAAGAAACGTCAGAATATTTGATTCCCATTTATTTGGGCATACACGCAAACTTTAGCCTAAATTAACTTTTTAATTACTCATTGCTGGCAACACTGAAAAATGTAAAACGCGATATTATAACGTGACTGATTAGTGGCAACACAAACGAGACGTTGCAGCTACACTATTTCACGATATTTTTTATTAAACATACTTTGAATGAAGGTTAAAAATCATTTTAAATTAACACAATTTTTTTTTGTTCTAAATAATAATATACCAAACAGACATAAAATTAAGTTAACCTAACACCGAACATCTTACCTTAGAATCTTAGCTAGAATTTTCGTTCTGCGACGCAAACAGTATAATAGACAATCCCATAAAAATATTATTGTATGTTTTAATATAATACATGTTCGAATATGTGCTTATTTTTAATCTGGCTAGATTCATCTGCTATCTAAATAAAGGCTAGATCAAGTAATTGGTTTGCTCTAGCTCTAAGATAGACTCTAGCTAGAAAAACTTTGAGCAATGCTTTATAGATATGACTCTACTTCTTCGTTTCTATTATTACTAGACTGATTCTAAGTTAAATCTAAACAATCTATCAAAAAATATCTAACATCCTATTCTAATACCTTACAATTAGAAACTATTGTTTTCTATCAAATATCAAAGAACACCAAAATGTGAAATCTTAATAAATTACCCGAAAACACGAAAACATTCATTTTCAATTTATATTTAAGTTCATTACCCTCTAAAATGATGGTATTCCATTACGGCGGTAGTGAAACAATCATGTATAATAACGCGAGGGAGGGTTGTGCCAAATAAAGCAATAAATCTACCAATTACAAAATTTTTGGCACTATTCCTCGAAACTAGTAAATAAATTTGTTTGTCTGTCTGAACGCCAGTTAATATTCAAAGTTTTATTGCGCGATACCAATCTACGGCCGTTTACTGTGCCACTCTCTCGGATAAACTCAGTCACAAACTCATGAATACTCAACCAAACATCAGTTCAACTAAGAGGATAGTCCGTCACACAAATTGTTCAATTTTAAAATAGGTGATTTTAAAGTCAGACTTTATATCCATAAAGTAATTGAAAGTCCCGACCGACGCCGGGGGAGAGCGCTAGTGAACAATAAATCAGTCGAAATGGACGGCTGAGAAACGCCTTTGCGATGCACACACGGACAAACCGACAAAATTTTATATACATTTTCAAGGAATAAATGTATGCGGATTTTGTGGGATTAAGGGAATTTTTTCGGAAGGTTTTTTTGTTGTTGTGTGGAAGTAAATTGGATAAATGGTTTAAAGTGGGTGTGATTCAGTTTTTATGGTATTGTGGTGGGATACTCGGGTTTAGGGACATCAAATAGATTGTGTTTGGTATTCGTTTGTTTGAACTTTTATCTTTGAAACCTTGGACGTAGTTTTACTTTGTGAATTAAATAAAGCTCTACCTATATTTTCCTTTAACAAAAAAACCTTTGTGATATTATTTATAGACGTGTAAATAAAATAGTACTTCTATTACTACTAAATGCTAATAGAAAGACGGAATCAGTGTTTTTGTTTATAGTCATCACACTGTTACAGATTGACATATTATGAAGTAAGTATATTTTTAGTAGGCTTAGAACATCCCCAACAAACATAGACGTTCTGATGGTAACTAATGATAATAGGGTAGTTGACTAAAAAAATACGTGTCTAATATTTTTTCGAAATCGGGAGATCGTGCGGAAAGCTGTGTCCGCGTCTACAGCCCCACGTGACCACGACCGCTCTGTGAAGAGCCAAGAGCAGAAAGAAGAAATTTTTTCGAAATCTATCTGACGGGCTAATTAGAATTTCATTTTGGTTACCCAGGAAACTACCCTAATTTAGTCCGGGGGGGGGGAGGAAAAAAGCGATTTAAAAGAAAGCTTAATATTCAATGTTAAATATGTAGTTTACAATTTGCGTATAAAACTTCCTACTTTGAAACTAACTACATATATTATATCCAGGTATTTATTATTGTGAAATATAATATTATGTGGATGCAATAAATAAATAAATGTCCACCATTTCTACTCTAGTTAGGCCTTTAGAGTTAAAGAGTAAGACAGCGTTTATTTTTCAGTATTTAAAAATAGTTTTATATACAAAATAGGTAAGTGTGATTCAATATCCATTAGGTGGTGTTACGCCGGCGGGTCTGCCCGTAATGGCTCCGTGTCACGGTCTATTAAACGGATTATTATGTCACGATTATTACACTGATCTACGGTGCTCATTGTATAGGTACAGACCGACGGGTACACATGCTAGGGATACTGGATTTTGGTAGTGGAGTTTTAAATAAAAAATAAAATAAAAGCATTTATTTCAAAACAACTCATATTAGTGTTGTTTTAAAAATAAAAATTTGTACTTGTTTTTGGGTTTGTTACAGTTTTTTCTTATTTTGTTCATAGTAGACTTTTGCTCAGAAATGGAAAACTGCAAAACCGATGCATCAAAAATGTCAATAAAATTAACAATAGCATTTATTCACTACTACAAGAAAAAATAATGATAGACCAAATAAAAATAATGGAAAAACCAAAACCAAAACTATCATTGAAATATTCAATAAAATATTTTACATTAATAAAATAACACAATAATTTATGTAAAGTAAACCTAATTGACATACGTTGTAATATTTAATCGTTTTATATTCAATAACCTCATTAGTTGCGTTCGCTATTAATTTAAAAGCTGTTGTAACAGTTTTACAATTTAATTATTATTAATTGGTCTATCTCGTTAATGAATGGTTAACAAATATACTTCACAAATAATTGAATAATAATTTTAATACTTATATTTTACCGGCGATGTGGCGCCACTATGCTTTTAGTTAATATTTATGAAGTAATGAAAATCATTAATAAAATTAACATAAAAACTAGTTTAGTGGACCTTGAGATGATAATGATTTTTATTAATTGTAACAACCCAAAAGTAGCTTCGTCCCAATCTGGGGATGGAACCTCATTCTGACCTTCCAAATCTTCTGTTATACCTACTATCACTTGTGGAACAGTGACAGTCACAGAAATCGGAATACTCTATGGTTAGTGCCATAGAGTATTCTGATTTCTGTGGTGACAGTCATCTGCGGCTAATTGCATGTCAGTTAAAGTAATATTTATTTGCTAGCATTTCTGTTACTCATTTCTCTATCGCTACCGCGGATATTCTGTAGGTTTGGTTTATATTTATCGTAAGAATAATATTTTATAAATGAAATAATAATAATGAGACCTTTGCCCAGCAGTGGGACGATGTGGGTTGAAAAAAAAATGAAATAAATTAACTAAACTTACTAATGTACATACATATATGCGAGCCTTACTTGCCAACTTTCATCTGAATCTTAAAAATAACTTTACCGGCCTACAACACACAAAGTTCGAGTATCCCCAGCGCGCGCACGCACCGGGTACCCATAGCGGTCATTATACGAAATTGGCCATTATTGTTTGCCTATCCCACTCAACGAAAATACTCATTTACCTGCGACAATGTACATAATGACTGTACCAAATTACCTACAGACTTAATATTGTAGCAATCATTAATAAGTAGTTTCGTTCTGATGATTTATTGGCGTTTCTTAGCATCTTCGTGTGTTGTTGATGCCTAATTTGGTTTATTATGTGTAGCTAGCGTATCCTTTATCTTCCCAATATCGGCTCACGGTGGTATGCAGTTCTATACATTTTCACTGCGTTAAAAAAAAAGGGTATCCTTTATCTACGTTGAGCTTAAAAACATTCCCATATAAGTAACTAGCTGTCCCCGCGGTTTCACCCGCATAGTTCCCGATCCCGTGAGAATTTCGGGATAAAACATAGCCTATGTTCTTTCCCGGATCATAAGCTACCCCTGTACAAAATTTCAAGTCAATCGGTTGAGTAGTTTAGCCGTCAAAAGGTAACAGACAGACAGACAGAGTTACTTTCGCATTTATATAGGGATAATTAACTTACATAGGAATCATAATTTCTTTCGAAGCCGTTTGATTATAATTTTTCTTACTATACTTTTATTTCAACGTCCTATTGATTTTAAGATTAAATTAAAGAAGTATTTAAATTATCCACAATTTATTCATTATTAACCTTTATTATATTACAAAGTCGAAGCGTTCAGGGCCCAATGCTACCCGCGGATCACTTGTGATCTGTGCGGTTAAGCAACGTCTGGTACCGTCATGATTGTGATGGGTCGTTACTAAAAATGACTTTTAATTTCATGAGCGTTTCCGTGCTTCGGAGGGCACGTAAAGCCGTCGGTCCCGGCTGTCGTACTAACATCATCGATAGTCGTTACGGGTAGTTAGAGTCCTCAAAATAACATTTGGTTTAACCAAAAAATGTCGTATAGCCCTCTGGGTTGTGAAGGTCTGATGGCAGTCGCTTCATGTATAATACTGTCATTCCGCCAAATCTGGTTAAACTGAAAACCGACCCCAAATAGACATGGGACAATGGTTCGGAAAAGACTGATTATATTACAAAGTCCTATTTACACGAAGTTTTGTAAAGACTATTAGGTATGTCTTACTTGCTTCACCGCATTATACAATAGGTGCCCCTTAGTAGAGTTAGAATAATTTTCATTTGCGCAATTCAGAGACAGTCTTCGAGGTCTTGCTAAACATAAAATACTTTAAATTTTAAGTCATCTTTTGTTGTAAGCTCTTTGAAGTTCATAAATTAATATTTTTTCAATTTCAGTAACTTTTTATAACAATTTAGATTTTTTTATAGAAACTTATAAATCTACTGATAATCTCACAAATCGTGCAATACAGTACAATAGTCGAATCTGAATACGTTAACCAAGTAGGTATATCAGACTCATTGATATAAAGTTGGTAGTTCTCACCTCAGCACAACTTGCGCCATCTATGAAGACGTTAACATCGGCGCGAGTAGTTAAGAAACTCAATTGTGGTGCTCCCACACTTGTGCACTTCAACCGTTACTTGTTGTGGGGTGCTGGACAAAATAATGGGTCAGTAACATAACGTAATCATTCACTCCATCATCTCATTATAGTAACTGACCCCTAAGTTCGAAACCTTTATCAGGTATCAGAAACTACGCACACATTCAATCACACTCACACCCTGACCGATATAAACAATTGTCGATCAGACTCCTGACTCGAACCCGCAACCTTATGGATGATAGTCCTGCATGGTGGGTGAACACTCTGCCATAAGGTAATGATTATAATAAGCCTTTACGTCTTTTTAAGATAATAAAATACACCCAGAATAAAACAAACAGACATGTTCATTGTTCACCCACACAAAATATGTTTATCAACAGCACGATTGGAAGCAATAAAATATTGAGTAATCAATATTGATTTGGACCCGTAACCGGTTAAACTATAAAATAGAACAATTTTATAGTTTCGCAATATATCCAAATCTAATAACGCTGTTTCAAACTTAAATACTAAATATCTTGAAATGTCTATCTGCAAAAACATGAAAAACATTTAAAACATTTTAAATTCTTACACAATCTACTTAAGTTTTTCTTTACTATTTAAAAATCTGCTTTTCTACTTAAAATATTTTTGCTCAATATTAATTACCTCAATTCCGATTGTACAGTTCATTTGTCCCGCACTGTATTCCCAATGAGGATAGCTCGCAATATGTGAAGTTGGCCAACTATCCTGGAGGAGCGGATGATCAACTGCGTTCAGACTATCTGTGCTGAGTGCGGAGTGGCTACCGCTACTTTGGGTACTCTTTATGAATGTACCACCACTGTTACGGTAACTTAGTTCTATACGTGTTGTAGAGAAGTAGTGCTTTGGAAGAATTGGCTCTTAGGTAAGGTTGTCTCTTTAGCTGATGATATGAGTAAAGTGACAAGGAAAGTACTATAACTGTCATAACATGTCTTGCAAGGGTCCAAATTATCCAAAAAATTCTGCTATCTATACCTTGTTCTGACCCTAAAGAATGCAAAATATTAATAATTCAATCGTTTTCAATTTGGAAGCATGCATTGATCAAGATAAATAGGGATTCATATTCTTTTTACCTGCCTGAATACAGATTCAATACCTGTGTCAAACATGGCATGAAATGGAACTGAAATCATCATCTTTATGACAAGACTGGATCTCGAAATCTCAATAGAAAGTTTAGATTACGAAATTAAAAAAAAAACTACTATAAACACCAAAACAAGTAAAAGAAAGACCTCTAACCGTGTACCAAGCCCCAGATGTAATCGGTTGCAATGCGTAACACATGTTGGCAGTCGAATGGGGTCACCACTCGGCTCAGACGCACTTAGCACGCAAACACACGATCCTAGTTGTGGATAATAGGCGATGTTTGTATGGATTTCATTAGTGGTATTTGTTAGGAATAACTTAGGGTATAAATATTGAAATGTAGTGTAATGTGTAATGTAGTGTAGTGAATATTTAGTGAGACCTCTGAGAAGTGTAGCAGAGGGAAGCTTCGCTTTGCAGTTATAACTAGTACTTATATTAAATTAGTTTTAAATTTCAATCTTTTTTTTCTGAAAATCTATCCGTATGTTATGAAGAGTTTGTGTGTTTGGTCGAATAATGGTCCGATTTTTTTTATAAATTAATACTTACGAGTATTTTTAATAAATAAACATCCCATTAAAACCGACCCCAGTTAGAAATGGGACAAAGGAAAAAGAAGAAGAAAAAAACTACCAACTACGTTTATTTGCAAATCAAACCAAAGACATATCCAAAACAAAATATTAATAAATGATATCCACACTAATCCAACGAAGTAATTATTATAAACAAATGTCCACAGAGCCATAAGGCGCTATTAAAAAGATCATACATCACTGAAAACATTAAAATTATTTATGGTCGCATTTTTATGACCGCACTACTAATCTGTATTTATTAGGCTATGTTTATATTAGCTGCTCAGAGGCTATGGGCTCCGTCTGGGTAAGAATAATATTTAGTTTTAGCGCTTTTGAAACTTATAGTTGATTTAACATAACATAACATAATCATTCACTATATGTCTGTGTGAATGAGTGTGTGCGTAGTTTCTGTTACCCTAGACACAAACTTCGAGCTTAGTTAGAGGTCAGTTACTGTAATGAGATGATGTAGTGAATGATAGATTAAATAATTTGAATGTGGTTGATAAAATTTTAAGTCAAAAAGGTTTACCTATGCTGAGTTAGCTTTGGTGCTCGTTAGAGACATATTGCAAATACTACTACGAGTATTTACGCAATTCAAAAAATGAAAACAGTTTTAAAATAAAGTCAATATCGAGTTAAGTATCTAAATAACTCATGTCTTTCCTGCGATTTCATCTTATTTGTGTTCAATTCTGGTCCCCAAGTACCTACAAGTTTATCACGTGCTAGGGATAAAAGTCAGCTTACATTTTACAAATGTTAATAAAACTTCAAGACAATACGAAACACTACTTGTAAACACACAAACTAGATCAATAAATAGAATATTTAATACATAACTTCTCAAACAACCCTCACTATAAAAGAAAAACGCGTAATCGTTAACAAAATTCACCAATCTGCACAATTTTTGAGTTAACTGTTAGTTAACTTGAAAATATTTTAGAGAAAAAAGAACTTTATTCCCCAATATTAAAAGCTAAAAAGAAAATTTATATTCAAAGTGTTTCGCGAAGTATGATTGATGTATTAAACATTCATGTCATAATATGAGATTCTGACGTCAAGTTATGTCATAAAATACAAGATGGCTGACTCTAGTGAAGAATTTTTTCACATGATTTTTTGCTTTTTATAACTTGCAATTTGCATTTAAGTATGGAAAGTATAATGTACCGGGTTGGTGTTAAGATTTGGGAAAACAGGAGATTTTTTTAAATAAATTATTGTTTTTAGTTACTTTACGTTATTTTATTAATACAGCCAGTTTATATTCTGTATATATTCTTGTATTCTGCTTTAAACTTGCTAAGATAGTAGTATGATGATACCTTCCTCAACAAACAGGTTTATTTTTCAATGGAAATAGCTCCTGAAATTTGCACGTCCAAACTAACAAACTGCCTCTTTACATTAATACAATTCAATGTATGTACTTACTTATTTATCATCACTACATAGTATAAAACAAAAGTCGCTTTCTCTGTCCCTATGTCCCTTTGTATGCTTAGATCTTTAAAACTAAGCAACGGATTTTGATGCGGTTTGTTTTAATAGATAGTGTGATTCAGTGGAAAGGTTTTTAGCATATCCGCATATTCTTACGGGAACGGGAACTAGGCGAGTGAAACTGCGGGACGCCGCTAGTTAATTTATATACATGACAGGATGATAACGGGTAATAAATTCACAATGTTGACCTTTTCATAATTTGTTTATGGCTTATGTATGCGTGATCAAGTCTTCGTCTAGTTTAAGCCACTCTACATACAGTGACCTTCATCATACTACTTACGAATCCTATTCTTAACTTAATATTATAAATGCGAAAGTAACTCTGTCTGTCTGTCTGTTACCTTTTCACGGCTAAACTACTGAATCGATTGACTTGAAATTTGGTACAAGGGTAGCTTATGGTCCGGGAAAGAACATAATTCCCACGGGAACGGGAACTACGCGGATGAAACCGCGGGCCACAGCTAGTAACTCATATTTATACACCCCTATTTTGAATTCGAGATACTTAATCACACAGCTAATGTAAACGACGGGTGACAATATAATAGTGAAGTTAGTTTTTTTCTTTTGCTTTTATTTAAAAAGTTATGATAAGTCAAAGTTTTTCAAAATCCCGCCGAATTTTAATGTTATTCTACACCGAACAACAGACGAACGCTGCGATACACAGCTGAGCGCGGTCATCGACCCGAGCCGTCACAGAATACTTGATAGCTAGTGTGCCGTTTGGTAATACGGCATTTATTTAGTATTTTTTAAAGATAAGTAATTGACTATCATTTTTGATATTTTTATTGGATATATGGATTCAGTTACTGCTACAGATATTCTGATTTTAATAAGTCCCATCATTTCAAAATAAGGGTGTATAAAACTAAAAGGCAATAAATTATCCAGTATTCACGTCAAAACCAAGCCCTAGACTAATCCAAACATCCCATTCACAGCATTCCGTGCAGGAGAGCAAACGTTCGCATCCTGCCCTCATTAACTTCAACTCATTAACCTTACTATCAACATAACGACTTGAAATAAATCCATCGGCGCGACACTATAGATTGATTTATTAACCAATGCTGTCTATAAATCAGTCGCTTCCTCTAATTACAGAGGGAGAGACGCATTGTAGCGAAAACACTTCTAATTTGCCAGTACTAGGTACGCGTTTACAATTTTTTTTGGGTATAATTAAGGGTCGTATTGTAAAGTACTTTTAAACTTGTATGAATGTGTCCTTATTATGTTTAAAGGACCACTGATCCAATAGGGTAGTTTCCTGGGTAAACAAATTGCAATTCAAATTAGTCCGTCAGATAGATTTCGAAATAATATTAGACACGTATTTTTTTGTTTCATCAAATTAATAAAACTGACTTCGTTATAACGCATTAAAGTTTAGGAGTGGAGGCTTGTGACGTCAACTGTTGGTGAAAATTGTAGCAATCTGTGACGTTTCACGAATTTCGACGCACTGTATCGTCTTTATTTGTTTACATGAAAAATTAAAAAATACGTGTCCAATATTTTTTGGAAATCTAAAAGACGGACTAATACATTTTTTTAGGCAACTACCCTATTAAAATTGTTTGGTAAGTGTAAATAATGATTTATCTTTCAACTTTGTATAGAGCTAAAAATAAAATGATCAGTGTTTGTCAATTGAAAGTTATATGCATTTGTCAAAATAATGCTGCCTATCATAAAATGCAATAAATATGACATATATTTTTAAAGTTAAATATCACAACTACTTTTAATTACTACCATACATCCGTAAGGTTGCGGGTTCGATTTCCGCGCGGGGTATATTTGTGTGAACCACAAATGTTTGTCTCGGTCTGGGTGTGTGTGTATGAATGAGTGTGCGTAGTTTCAGATACCCTAGATACAAGTCAAGAACTTAGACCACAGTGATGACAATGTAGTGAATGATTTTGTTATGTTATTTGCGAACACAACTCCACTTAAACTAATCGAAAAATATCCCTTCACAGTCGTACACTTTCTAGAACAAATTAAAGTACCTTTTCCCGTGCTCCACCACCAGTAAAGCGGACCCTATAATTATTACCAGTTAAAACATCCATCGCCATTAATAAAGTGCTTACAAGAACGTAATTAAGATTAATTAAAAGAAGATTACTTACAGACTATTATAACATCATTAACGGGAAAGGCAATTGTTTCAAAATTGACTATTACAAGTCTATCTTGTTAAGTTACTGTAGTGAGTGAACGATACTGTTGTGATAAGTTTTCGTTTGAGCATCGATAAGAAATCGAAAAACGTATACTTAAGTAATTTCAAATCTTGTGTATGAACTATTGTTGTTTATTAGTATCGGTAATATTTAAAAACTACGATGCAAACATCACTAGATAGTACAAAACGAAGTCGCTATCGCTGTCTGTTCGTCTATGTATGCATCTTAAAAACTACGCAATTTTAAAACTGTTTTTTTTTTAATAGATGGAGTAATTCAAGAGAAAAGTTTTTAGCATAATTTTATCCCCGCCTTCTCACGGGATCGGAAACTATGCGGGAGAAACCGCGGGGCATTGCTAGTCATTCTATAAACTATACAAAACTTTAAAATGTTATGTCTCTCTTTACTCTCTGCGACTTACATGAAGTCGTCTTTTCGTCTTTAAGGGAGATATAAGACATAATCTTATCCATATTTTCCAACAAGATCAACGCACAACATCAAACAATAAATACATAATATAAATAAAGAACTTAATACTCCTTTTGATACACAATCGAGCAAATATTTTCACATAGCGCGTCACGCGTTACCGCCTTCCGACCTATAATTATTACAACGAGGTAATGTCAAATTATCTGTCAATCTTTATGTCAAACAAAGGCGGTCGTTAAATGGAGAAATTACATAGTACGACCGCAGCCGCGGCACACACCTATATTCAGTATAAAATTATGTTATAAACAAACAAATATAATGGACAGTTTTCGCTGTTATGTTATTATTCTATCTAGATAATGAATTTTGGGGGTTGCTTATGTAAATTGTATTCTATTATGTAAACAGTAAGGTGTATAATTAATGACATTCAGGTCGGCACCTATCACTCTTATTTCATTTTAATAAGTGGGATTAAAGTAATACGGTTTTTAGTGTTGTTTTTGGTACTTTTTCATATTGGTAACAATATGTGTTACTAATATTATAAATGCTATACTTATAGTCTGTTTTTCTGTCGTAAATTTCCAATTAATGTATGAAAATATTGATGCTTTGCTACGCCAAAGCCAAGGCCCGTCTTCGAATTAAACTTTCAAAACTTACATAATAATAATCGAAACTTTTACTTAGGCAACAGGCCATTTTTTTAAGTAAGTATAAGTACATATATTTTGGAATAGATAAAACATATCCTGGTTAGAAGAAATATCTGAAACTTTCGACAGACAAAATCTATTATTTATCTTCAGCTCAATCAAGGCTCCATCATATTAATTTTCTCCAATATATAAAATATCCAAAAACCAGCTTCTAACAATATTATTACCATGTAAATGATAGTTTAACCAACCTTTTACACAGTTGTAAGTTTTGACTGTTTACTGTAACCCGGAATGGTAGACCAACAGCCATATTTCAGCGTCAACGTAACATACATACGTACCATATACGCCGTGTACCTAGAATTACGTACGTTTTGCATCTGTACGCAATTATCATAATGTTTCAGCTTACACTACTACTCCAAATTATGTTTTAGGTATGGTTAGATATAACTTATGTGTAATAACGTACTAACTTTTGCCCGCGACTTCGTCCGCGTGGAATAATGACTTCTGGCAGTATTTGGGGTTTTCCCTCTTTTTTCCTCCTAAGGGGGGGGGGGGGGGTTCCAAAAATCCTCTCTTAGCGGTAGCCTACTCCTCCCAACAAATACACGTACCAAATTTCAGCTCTCTACGACCAGTAGTTTCGGCTGTGCGTTGTCTGTCAGTCAGTACATCACTTACAAGTTACGGAAGAGTTTTATATACATACTAGCAGCGCCCCGCGGTTTCACCCGCGTAGTTATATAAATAAATATAAATGATAAATAAAAGGCCGTGAAAAGGTAACAGACAGACAGACACAGAGTTACTTTCGCATTTATAATATTAGTTAGGATATAGAAGATAGATAATAATTTGTTTATTACGGTTCCGAACTAAGGAAAACTTTAAAAACACGTAGCAAAGAGTTTAATAATATCAGACAGTCATTTTTATCGAAATATACTTACTGTATTATCTTCTTATAACTGACTAGAAACTAGGCTGAATAGGTTCTAAGCATATTCATAGACGTTCATTCACCGACGAAATTATATTTTACCTTGGTTGGGACCCTTCTTTTGTTAGTTTGGTATGGACACTTGTACTAAAAGTATTTAGCTAAACACTTTTTATTTAAGTAAAATTAAAGCATAAATTATTAAAATAAATTACCATTTAATTTATTTAGTTTATCAAACAAATTAGTTTATAAAACAAAATAAATTGAACGACACGAACAGTCCCATTTGATGTTCAATGAATTTGAGTAACAAAATTTTAAATTGAAAATATATCCATAAAGTAACAAACGGTTATAATTATAACGAAAGAACCGGGGTGTTGATTGCTAATGCTCTAATTAGTAGAATAATTCAAAGGCCGCGCGCACACAGGCGAAAGAGTCGTCAAGCTAATGAGAACGCTTAACCTAATATAATTAAAACATTTTCACGCTGTTTTAATGATGATTTTACAAAATTTACTTGAGCTGTTTTTTCTTAATGTTTGTTTGAAGTATTGTTGCTTTGATGATCGTTTAGATTTTACTTGATAAAAATAATTTATTACGCTTTTTATGTTTTTTAATTGTTAATAAACTTATTTTGTACGTTTTTAAAGAGTTTTTATAATATGTTTACAACATAAATGGCTTTATTATTCATGGAAATAAGGTTTGTTTTTCTATAAAGTCCAGTCCCGTCTAGTAAATAAAAAAACACATATTGTTTTCCGCTACAAATCCTAAAAACTCCATTCTAAAATCCAAGTTGCACGTAAAAACAAACTAAATTCCGTTCAAATTAAGCGTCACTTTCACTAAATCCAATTATATGTCAGTATCTAGCAAACCAGTTACGTAAGGCACGGTGCACACACACACGAAAAACGTACATTTACGCTCCCTGGCGATAGATTAATTGAATTACATCAACACCCGGGTTAATGCGATTAAAATCTGCAAGCGGCGCTCCGATTGGATTGCGAACGGTACGGGTTACGCGCGAGTGTGCCCAAGGTTTAACTATTTTTTTTGTGAAGCGTAAATTGGTTCATTGTAATGAATTGTCGTGTGCACCTGCCTTTAGCTTTTGTCTGTTTTCAAGTGTTTGGGAATTGGACGGGATTGTTTATTTGTCGGACGATATTTAATTATAGATTTTGGGACATTTCCACTTAGTGATGGCTTCTTGTTAAGGAAGCGTTGGATTGTGTGGAAGGAAAACGGAGTGGGGAGAGAAATAAATGGAGTTTTTGAGAATTGTGTAGTGTTTGTGTAAATCAAAGAAATTAATATATGGAGTTTAATACATGTGAAGCTCTTAATTTTATTTGATTAAATTCACAGGGCTTTTAAGTTACATTAGATTTGGTAGAACGTGAATATTTTACATGGAGCGACTGCTTTACAGTCGAGTACATACGCAATATTTTGTTAAACTAAATTTTAGAGTTTTGAACTCTACTACCATGCAATTATGGTCTGATGTCCGATGAATATTTAGTACGACAAAGTCCGATAGCTACATAGGCAACTTTCGATACACTAAAATTAATTGAACATTTCAATTTTATTCACTGCAAAAAGCAAATCAAATATTTATTTATTTAAGTTTTTAGTATTTAGCTATTGTTGCTATATTGAGGCAATTCTGCTAATATCAAAGAAGACGTAAGACAACATAAAAGATGGAAATTGGTCGGTTAAATTGCGATAGTTGACCAGTTTTTATCGCGTATGACCAGTTGATTTAACAACCAATGCAGTTTTCTTCACAAAAACACATAAATTCAAAAAATGTATGTCACCAAAATTATTAAAACATATTTTATTACCGTTTCATAAAATAAAGTATAGAACACACGATATCCATCGACAGCTAAAAATGTACAATCATTATAGACAATGCAG
This sequence comes from Timandra comae, assembly GCA_958496195.1. NCBI lineage: Eukaryota > Metazoa > Arthropoda > Insecta > Lepidoptera > Geometridae > Timandra > Timandra comae. The sequence goes on from OY292369.1 coordinate 10,274,392, forward strand.
TCCGGCTCATAATTCACGGAGGATATAAAAATGCCTATCAGGGGTCTATTCTGGAAACTTTTACATGTCGCACGATTGTAGTCACCATTTGTTTTTATCAATTTGTGTGGTTGCAATATTAGGTAATTTTAAATCATTCACTACATCATCATCTCATTATAGTAACTGACCCCTAACTAAGCTCAAAGCTTGTATCTAGGGTATCAGAAACTACGCACACACTCATTCACACACACACACCCAGACCGAGACAAACATTTGTGGTTCACACAAATATTCACCCCGCACGGGAATCGAACCCGCAACCTTACGGATGGCAGTCCGGCATGGTGACCACTCTGCCATCGAGGTCGTCAAATAGGTACAAATATTGTGTTATTAATCTGTTTTCATAATTAAATGTTATATAATAATTATTTCATCATTTTATAGCAACTGACACACACTCAGACTTTGTGAATCACAGAAATTTAGCTCGCGTGGTAATTGAACCCGCACTCTGTTTGGCAATACAACAATGACCTTTTATCATTACATTATATAGTCATAGTCATCAATAAACATATTATATCAATTCCATTAAAAGTACAAATACTGCACAAGAATATGATACTACGAGTTTAATTGGTCTGTTGTAAAAGTCGAACCCTTCCGAAATAGGTATCCATGCATTTCCGTTATATCCCAGATAAATGGTCCAGCATGAAGCTAGCTGGTGAAAATATCGAGCCACTGGATAAGCTGGGAATTGCAATATTTCATAAAGTACACCACTCTGTCTAGTTTAACCGACTTTTTAGAAAAAACAATACGATATTTCAACGTCAACGAACCCGTATAACGATGGAGCGCCTAAATACTGTTTGCCAGTTCATTTTTCTAAATATTTTCGCTTTAATAACTGAAAACCAGTTTTTATATCTTTTTTTTAGTTTAAATTTATAGTCACAGCTTTCACAAATTAAAATGTAACTATTTTACTATGTTTGAGATAAATACTAGCTGTGTCTCACGGTTTCACCCGCATAGTTCTCGATCCCGTGAGAATTTCGGGATAAAACATAGCCTATGTCCTTTCCCGGACCATAAGCTGTACCATATTTCAAGTCAATCGGTTCAGTAGTTTAACCGTGAAAAGGTAACAGACATACAGAGTTACTTTCACATTTATAATATTGGTTAGGATTAGTTAGGATGGTTCAAAAACATTTTATAAAACAACACCTTGAAACAGGCAACACTAAAAACCGATTTAAAAACGTTATGAAAGTATTGTTCGGTTATTCTATTGAGCGTGTTGCAAGCCTTCGTCTTTCATTTGGGCAATTTCGTGGGCACGTGAGAGCAGGGCCTAATGCCGATACGTGATGCGGTTTCTTAACACACACCAACGTTATTTGAACTCCCGATTTGATACCAAAATTGTGACCTGATTTTGTGATGCAGTAATTGAATTTGTTATGGTAAGTAGGTACGGGACGGGGAAATTGTTATTTTTAATATGTGCGTATTGTTGTAAGGAGTTTTGGGGAGAATTATGTAATATATTAATGGGTATGAAAGGTTGGATAGTTAGAAAACTAATATGGATTAATCTATATATAAGTACTTTTATAATGAAATTTTGAAAGGCCGATGTGATGTACTTTATACATAAAAAATAAGCTTATATTAATTCAGTGGCTTGTGCTACTCAAGCCGAACGTCGCGGGTTCAATTTCTAGGTCGAGTTTTGTTATTTTCCAACCACGACTCGTGTAAAATTACAAATTGGGTAAGCAGGGTGATTACGTTTTTTCCTTATCACTCTCCTTCTTACAGTATCACTAAGATATTTGCCCTGCACTGGGATACTATCACTACATAGTATAAAACAAAGTCGCTTTCTCTGTCCCTATGTATGCGTAGATCTTTAAAACTACGCAACGGATTTTGATGCGGTTTGTTTTAATAGATAGAATGATTCACTGGGAAGGTTTTTAGCATAATTTTATTCCCACAATCCTACGGGAACGGGAACTACGCGGGTGAAACCGCGGAGCACCTAGCTAGTTTTTCATAAATATAACACCCAAGTCAAAATATAAATTACCATGGCCGAAAAACAAACAAAAAAACACAAAAAAATATTTTCCCAAAAAAATCATGCTCCATCAAGCACAAAATAACAACCAATCAAATTATTATACACAATTGAATTTTAAAGAAAACATTTTTATATACTTCCTCATACGATAGATCAAAACAAAGAAGCACAATACATTATTAATGGGACAAACAACATCAAAAGCGATACATCCAAATAACGACCAATTTTGTATACGAGCTCTTGCAAATAGTATTATTCTGTGAGATACTGGTTGTGTTCGACGCTGTCTATTTTAAAGCAAATTATATTTTTATAAGTTTTATCATGGCTGAGCGTAGCGATCCACTAACTTCACCACTTGCCCAGTAGTGTAGTTAGTAACTATAGGTTTCAGGTTCGATTCCCGCAATAACATTTGTGTACTTGAATATGTCTGTTTGTTCTGGTCTGGAGGTCAACATATGAGAAAAAAAATCTTTTAAATAAGTGATTCCGAGCGAAGAAAAAAAAGGCAATAGTGAATGACAAATTTTAGTTCTACATTGTTGCATAAAATTTTATTAGAATCAAAATCACAAAAACAAATATTAAATCCACACAAACCCACCTCACACAGCAAGTCATAAAAATCTGTGCCGTGTGATATTTCACGTGTACACTGAATATAATACAAGTGTGTGTTTGTATCGGATCACAAAAATATCCGTTACAGCGCGGTGTGAATGCGACTTAACGAGCGGCTGTAAAGAGAAGCATGTGGATGTAGTACCTTTACACTAAACGATACGATTTAGGGGACGATTGTCGTACGATATTGTGGAGGTCTTTAAAAGTGGGGGTTTTTGGGTAGTAAGTAACATCCAAGCCAAAAACTTACATTTTTTATCTAATTTATTGAACTTTAATATTCTAAACATACATTGTTACAATCAATATACATAACTTAAAAAACTAAGTAGTGCTGACATAATAAGTCGTTACTCGTAAAGCCTTCAAAATTCTATCAATTTTCTGTAACCAAAAATATCCCTGAATTAGGGATATTTGAAAATTGAAATTTTAGAAAATTTCCCACTTACAATACAAACCAAAAATTAATAAATAACTAGAAGTAAAAAAAACATATCGGATAATTAGTTCGTAAGATTAGCACGTTCACGCCGCAAACTCTTCAGCTATATAACATTATTATCTACGTTGTAAACACCAAATCGTATACTATAAACGCGTGTACATATCCGTGTACCAATTACAGTCAGCGTGTCTATAATGTAGAGCTAACGAAGGAAAACGCGCGCCTCACATTTGTTTATCGAGGTACATGTTTGTGGCACGTTTTTATATTATCGAACGGTTTATATTGTAAAAATATGGTTGTTAAGTGATGTTAGGTTTTATTGATGTTGTTTATAAGGTGGTTTTAGTTGTGTTAGTGATCTGGGATTAGGATATAAAGTATATTTTAATTGATGAAAATGTAATAAGGATAACTAGTACCTATTAGGCAATAGAATATTCCAATTCTGATAACTCCATATTGAGGGACTCGAACCTATCCAGAATTAGGGTCAGGATCAGGTGTGGAGCCTACCCTGAATGCCTTGAATTAGGGTGATTAACCAATATAACACACAACCTTAATTTTTTTGCAGTGTGTGTGCACATTTGAATGTATTCGCGCGATGTTTTTCCTTACCATAAAAACGTCAAATAAAATAATAGTTTACCTAAAACCTTACGTAACGACAATCACATACATGAATCACTAATTCCTAACAACATTAATTACAAACACCATAAGCTCAACACAAAACATAACTCAATCTTCTACGAACATTTCATCCATCGCGACAATAATAAGCCAAGTCGAGCGCGAAGCAAACACTGCCGTACCATCCTTTACAGGAACCCTTTCGCCGCATTTTCAGGCCCCTATTTGACAACCTCTGGATAGGACTAGAATGCTGAAATTTTCGTCATCCAGTAAGCTATACAATCACATACTTAAAATAAAATTTCAAGTCTGTAGGTCATTTAGTTCCCAAGTTAAGCGAAAGCAAAGTTTCGTATTTATGACAGACACTCACTCACTCACTCACTCACTCACTCACTCATGATCATCAAAATAGAACTAGTACTTCCCATAAACCTAGAGAGCTGAAATTTGGTACAGAGTTAGGGTTTAATGGCCACATAAAGGGAAAACTATAAAAACTAGGATAATCGAACGGGAACGGGAATTATACGGGAATGGGAACGGGAATTGCAACTCAAGAACGGCTGAACTGATTTGGCTGAAAATTGGTGGGGAGGTAGCTTAAAACCAGGAAAAGGACATACAATACTTTTAATCCCGAAATTCCCACGGGATTGGGAACGGGAATTTAAAAATCAAGAACGGCTGAATTGATTTGGCTGAAAATTGGTGGGGAGGTAGCTTAAAACCAGGAAAAGGACATAGGATACTTTTAATCCCGAAATTCCCACGGGATTGGGAACGGGAATTTATTACTCAAGAACGGCTGAATTGATTTGGCTGAAAATTGGTGGGGAGGTAGCTTAGAACCAGGACAAGAACATAGAACACTTTAATCCCACGGGAATGGGAACGGGAATTTATTACTCAAGAACGGCTGAACTGATTTGGCTGAAAATTGGTGGGGAGGTAGCTTAGAACCAGGAGAAGCACATAGAATACTTTAATCCCGAAATTCCCACGGGATTGGGAACGGGAATTTATTACTCAAGAACGGCTGAATTGATTTGGCTGAAAATTGGTGGGGAGGTAGCTTAGAACCAGGAGAAGCACATAGAATACTTTTAATCCCGAAATTCCCACGGGAATGGGAACGGGAATTATAATTCTACTAGAACAGCTGAACTGATTTGGCTGACAATTTGTGGGGAGGTAGCTTAAAACTATTTATGTATAGATACTTTTTATCCCGAAATTCCCACGGAAACGCGAACAGGAACTACGCGGGTGAAACCGTGGGGCGCTTAATAATATAATACTACTCCTAAAAAATAAGTGTGTCAAATAAGAAAATCTAATAAAATAAATCAATATAAACAAGTTTTAACAAAAAGAAATGAAATCCCACCAAAAACATTCTGTAAAAAACTAGCCAAGTCTCGATGGAGCTGCTTGTTTAACTCTAAAAAGTAATGAAATCTAGACAGACTCGTGCCAAGTCTAAGGTTCCTTACTGCGATTTCTTTATTATTATAGTTAATGTTGTGTGACTTGGCCGTTGAAGGGTACACATGTATGTACACAAGGGTACAAAACTAGGTGCTCCATGACACTATTGCACCAATCTTAAAAAATCCAGAACCTATCCGATAGAAAATTTGCTTAATTATAGCCACTTGAAAAATGTTGATTCAATATCCAGTCAATTGTAGGCTTGATAAAGCTGCGTATTTTAATAATGTTATAACATTACGTGTAAACAAAATTGACATGTACCCACTACTAACCTTTTAAACAATGTTCAACGGCCAAGTCACACAACATTAACTATAATAATAAAGAAATCGCAGTAAGGAACCTTAGACTTGGCACGAGTCTGTCTAGATTTCATTACTTTTTAGAGTTAAACAAGCAGCTCCATCGAGACTTGGCTAGTTTTTTACAGAATGTTTTTGGTGGGATTTCATTTCTTTTTGTTAAAACTTGTTTATATTGATTTATTTTATTAGATTTTCTTATTTGACACACTTATTTTTTAGGAGTAGTATTATATTATTAAGCGCCCCACGGTTTCACCCGCGTAGTTCCTGTTCGCGTTTCCGTGGGAATTTCGGGATAAAAAGTATCTATACATAAATAGTTTTAAGCTACCTCCCCACAAATTGTCAGCCAAATCAGTTCAGCTGTTCTAGAATTATAATTCCCGTTCCCATTCCCGTGGGAATTTCGGGATTAAAAGTATTCTATGTGCTTCTCCTGGTTCTAAGCTACCTCCCCACCAATTTTCAGCCAAATCAATTCAGCCGTTCTTGAGTAATAAATTCCCGTTCCCAATCCCGTAAGAATTTCGGGATTAAAGTATTCTATGTGCGTCTCCTGGTTCTAAGCTACCTCCCCACCAATTTTCAGCCAAATCAGTTCAGCCGTTCTTGAGTAATAAATTCCCGTTCCCATTCCCGTGGGATTAAAGTGTTCTATGATCTTGTCCTGGTTCTAAGCTACCTCCCCACCAATTTTCAGCCAAATCAATTCAGCCGTTCTTGAGTAATAAATTCCCGTTCCCAATCCCGTGGGAATTTCGGGATTAAAAGTATCCTATGTCCTTTTCCTGGTTTTAAGCTACCTCCCCACCAATTTTCAGCCAAATCAATTCAGCCGTTCTTGATTTTTAAATTCCCGTTCCCAATCCCGTGGGAATTTCGGGATTAAAAGTATTGTATGTCCTTTTCCTGGTTTTAAGCTACCTCCCCACCAATTTTCAGCCAAATCAGTTCAGCCGTTCTTGAGTTGTAATTCCCGTTCCCATTCCCGTATAATTCCCGTTCCCGTTCGATTATCCTAGTTTTTATAGTTTTCCCTTTATGTGGCCATTAAACCCTAACTCTGTACCAAATTTCAGCTCTCTAGGTTTATGGGAAGTACTAGTTCTATTTTGATGATCATGAGTGAGTGAGTGAGTGAGTGAGTGAGTGAGTGAGTGAGTGAGTGTCTGTCATAAATACGAAACTTTGCTTTCGCTTAACTTGGGAACTAAATGACCTACAGACTTGAAATTTTATTTTAAGTATGTGATATGTATAGCTTACTGGATGACGAAAATTTCAGCATTCTAGTCCTATCCAGAGGTTGTCAAATAGGGGCCTGAAAATGCGGCGAAAGGGTTCCTGTAAAGGATGGTACGGCAGTGTTTGCTTCGCGCTCAACTTGGCGGGGGGCACTGCCGTGCCCCCAGATATCTTCGCGTACTTGCAAAAGTAAATAAATCCAATGAAGAGAAACACTCGTAATCTTTGACAATCAAATGAATAAACCGTAGGATATCGTCGAGTGTACAAAATAAGACAATATGAGAAGGGGGCGCTATAAATCTCGCCGCCCTCACACAAAACAAAATGTTCCCCTCATACGTACGTAGGTACAGACATCCATCAAACACCTGCCTATATGTTTGTGTTGACTTCTGCCTCCTACTTTGCTCTTGTTTTTTTAATCAAATGACTTTGTTTTTTGTTATAGTTTATTTTGTTCTATATTTTTACAATGTCATCGAATCTTATTCTATTATAATGTTGGGCATTTATTAGTCTATTAAAAAATGCTGACAAAATTGCGGGGCTAAGTTAGTTGATATATCAAGTTAAACTTATATTACTTATCATAAAAACTACTAAACAGTTACGAAATTATTTTTATCCATATATGTACTATAAATTTTCCCTTAACGAATTATGAGTTTTAAAAGCCATATTATTTAGTTATATAATATATGATATCTTAATAATTAAATTAACCTTCTAAATTAACTTAAATTAAAGTGTTTTATTCAAATAAAAGTCTCAACAATCAGGACTAATGTATTCAGTTGACCCTCGACGTTAAGGCGACTAAGTTCCACAACTTTAGGTATTTTAAGCTACCTCAGACCCCGCGCTAGCTGCGTGTAGCGTATTCATTTACGACACAGATAGCGCGCGCAAATACGTAACTCGCGCGGTCCGGTCGACGACCTCGCGACTCAGTAAAGCCACAGTAGAGCCGATCACGCAGTAGGACTACTAATTTTGAAAGATATCAATATGTATTAGAATCGACTTTTTCGTGACCTAAATAAAAAAACACTACTACCTTATTAAAACCTTTCGTGCACATTAGTATCTACCTACTTATATAGTAAAAACATAAAATATGTACAAATATATTATCTACCTGTATTATTAGTAGGTACTATATTTTATTTATTTATTTAATTTATTTTTCGCTACTTCTATTGACGACCTCGATGGCAGAATGGTCACCGTGCCGGACTGCCATCCGTAAGGTTGCGGGTTCGATTCCCGCGCGGGGTGAATATTTGTGTGAACGTGTGGGTGTGTGTGTGAATGAGTGTATGGGTAGTTTCTGATACCCTAGATACAAGTCACAAACTTAGTTAGGGGTCAGTTAATGTTATGAGATGATGTAGTGAATAATAATGTTGTTATTTATTACTCTGTTTATGTTCTATAGTGAAACTCCTTCCTACTTTAGTTACTGCTAAGGCTGGGCCCATTCAGTCGGAAATTCAATATATTAAAATCTTATTCTTATAAGTAAATCTTTAAATCTAAATAATAAATATTATTACCTGCGCCTCACTCACGTAGTTCCCATTCCCATATACGATAATAACATACAACAATAACATTCTGAAAATATTTAATAAAGGAATAAAATAAAACCAATAATGCCAATTAGGTATTTATTTATTTTGCGATAATGTAATGTCCCTTAGAGGCATACCACGAATTTGCCTTGAATCCACAATTTCAGGCAAAATGTGGTTCAAATAAAAGTCTGTTTGATTTCTTAATAATAAAAAAAAAACATATATATAAATAAAATTGGAGTGTCAGTTTGTAATATTGAAATAACCGCTGCTTACTACATGCTTAGGAATATAGTATACTACATGCTTAGGAATATAGTATACGCCCCGTGGTTTTACCCACGTAGTACCCGCTCCCGCGAGGATGCGTAGCTCGTAGTATCAATATCATACAATCTCGGCACAATTCACCATCGTGTGTTAAAAATTAAGTAACAGCGCCATCTATTGGTACGATTTGCGACTACAAAAAGTTACAATAAAACATACGATTACATATACACAATCCCATGAGAATTTTGGGATACAAAGTATCCCATGTGTTATTCCTAGTTGTAAGGAATATTTGTACCAAATTTAATCAAAATCGATACAGTAGTTTTTGCATGAAAGAGTAACAAACATCCAAACTCACAAACTTTCACATTTATAATATTATAGTAGGATACGGTAGACACACCAAAATATTTTTTGTCTGTCTGTCTGTTTGTTTGTTTCGGCTAATTTCTGAAATGGCGTGACTGATTTTTACGGGATTTTAAATGAAAAGTTAATGTCAAAGTTATTATTACTTACGCAGCTCAGCTCGATGTAGATTTGTCACCCTTACAATACGGTCTTCACTTGTGTTTATTTTAGCCTGTGGTTCCTCGACAGTTTGTACAGCTTCGCTGTAAAAAGAGATAGTTTTAGTTAGGTGATTGTCAATTGAATTAATTTTGTGTTTATTTGTACAGTTTCGTCTTTTTTTACATTCGTTATGGCTTCCAGGTAGGTCCGTTATCTACGACATACAACTGCACTCAGCAACGGAGATTTGCACTATTTTACACAATTAAATTAAATAAATAATATTGGGGCACATCTGTTTGTCTTGAGCGGGAATCGAACCCGTAACCTTGGGCATAGCAGCCAGGGCCACTACCAACTACACCGCTCGATCAAATAAAAAAATATATACACAGATGATCTAACTGGTGCAACTTTTTTGTCAAAGAGGAAGGATTTTTTGATTGATGGTAATGAATAGGCTTCGAAACTAATGGAACAATTTCGTTTTCCATTATAGACTTAACTTGACATAGGCTACATATTATCCCGGAATTCCTACGGGAACTATTTGTGTGAAACCACAAGGCACTGTTGTATAATAGAAATCACATACATACCTTCCATATGCGTATGTTTTCTTATAACGACCATTTTCAGATCTTGGTATTGAAGAACTATAAAAAAATATTTATTAGGTATCGTATCTTTGTATACCTTTCTAGCATAGTTAGTGATAATAAAAAATAAATATCAGGACATATTTAACCACCATTAGTTATCCCCTAAAAGCTTATGGGTACTATCACATACAGATATTGAAATATTGACATAATTATATATATATCAATATATATAGACATTGACATACATAACATATTTTATTTATATACTTACATGTTGTTATAACAGCTAGTTATGTTATGTTAAATGAAACCCAGAAGATAGTCGGTATCAAAATCCTCTTTATTAATAAAATAGCCTAGTTATGTACAATTTGTTGACATTAACACTAAACACACTAAAAGGAGCTTAAACATGTAGAAAGGGACAGACACAATCATTAAAGTGAGATAGCAATAGAGTATAAATATACGTTACTAACAAAACTCGCGCGCCGAGCGTGTTGCGCGTCAGTCGCATGAATGGTATGAGCGCGAATGGACGCACACGCACCTACAGTACCCCCCTTCAAGCAAACCGCACAGAAGGTTTGCTGACACGTCCAGACTTGGTGACGTAGGGCTGCTGCGCTGGGGTTTCAGGTGGCGCCTCCTCTGTGGTTGTGCTGCGACTCGAGGGTGGTGTCTCTTCATCAGTGTCCGTACAGATGTATGCCGGTTTGAGTCTGTCCAGCGATACAACTGTAACTCTGGTAGGTAGCTGAAGCTTGAAGTACTTGTCCCCTCTTTGTAGTACTTGGTATGGTCCGTCGTAAGGTGGCGTCAGCGGGGCTCGCACGGTGTCATTACGCACAAACACATGCGTACACGTCGATAAGTCCTTGTAAACAAACGGTCTCTTTGTGTTTCTAACATTGCGATGTTCGGATGTTAGTGACGTCATCGTCTCGCTCAGGCGTTGTACGTACTCGTTGTCACTCCATGTTGTTGTAGTTGGACTTTGTGAGAAAAAGTCACTGGGAACTCGTAGCGTAGCGCCGTAGACCATGAGTGCAGGGCTTAGGTTGTTATCTAGTCGTAGCGCCGTGCGTAGGCCTAGTAGTACCGTAGGCAGTTCGTCACTCCAATTGACTGTAGCGCCGCGCGCCATAAGTGCGCTTTTCATTGTTCGGTGCCAGCGTTCTATTTGTCCGTTTGATTGCGGGTGGAAGGCCGTAGTACGTATTCGAGTGATGCCTAGTTTTCTAGCGAGTGCGTTGAATAAGTTCGACTCGAACTGTCTGCCTTGATCCGTAGATATTCTTAGTGGACAGCCGAACCTCGATATCCAGTTTTCATAGAATGCTTTTGCGACGACTTCGGCTGTGATCTCTCGCACGGGTATAGCTTCCGCCCATTTGGTGTATCTGTCTATCATTGTCACACAGTATCTGTAGTCGTAGGACAGGCGTAGCGGACCGACGATGTCGATGTGAACGTGTTCAAAGCGTTGTGATGGCGGGAAGCTTTGCAGTGGCGTACTTACATGTCTGTGTACTTTAGCACGCTGACAGCTGATACAAGTCTTCGCCCAGTTGGTAACGTCTTTGTTCATGGATGACCAGAAGCACTTGGATGTGACTAGCTTTCTCGTAGCACGTATACCCGGGTGACATAACTCGTGTAGCGCTTTGTAGGCGGCATACCGGTACATCTCGGGTAGGTAGGGGCGCGGGGTAGATGTGCTAAGCTCGCACGTGATTGTTCGGTGTCTACCCGGCAACGTCACGTCCACAAACTGTAAGTTTGGTTGCAGTTTCAAACGTTTTAGTTCTTCATCTTTTTGTTGATCTATTGATAACTGGTCGTAGTCGATGTTCGTAGGACAATCTATTTCTTCGATACGTGAGAGCGCGTCGGCGACTGCGTTGTCTTCTCCTTTTATGTATCTTATTTTCGTGCAGAATTGACTTATGAAGTGTAGCTGTCGCTCGCGCCGCGGTGTGTCGTTGCTACTCGCCGGCCGTGTCAGTGCATATGATAGCGGTTTGTGATCCGTGTACACGGTGACGTCACAGCCCTCGATGAGACGACGAAAGTGTTTTATAGACGTGTAGATTGCTAATAGTTCGCGATCGTACACGCTATATCTACGCTGTGTTTCACTCATTGTTTTTGAGAAAAATGAGACTGGTTTCCACACGTTGTTTACTTTTTGTTGTAGGACAGCGCCCAGGCTGTGATCTGAAGCGTCGGACATGATGCTGAGGGGTGCGCCGGTGACGGGGTGCGATAGTGTAGCGGCGTTTAAAATGCTTTGGCGGCAATTTTTAAATGCTTGATCGGCGGCCGGCGTCCATACAATCTGTGTTTTGTCTCCTTTTTTCTTATTGTGTAAATATTGGTTTAGTTCATTTTGCATGTCCGCTTGTCCAGGTAAACAGTCTCGGTAAAAGTTTATTATACCAAGGAAGCGACGTAACTCGATGACTGTCTTAGGTTGTGGATAGTTTGATATAACCTCAGTGCGCTCGTTCGTAGGTTTGATTCCCAGCTCCGAGACTTCGTAACCGAGGAAATCGATCTTTTTCTTTGCGAACTCACATTTTTCAACGTTCAATGTTATCCCGTACTTGTTCAAACGGTCCAGAACTTGATGAATGAGTGTCTGGTGATTTTCTTCGGTGTCGGTTGAAAGCAGGATGTCGTCGACGAATGAGAAACACCCGTCGATGCCGCGAAGTACCTCGTGCATAAATCGTTGGAATGTTTGACTGGCGTTACGTAAGCCAAACGTCATACAGTTGAACTCAAATAGTCCGAACGGTGTAATTACAGCTGTTTTCTGTATATCCTCTTTTCTTGTCGGTATCCAATAATAAGCCATTTTGATGTCAAGTTTTGAGTAGATTTTCTTGTTATGAAGTTGGTATGTGAAATCTTGAATGCGCGGTATAGGGTAGCGGTCAGGCAAAGTAACTGCGTTGAGCCGTCTGTAATCTCCACATACCCGTAAGCTCCCGTCCTTCTTCTTAACCACGTGCAGCGGGCTCGCCCATGGTGACTTAGATGGTTGACAAATACCCATTTCCATCATACGTTCAAACTCGGCCTTCGCCGCCTTGTATTTGTCCGGCGGCAGAGGGCGTGGCCGTGCGGAGAGAGGTGGGCCCGTGGTCTCGATGTGATGTACTACTTCGTGCTTCGCCGGATTCTTCAAACACATTGGACGTAAAATGTCGGGATACAGTTTAAGAATGTCGTGGTATTCGTGACTGCGGCTGAGTACGTGAACTGTTTCTTGACTTGACGTAACTTCGATCGCGTCGATTGAAAGTTGTGTCGTTTTGTCGATGAGCTTCTTACGATGTAAATCAACGAGTAATTTGTAGTGTCTGAGAAAATCTGCGCCGAGGATTGAAGTCTTCACGTCCGCGATGATGAAAGTCCACCGGAATCGGCGCCGAAGGCCAAAGTCTAGTGAAATATCTTTCTCGCCATACGTTGTTATCGTTGTGTTGTTTGCCGCATATAATTTGCAGGCGTTAGGCGTGGGTTTATTCCTTTGGTTTTGTGTCACAGCTAGAACAGATATTTCGGCTCCCGTATCCACGAGGAAACGTTGTAGAGTGTTGCGATCGTAAATACATAAGCGGTTGCTTGCTGTATCAACACCGACGCCCGCCAATGTCGGTGTCGAACTTAGTTTTCCGACTTATTGTGTTGACGCCTAGCGCAAGGTGATTCGCAACGCCTCGCGTTGTCACCGAATCTAAAATGGTACTTGCAAAGCCAATTTTTTTTTTTTTTTTTTTTTTCTAACTACATAATGCAGTTGGCCGCAGATGGCCTTTACTGCTTCACCGAGCAAATGGGGGGAGAGCGGAAGGCCCTCCGCCACCGGGTTTTATAACTAAGCAACCGGCACAAGGGCATCTCGAGGGAGATTCGGACCTCGGCTTGAGCGGCTACTGGGAGGGAAGGATAGGTGGGGTCGAACATGTTTGGAACGACCCCGAGATTCCTCGACACCGCCGGCGGTGTCGGTTATTGGCTGTTCAGGGCAAATGTGTGGTTTTGTGAGTCAGTCGGGGGGCGAGAGGGTCGCGGGGGCTCGGCGGCAAGTGCCGCCGTGATGACATCGGGTGGGTCGGTAAGAACGCTTCGCGGCCTACGGTAGCGTTCCCTAACAGACCGGACTCTGTAGCTAACGGTATTAGCTATCAGAGGGTTGGAGTGACGCGCAGCACGCTCAAAGACGCCCCGAGTTGCTTCCTTGAGGTACTGTTTTATCGATTGTATCTCCAGGTCACTGTGGAGATCAATAGTGCGCATATACCACGGTGCGTTCGCGGCTCTGCGTAAGAATCTATTTTGTATCCTCTGCAAGGACAAAAGTCTTGTATGAGGTACATGCGCGAAGACGACGCCGGCGTACGTCATTACCGGACGGATGCAAGTCTTGTAAAGTGTCAACTTATTTCTAAGTGACATTTTACTGCGACGGCCTATCAGGGGGTAGAGACGTCCGAGCAGGTAAGCTGCTCGGTTTCGAACGCGTTGAATGTGCGGTCGGAACGTCATACGACGATCCAACGTGACACCTAAATATTTGACCGAGCTCTCCCAAGGGATTGGACGATCAAACATTGTTACTTTATCGCGGAGGGATCTTTGAATGTCGAACCGGAAGGCATCCCGAGAGAAGACGATCGCCGCACTCTTCTCTGGGTTGACTTCAATACGCCATTTGCGGAACCACTCGCCGAGGAAATCGGCGGCGGTGCGAAGTCTTTCTATAATAATATCAACACTATAGCTTGTAGCATAGAGGGCGGTATCATCCGCAAAGAGCGCGAGGTGCACCGACGGTATCTTCGGGATATCGTTGGTGAACAAGCTATAGAGGAGGGGCGAGAGCACGGAGCCTTGCGGGACTCCGGCTCTGATCGGGTGGGCTGAGGAGAGAGACCCTTCCACTCGGTAGCGGAAGGAGCGATTCGACAAAAAGTCTCGTATGATGTGCACGAGACGGTCTGGCACTTTGAGTTGGAACAACTTGTATAACAAGCCGTTGTGCCAGACTTTGTCGAACGCCTTCGCCACGTCGAAGAAGAGCGCTCCTGTTTTGAGACCATGGTCGAAACCATCTAGAATGTGCTCCGTGATGCGGTGCACTTGGTGGACGCACGAGTGTTCGGGTCGAAACCCAAACTGCTCGTGAATCAGGACATTGTTGGTCAGGACATACTGTTTGAGTCGGGCGTGAAGCACCCGCTCATATAGCTTCCCTAGTGTCTTTAGGAGACTTATGGGGCGGTAACTGGAGGGACAGTTACGTGGTTTTTTCGGTTTGTGAATACCGATAACGATAGCTTCTTTCCAGGCGTCGGGAAAGGAGCACTGGGCGATAGCCGCATTGAAGATGGCAGCTATGAGACAAAACAGCGAAAAGGGAAGCCGTTTGATAACCCTATTTGAAACTCCGTCGGCGCCCGGGGCCGAGCGGACTTTCAACTTCCTAGCATGGGACTTGACCTCGTCAGCAGTGACTGGAGATAAGAGATCCGCGGGCGGGAGGGAGCATTTTTCGTTGACGTAACGGTCGACCCGTTCCACGTGGTCCGGGTCGACGGGTGCAAAGCCAATTTTCTGGTTTCTTATTATTTGATTGTGATCGTGTGCGGGAACGAAACGGTTGACGGTATGGTTGTCTCCCTCTTTGACGTAGTTCGGAGACTTCCAGAGTAAGCTTCTCCAATTGTTTTGATAATACAGCGAGCTGCGCGGTCATGACTTGTGTTGTGGTGGAAGACGACGGGGAGGCTTCAGATTGTGAGGTTACGGTCACAGCTGCGATGTGGTTTGTGTCGGAGTAATCGAGCATCTTGTCCGCCATTGCTGCGAGCGTTTCTAGTGAAGAGTCCGTGTTGACTGAT
The DNA here is from genome assembly GCA_958496195.1 of Timandra comae. Taxonomy (NCBI): domain Eukaryota; kingdom Metazoa; phylum Arthropoda; class Insecta; order Lepidoptera; family Geometridae; genus Timandra; species Timandra comae. The sequence goes on from OY292369.1 coordinate 10,290,131, forward strand.
AACACGACGCGAACTTGTGATGGGAGTTGATTTAACCACTCGATTTTCAGTCCATCCTCCGTGATCATGTTGCCGCCAAGTTCACGCATGCGACGTAGCAGCTGGGAAGGTTTCTGGTTTCCTAGCTCAAGGCCGCTGATGAGATGTTTGAAGTTCTTGATTTCAGATTGTTCGTAAACAGATAGGAGTCTCTTCTTAATTGCTTCATATTTTCCCGTTTCCGGAGGTTTGAGCAGGCTTCTCCAGGCTTCATGTCAGTGGCTTCAGAGTGCGTGGTCATCTTCTGGTTTGTACGGGGTCACCAATTATAACAGCTAGTTATGTTATGTTAAATGAAACCCAGAAGATAGTCGGTATCAAAATCCTCTTTATTAATAAAATAGCCTAGTTATGTACAATTTGTTGACATTAACACTAAACACACTAAAAGGAGCTTAAACATGTAGAAAGGGACAGACACAATCATTAAAGTGAGATAGCAATAGAGTATAAATATACGTTACTAACAAAACTCGCGCGCCGAGCGTGTTGCGCGTCAGTCGCATGAATGGTATGAGCGCGAATGGACGCACACGCACCTACATTGTAATACAACGACTACAGCCAACCAATATGCTCATCTCACAAATGTTGACTGTACCGGGAATTGAACCCGGGACCCTCTCATGTGCAGTCCGGCATAGCGACCTTTACGCTACTGCATGATATTAGGTCGTTTTTTACCTACTACACTCATACCTCGCACACGTTATACTGTGGCTCTTTGTCAATTGTCATCTCGACCTAGTCCATTATATATATTATCTATATATATAAATTAAAATTGGAGTGTCAGTTTGTAATATTGAATTCATAATGAAAAATCATAATGGCGGGACCAACTTTATCTTACATTGTTGCTAATATAACAAGAAATAAATAAACTTACCTTATTCTTTTTGTGTTACGTCGAATTTTTAATTTTGATTTCCTTTTCGCTCTATTTGTTTTATTTGCCATGTCCAATAATTATTTTACAACACAATCCACTAATTAAACAATAATATTTACACTGAAAGTACAAACCTAACTAATAAACACGAAACACGCGTATTTTTACGCAGCGAGCCGGCAAAAATCACACAGGTCCTACCTTCTTGACGCCAAACGGCGGACTGTGGAGGAACTCACTCGCCGCGTGGTTATATAAATTGAAATATTGTGTTATTGTTAGATTATATTATTAATTTTAGATATTTTTTCGGTTTTTTTATATTCTAAATGTCATTGTCTATAATTTGACGCAATTTTTACGAATATAAGTTTAATATTATCCAGATGAAATGGAAATTACGATCGCAAAATTTGAAAAATTGGACTATTTCAAAATATTTTATGATCGAGCGAAGTTGTTTAATTCGTGTTTCCAGCCGTTTTATCAAAAAGCTGGATTATTAAACTATAACATATATTTTTATTTATACAAAATTAATAATATTTGATTATTTACTATTGAATCTAAGCGAGGTCGATTCTGAATTTTGCGGAACTTCCTCGGCTTAAAGAGCTTACAAAAAGATGTTAAAATAACTTCAAATTAAATGAATGTTAAATTTAATTACTAAATAAACATTGGCCTGAAAGTTTCTTCGTGAAAATCAAATAGAAAATTGGTATTTAACCATTTAACCTTCAATTTGACGTTATAACTTTCATGTACCAACTAAATTGTAATGTGAAATGCAACAAAATATAAGTTATTAGCAACACTATTGGATAGTGTAATAATAGAGGGTACTAATGAATGATAATAATAATACTGATTTTCTTCATTAAATCAACTTGAAAAGAAGTATTTAAAATATAATGAAGTGTAAAATCCTGTGTTATTCCTGGTTTTATGGATCATTTATCTACTTATACCAAATTTCATCTAAATCGGTTCAGTAGATTTTCCATGACAAAGTAACAAATATCCAACTAAAACTTTATAGTATTTGGAGGATTTTTACACTAAACTGATGAATAATTGTGTGTATAACTATATCTTGTTATTTGTTTTTAATTTAAGTACTTATAATATATATCTTGTTAACTATACAATTTTTTTTATGTCATTTTAATTATCTTCTTTTTGTTATACTATTAGTTAATGATAATTTTATAACGAAGAAAATTCTCTTTTTTTTAACTTGTTTTTGTAAACAATAATTATTAAAATTGTACAAATAATTCTTATGCTGTGCCCTTACAGGGTACATGTTGATACTAACCTCTGTATTATATACATTAAGTCACCTACTTGTATAACAACATGCATAAGCAAGAAATAAATAAATAAATATTGATTTCTTACACCAATTTAATACAGATATTTTTATCTGCGAAAATCAGAACTTAACTTAATGGCTTCCCCTTGCTCAAGACTCCATGTCAAATTACGTTAACACCGACTCAGTGATTCGGTCGTAAAAGTAACAAATATACAGATATATTTATATACATATACAGATACTTTCTCATTAATAAATATTATTTTGGATAAACAGACAACTCTTCTATACATTTATTTTATATTAGCTGACCCGACAGACGTTGCCCTGTCCAACTAACAGTTATGACTTATGTCATGAGTAAAAGGAACTATGGTGGTTCAGTTATTTCTTAAATTTTCTAATTTTGAGTTATTTCTGTCGGATCCCCCATATCTGATACCTTCTTTTCCGATCTGATCCCCTGTGCAGTGGATCAGAAATTGATTTAAATTATTTTGGCCCGTCAAATATGTACCTTATAAGTATTATTTTGATTTTTTATTTATTTAAAACAAAACATAACCACGACAAAAATCCTTTTAAGTGTTTTATTTCAATATTATTTTCCGCTCATCTTTCTTAATACACACATCAAAAGTGTCTAGGGATCAACATATATTTTTGCAATAACTTTTCTCCTGATTGATATTAATTAAAATTTTCTTTAAGGATTCATCAAATAAAGTGTTTTCGTTTGTCACAGTAACGATAAACCAAGTCACCTTTGCATTAATAAAGAAATTTGCCATTTTCCTAATAAAGGGATTTTTGACATTTGAACCACTAACATTAAAGTTCGAAAAAAAGACTGAAATAACAGTTTTCTTTAAAATTTTATTGGGTAACTTAAACAATTAATAATCCGTGTTTCTACCGCGAACACTAACAACACAAGAACATCGGTTTGGCATACTCAAAATGAGTTCATCCAAATCACGCTGTGGAATGGCCGCCCATTTTCGTTGCAAAAACAAAAAAAGGTCTTCTTGCGACTGGATACCCTCCATATTCGGCAGAGCTCTTCTCTGTAGCATATCCCATGCATGCTCAATCGGGTTCAAGTCTGGCGACTGAGCAGGCCAGGGCAGGACATTGATGTTAGCTGCGGCGAGAGTCTGTCTTACAACTCTTGCGGTGTGCGGTCGTGCATTATCATGCATTAACTGAAATAAGGGACCGATTTGCACTTGTAGAGGAACGATGACGTCTGATACAATCGTCTCAGCATAAATTTGAGCGTTGAGGTTGCCTCTGATCCAAATCAACTCAGTTCTTCCGCCGATCCAAATACCCGCCCATACCATGATGGTTCCACCACTATAAGGATGGACTTCCTGGCAGGATTTTAATCGCTGTTGGCGTCCAGGGGTTCTCCAGTGTCGTATACGTCTTGTATCCGGTCTCATACCAAAACGAGACTCATCAGAAAAGCACACGAAACGCCATTGTTCTTCTGCCCAATTTCTGTGTTCAAGAGCCCATTGATATCGAATCCTACGATTGTGCATTGCTATAGGTGGTACCCGTAGCGGTCTTCAGGAATGAAGGTTCACTTCATGCAAGCGGTTTCTGACTGTTTGGTCGCTAATTAAGTTCCCTGAAGAGTGATGAAGCCGCACGGCTAACATCATGGCGGTTATTGTTGGAGCTCTTCGAGTTAAGATTTGAATGTATCGGTCTTGTCTCCGTGTGGTGCAGCGATACCGTCCTCCATGGCGCTCAGCCACGGTACCAGTGCTTCGGTAACGTGTCCAAAGTCGACTGATAACACTCTGACTTGTATTCAGAGCTAAAGCCACAGTACGTTGCCGGGAACCAGCTTCTATCATTCCCACGGCATTTCTTCCCTGCTTAAATGACGTCGCCGCTCCATAATAACTTTGGTTTTAATCAGTAGTAGGGAAACAGTAGCACTAATAATGTCTTCAATGCGTTGTATGTTTTTATAGGGAAAATATTGACAGCTGATTTTCATCTTTTACTCGAATTTGATTCACAGTTCCTGATTCAAATTATGAAATGCACCAAAAAGGATCCATATAAATTTATAAAATCATAAATTTATTACAAAGCCACATCTCAATCTCAAGAAATCCGCATAAAAATGCTTGATCCCTAGACACTTTTGATGTGTGTATTTTCTTACATAAGAAACTTCTCCTGGCAATAACAAATACACCATAAAAATAATTACCGAAATCGGTCCAGTCAGTCGTTCACGCGTGATGCCGTGACCAAGGGAAATAGACATTGATATCTTTGATTTACACGAACACTACACATTGAAATAAAACACTTAGTCGGATTTTTATCGTGGTTGTATTTTGTTTTACATTTTCTGACGTCTCGGATTCTTTGCAAAACCCGTGATCAAAGAAGACTACACGGGTAAAAATACAACCACGACAAAAATCCGTTAAAGTGTTTTATTTCAATAAAATAGACATTGTTATATGTATAGAAATCACGCAAACTAAGACAAACGGGCATGTTCAATTGTTCATGCATACGAGTATTTTTATTGAACCCGTTACCTTCGGCATAACAGGCAGGGTCACTACCAACTACATCACTCGGTTATCTGTAAATAAAAATGATAATCATTCACTCCATCATCTCATTATAGTAACTGACCCCTAACTAAGTTCGTAACTTGTATCTAAGGTATCAGAAACTACGCACACACTCATTTACACGCACCCAGACCGAGATAAATATAGAGATTTAGTTACTTTCTCATTAATAATATTATGGTGTATAAATAAACAGACAACCTTTCCATATCTTTTATATTATTACGATTCTCCCCCAAGACGCTTGAAGTAAGTATAATTTAGTTTTTTCCATGTAAATAAAGTCGGTGGTAAAAATCGTTCCTGATTTCCTCCTAAATCATAAAAAGGGAGTTTATCGCAAAATTTCATATACATTTCCCGTTTTGTATCGAGCTGGGATTTAGTTACGAATTCTGAGTCAGCAATGTATTTTGATTTTTTGCTTGATTTTTTATGTGAATTGATAATATTTTGTGATTTTATCTATGTCGATGTCATCAGACAAACCTTCTTTAAAAATTATTTAAATTTTGTAAGGGAAGATTTTTTTTGTTGCATGATTTAAATGATAACATTATGCGTAGTACATCGTAGCATTCTGCTACGTGCTACGAACATGCTACGGTAGACATGTGCGCGTAGTAGGCTACAACAATATTTTTTTTTAATGTTTTCAACAACGGTTTTCTACTACAATTCCAATATTCATGCCTACGTCATAATTACTATATCCGTGCTTAATTCTGCACGATCTATTCAGTAGTTTGAGCTATAGTCGATAGATCAGTCAACAAGAATTAAGAAAAACAATCTTCCTAAATCTATACTAACATTAAAAGAGGAAAAATTTGTTTGTTTGTAACGAATAGGCTCCAAAACTACTGAAGCGATTTCAAAAATTATTTCACCATTAGAAAGCTACATTCAGTAATACAGGCTATATTTATCCCTGTATTCACATGGGATTGGGAACTACGCAAGTGAAACTGCGGGGCGCTGCTAGTCACTATATAAAGGGCTACCATCACTTACTGACTGATCAAACAGCAACATGTACCTAATTAAATATCAATTACCGAATTTCCAATATGACAATAAACAGTAACCAATCAGCGTCTCGGTATTAATTAGGAATGAATCAATTAATTGGCAATCTTCTAATTAATTGGATTAATAATTAATAAACACACGTGTACAACGTATGTACTGTATAGGTTCAGTTTGTTTAGCTTTGACGCATGGTTTGGTGCGTTTTCATCATCAGCCATATTATATTGTCCCCACACGAGCCTACCCTGAATTAGGATGATTAGGCCTTAGTCAACCACGCTGGTCAAGTGCGGGTTGGTCGACTTCACACCACCCTAGAATTTCTTCCCAGGTGTGTGTAAGAGCATCAAAATTAACGTATTTATGGATTCGTAAATTGAAAACACATTGGTACGTGGCGGGACTGGTTAGGTTCGAACCAGGCTCCTTCCGATCAGAAGTCAACGGACTTAGCCCCTGCGCCACCGACGACCAACTATTTCCTCCAAACCTTTTGAGCTTTTAAAATACCAAAAGAAACAAATTAAAAAGGACTAATTGCGGAAATCAGCCCATTCACGAGTAAATACATAAGTTTAAATTCACAAAGAATTCAGTTAATAAAATATTAAAATAATTTGTAACAATTAAGCATCGCAAACCGCAATATCAATTAAAACTAACTTCACACACATATAACCATTTCAATCCCTAAGAGACAAATAACAGTCAATAAAAGTAAAGAAAAATGAGCCCATCAAATCCCGTCACGGGACCACATCCCGTTCCCACTACGGGGTGGGATCGCATCACAAATTCCCTTGAAAACCCTTTAAAAGTCCATCTCGGAAAAGCATCACGTGTGAACATGAATCACTCGCCTTTTCTAATCAAATGCACAGCGAGAACGTTTCGCGGGCTGAATCCCGTATTTCCCACGGGATTCCCGGGGCTCGTCTCATTACACGTAATTGGCGGGACACGGGATGACTTCGCCCTGATACGGGCAAAGTGATAAGTGTTACGTCTCGTTATATGGTAAGTATGAGATGAATTCATTATAGTTTGTATTGATTGGGGCTTGTGTTGTAGGATAGTGGCGCTAATGTGCGCGTATAAGATTCATTTTGGTTGGAGAATTCATACTAATTTATAAGTCTTTAATTGTATTTAATTTGACGTAAAAATATTTAGTTTAACACGCCTGTTCAAGGTGTGAATACCTTGCCGTTCTAGCATCGGTTAATTTAGTCGCCGTAGGTATCACACGGTATCAGCAAACTTCTAAAAACATTTAAAATAGTAAACGTATGTAGATTAGTGGGTATACTAGAAGCATAATAAATCTACTTAAAAAATAATGCAATACTCATATATACATTTTTTTTTTTTCAAACACTTTCATCATAATATAATATCAGCATCTCGCTTGTCCTTTTGATGAAAACAACCGTATGTGTCTGAAACTAGTACTAATCGTTACCTACGGATAACCCGTTTAAAATAATTAAAATGTCTACATCATACTTTTCGATTAATAAAAACCATATAATATCGTTTATACCAAGCCCTTTTACAGCCCCTCTCCCCTACCACCCCTCGCCAATCGAGTTACAATCTCGAAGTACCCGCGGGCTGAGGGATAATTCACCCCCATCACCGATGACAACCTCTCGATTCAATTCGGATCACGTCGGCAAAAGTCAACACGGACCGATAGTAGGGGCAATGGGAATCTTTTTACGAAAGATTTATTGATAGACGAAAGACGTTATGTCTTTGGAAAGTGGGTTTTTAGTTGGCGTTTATATAAATTTAATAGCTGTGCCCCACGGTTTCACCCGCGTAGTTCCCGATCCCGTGGGAATTTCGGGATAAAAATTGCCTATGTTCTCTCCCGGATCATAAGCTACCCCTGTACAAAATTTCAAGTCCATCGGTTCAGTAGTTTAGCCGTGAAAAGGTAACAGACAGACAGAGTTACTTTCGCATTTATAATATTAGTAGGGATAACTTATTAATAAATAAGGAATTGGGGTTGTATAGTTTAATCATGTTAAATAGAAAGAAAGAAAGAAAGAAAGAAAACATTTATTCAGACACCAAATAAAAAGGAAACAAACAATAAATAAACACCAAATAAAAAGGAAACAAAAGGTGTGCTGAAATGGTTCTGTCTCAGCTATAGCTCCATCGTGTTAAGTCACGATGGAACGCTGGTCTTCCGACAGAACCCTGACAGCGACCCTTCTGACAGCAAACACAGACAAGACAACATTAATTAAGCAACAATACAATAATATTTTTTACACATTATAATTAAACCTAATGCATTCAAGAACTAAATGTAGTTATATGTATTCCAATAAATAAATCAATAAATCATAATAAACAATCAATTAATAATATAACAATAAATACAACAAAAAGCAACACACGAAAAAACCGGTAAATTGACTAAAAATATATATCGATCCTGTCACGTAATCTACGAGTCACGTCACTAGACATGAACGATGAACGTCATTTCCGTTCCGCCATTCAAGTCACTCAACCATTGGATCGGCTTGTTTGTTTGATGTTTAAACTTAACAGCCCACAGTTAAACATAGGAAAAGTTTACTGAAATTATACATTTAAATAATGAGAAAAACATAGTATATAAACGCAATCACATAAATACAAGCATGGTCTAACCAGAGTAAAGGGAGGAACCAGCACACTTACTTTATAGTGGCGTAATGACATTCCCAAAATACCGCCCGTTGAGCATAACTATGAGGTGAGTAAAATGTTGTTTTAGTTATCCATTTGTAGATTTTAGCTATAATTAAAGTGTTTTTTGGTGATCCAAGAGGTGAGTTTTATAATATTTTTTAAAAGTAGTCACTGTTTTTAGCTCACGTATGGGAGGAGGAATGTCATTCCAGCAACGGGAAGCGGCATATTTGAAAGAGCCACGGAAAGCCGCCGAGTGGTGTTTATGAGTGTTTAGCACGTTAGTTATGGTTCGACCCGGGTACAACCTGCTTGCCTCCGCCCAGGATAGTTTCTCAAATAGGTAAGTTGGAGTTTGAGACTTAATAATTCCAAATAAAAGAGTAGACATGTGTAACTTTCTGCGTGTTTCCATCTTCATTAGGTTAGAATTATTCAAGAATGGTGTTACATGGGATCTTGGAGGAATTATGAAGCAGAAACGTGCACAAGCATTTTGTACCCGCTGAATAAGTTTTTTTGTTCTGCTCAAAAGACAAGGACCTACAACAGTGTCACAGTAGTTCAGTTTGGAAAGTATAAGTGTGTCACATAGTTTAATTCTTAGCTCGACACTTAAGTATGGTCTGATCTTGTACAGCACTTTGAGTCTGTAAAAACAATTACGGACGCACTCCATAGTATAAGGTTCAAAGTTAAGGTAGTTATCAAACACAATGCCGAGATTTCTAGCTGTACTCACACGCTCAACTGGTTCGTTATCAATGAGGATTGGTAGATTGATATGTTCCAGCTGTTTGACTTTATGTCTGGAGCCTATAACCATGTATTTCGATTTTTTTGGATTTAATACTAATCCATTAAGTCTAGACCAATCATGGACACTAGCCAAATCCCTATTAATATTTTCAACAGCCGATACAACATTGGATGGAGCAAAAGAGTAGTAAAGCTGCAGGTCATCTGCATACAAGTGGTAGCTGCAATGGTCAATGGTTTTTATGATGTCTGCACAGTACAATATAAACAGTATGGGGCCGAGTATTGAGCCTTGAGGCACGCCGCGTTGTACGGGTTGTGGAGCAGAATTTACGTTCAAACCGTCTAAACCATGCAGCTGAACAAATTGTGACCTTCCGCTGAGATAGCTATTGAACCAATTAACTGTGCTGATGTCAAAACCATAAAAGGCTAATTTTGATATTAGGAGAGTGATGTTAATACAGTCAAATGCCCTCGAGTAATCAAGCAGCACAAGTACACTAATAAGTCCCTGGTCCTGTGCTGTTAATATGTTGTCGACAACATCAGAGAGTGCAGTTGCAGTACTGTGCTGCTTGCGGAAACCTGACTGGTATTTAGGTAGGATGTTGTTACTCTCCAGGTAATAAGTCAACTGGTTGCATACCACCCTTTCCAATATTTTAGACAGACAGGGCAAGAGGCTGATAGGTCTGAGGTCTGCCAGATCTGATGGACTACTATTTTTAGGGATGGGTCTTACAACTGCAGTTTTCCAAGCACAGGGAAATGTACTGCTCAGAATGGAATGATTGATGATGGATGTAATGGTGCTAAGTGATTGAGGTAGCGTGAGAGTAATCATTTCCAGTGACAAGCAGTCTGAGCCCTGCGCATTAGATTTCATACCTTTAATGATATTGAAGACCAAATCTTCACTTACAGGCTCAAGCGTGAAAGTGCATGTGCTGTGTCGGTGAAATTCAAAGAATGAAAGCTGAGATATTGTAGCACTACTTTGACCAGGCATATTTAGAAAATGAGCATTTATGACGTCTGGGTTATCAAATTGCGGCGGAAGTTCAACACCAGCTTTTTTATCCGGTAAGATGGTCTTCTTTAAGTTCTGCCACAACTTTTTAGAGCACCTTATGTTAGAGTTGATATGTGAGGAGAAATAGCCTCTTTTCTCAGACTCCATGGCATTTACAACCAAGTGTTTCATATCTAGGTAGCTTTTCCTCAATGTGTCAGTCTTATATGCTCTTAGCTTATTGTGATACTCATCTCTTATACGCATCATAGCTTTGACCGTATCAGTTATCCAGGGATGAGGGGGGTGTCTAAACTTACGGGTTCTGACAGGAGCAAGAAGGTCAAAAACTGTAGTAATAGTTTGGGTGAAATTGAATACCCTGTGATTCAAGTCTGAAATATGCCTTATATAATCCCAGTTCACATAATCCAGAATTGAATTAAGATGCTCTGGCACTATATTTTTAAGTGGCCTATAAGTTACCCATATTGGACATGGCTTAGGATGTTTTATCTTAAATTCAGCTGTTATCATGGCGTGGTGTCCAAGGTCTGGGGAGTACTTCACATTAACATGCTGTGTGTTATAAATATCAGTACATATCAGATCAATTAAGGTTTGGCTAGTTGGTGTGAAGTGAGTTGGCTCAGTGACTAATTGATTTAACTTTAAAGAGTTTAAAAATTGATTAAGTTGCTTTTGCTTACAGCCTACTTTGAGCATATCTATATTAAAGTCCCCTAGTAATATTAGGCCATCATAAGAAGAGAACGAGACAACAGACTCGGTGACTGCATTAAAAAAAGATTCAATATTTGCCCATGGTGGTCTGTACGCTGTGCCAATTGCGAGGAGAGTGTTATTTATCTTAATGCTGATCCAAGTCTGTTCAACGGTAGAGTCGCAGGACAGAGGGTGTTGCAGTTTCCTGGCAAATAGACCTTTCCTGATGTAGAAGCCGACACCACCCCCTCTTCCTCCCCTGATATGGTCAGGTCTCGGTGTGAGGAGCACTCGGTAACCGGGCATCACTGGTGCATTATCCTCTTGCCCTGGTCTAATCCAACACTCATTTATCGCCATAATGTCAGGGGCGAGGTCCTCCATGGCAAGTAAAAACTCTTCATGCCCCGTGTTAAGGGAGCCAGCATTAAAAATTCCAACTTTTAGGTATTTCAACTTAACCATAATGCGCTTTGAATTTCCATATTAAATTAGTATTTTTCATGTGAGTACAGCTTGTTAAAGAGAATTTATAATAATTAAAATAGTAGTACAGGCTCAAGTTCGTACAATACCGGCCACAATTAGATGTGAGATTGATTTTAAAAAGTAAATAATGTGTATAAATTTTAGAAAATATGTAAAATAGCATAAGTGAGTTGCGATTATATTCTGTGACAAAGTTGAAATATAATAATGATAAAATTGTATGATAAAGAAATAAATTTTTAAACAAGTGAAAATAGTTTGAGTTATTTAAATGAGGGCTGAAAAAGACATGAACAGTAGTAAAATGAGGAATAAAAAGAACAAGAATAACAAGTAACAAACACAAATAAAATGAATTAATGCAACCAAACATATTAAAAATTAGTTTAAATTTTTTCCAGTGCCAGATTCGCCGCCAAATATCCTCTCCAGTTCTTCAGTAGAATGAACCTGGCGGACAGAAGTGCCTTCTCCCTGCCTGACAAATATGCGGCCCCGTTTTGTCCATGCGAAGCGCCAGTGTTTAACACGGCACTCCTCACGGACCCGATGGAAGAGATGACGGTTGTGGCGGGTCAGCCTCTCATTGATATAAATGCGACGGTTTGGCTCGCCAGGCGCCGATATCGTGCGGCGAGTTCGCGCCGCCTGCAGCAGCTCGTCCCGAAGACGCCGGCGCGCCAGCCGCACCACGAGGCGGCGCGGGCGCCGAGCGCCCGGCGCGCCGTCCGCGGGCGGCGGCCCCACGCGCTCGGCGAACACCACGTCGCGCTCGTCCAGCGCCACGCCCAGCCGCGTCGCCAGCACCTGCACAGCGTGCACCGCGCTCTCGCCGCGCTCCTCCGGCAGCTCGCCGATGTCCAGATCGGACAGCAGCGCTTCCTGGTCTCGGTCGTTGAGCTCCAGTCGTAAGGCTGCAACGGTCTGCTCGAGTTCCGCGGTGTTGGTAATAGCGGGCTCCCTCGTCTCGACTGCCTCGAGCCTGCGTTCGAGCCCGTCCAGGCGCTCCGAGACGCCGGCCAAGGACACCTTGAGCTCGGACATCTCCTTTCTGAACTCTCGGATCTCGGCCATCCACTCCCGTATCTCATCATACATCCCGGTGAAGTCACCCGGGACTTGAGAGGAGATGGTGGAGGCCTTATGCGGAGGGGATTGTGTCTGAGGCTCACCAAGCGGCTTTACCGGCGTGCTGTTGTTGTCTCCTTTGCGAGTCTTGTTTTTACAGCAAGGGCATACCCAGTCCTTATTAACCACGGCCGAGTCTGATAATGATATGCACCCCTTGTGGTATGTTAACGGGCATACACTACATTGGGCTGCGGTTGTTGGAGAAATAAATTTGCCACATCCGGAACACTTGGCCATACTGGAGGTGTAAAATGTCAAAAAAAAAATTAGGAAGAAATGTCAATGTCAAGAAAAAGTAAACTTCAAATGACACTGTCAACTCTTGACATAAAAATATCAATAGAATAACAAAAACTTGTTTGCTTACTACCCTCTTAAAGCAGAAATAACACCAACTGAGTACACTTTTCTATCAATTTAACTCACTTAGATCATTTAAAACATAATGACAACAATACACGAGCGAATTCCACACAACAGCTTCATGAATCTTTGGCGCGATGTGACAAAAACGTAAGATTTAACAACAAAAACAAGACAACAAGTGGCGCAGTGTTAGCCCGTGTTCGCGTCAGAAACGTCACATGAACGTCAAATGTCTTTTACGCATGGTGTTTATATGAATGAAAGAGAGAATATGTGGATGAGTTATACCATGGTTATACTTCATGTGTGTATCTAGTGCCATTATTAACTGATTGACTGACTGACTGATCTATCAATTCATCGTTCAAACCATTGAGAAAGATTGCGCTAAAAGAAACGCAGATATTACACTTAAAAAATCCACACATAACCACACCATTAGAATTCCAATATTTCTTTCTCAATATATCTTATAAAACTAAAAAAAACTATTCCATTTTCTAAATATTTATCTATTATTACTCACACAATCTGAAAGTACAACAAACTGAGCCAAATATCGTCAAGTTTGGCCGTCAAGTCGCGCGCACCACCTCGTAAAGTTCGCTACAAATCATACTCCGGAATTCCTAACTCTCCACTTCCTACGATACACCAAACGTTATATAAATCTTTTTGCATTTATATAAATGGGTATTTACCCTTTTACCAAATATAAATGATAAAAGTTCTTTTGAAAGTAACTCCAAAGTAGTTATTGTATTGCCCTGGGGGACGTTTTTCTATACCTATATTGTAGCGAAGTAACAACTAATATTATAAATGCGGATGTTTGTAAGAATGATTTTATTTTACTTAATCTTGCTAAGACTACTTACTGCTAAGGTACAGTAGTTTTAAAGTGATTCAATAAAACATTCACCATGATTACAGTTACTCTATATTTCGATTTACAGTCTATTTTCTATCTTGCAGAAATTTAAAATCTGTATAAGCTTTGTATCTATTTTCTTATAGAAATGTTTGTGGCCTAAACAAAAAACAAGTGCTACTTTATTAGACCTTAGATACAGTAACTACGAACTACGTATAAAGAAGAGGTAGTTATAGTAAAAACACGCAGAAATCTTAAAAATTATTACATCAGTGGTAAAGACTCAGCAAGAAATTTGGACGTTTTCTTTTAAAGCTAAAATTAAACACACATTTTTAATTATCTAATTATAATTATTTAACAAACAGGATGTTCATACGTACTCATTAAAGTCTGCACTGGAGTGCAGAGCGAGACGCCGTCGGCGCGGGCGTATCGCACTCCTCCTGATGAAGGCCACCGGACGTGGCTGAAACTAGTCGAGGATTTCGACTTTAATAAGTACGTATGAACATCCCGTTTGTTAAATAATTATATACGATGACGTACGTTTCGTTTAATAATAAAATTTTAATTATCTATCAAAAATACAACACATACCTAATATTAAACCTAGCAACCTTTTAACGCTAACTTAATAATGAAAACTGAGACAAATCGTCGCGTTTAAACCATTTCGTCGCCCTTAATATTTGGTATTTACAAACATACAATATCTCGAGTCGTCACTCCTCGTCTAATATTAAATTGTCCAAACGACATCTCGGTTCACTTGCCATTCAAATTTAAGGAATTTCATTTTCTCCAGTTCAGTATTATTTATTATACTTATACAGTATTATTTATTATACCGTATTTCGTTGTATTTATTAAAATGTTTGGTGATTTCGTACTGTCACTTGTACATCATTATTCTGTTTCAAATTTTGAAATGTTTTGAGTTTAATTACTTCGTTTTAGATGTTATTTATTAGTATTTCTGAATTAGGTTGTCGCTATTTTATATAGTGTTCTGTCACTTTTGACAGCTTTGGACAATAAGCTCTGACATCAAACTTAAAGCAAATTTAGGGCCGAGAAATACTATTCTGAATTCTCAAGTATTTCTAAGAATACTTACATAATTTAATAAGTAAGAGGCAAAAGGTTTTCGCCACTTAGTATAAAATATCACTTTGTCGACGTATGTACTCGTATATTGGTACGTCAGCATATATCGACTCGGTTATAAATACATACAATATCAGCATTACGTCATCACCAAAACCTAATAACCATCTAAGTTACATAACACAAGTAATACATACGATGCGAACACACAATACGTATGTATCCCCATTTCTCACGTAATCAAACGCATAAAGCGGAGCGCACACTGGAGCAATAAAACGCTAAATGATAATCGCGAGATGTCCGCTCGGTTTCCGGGCGGCGGCTTCCGGCGACGCGCATTAGCCATTACCGTGCCGGCAGCCGGTGACGTCACATCCGCGCTGTATCGCTGCTAGGGGCGGTTTTGATAGATATTCGATGGGGCACGCTCTGCTATTCTACCAGATTTAGCGACGCTCCGCATGTGGGCCGCAGTGATTTGTGTTTTAATTGAAGCGGCGAGGAATGCGCAGCGGAATTGGTTTGTGTGCGTGCACCCTTATTCAATTGTGTTGTTTGAATTGTTTCAAACTATACTGACTGACTTACTCGATTGCTTCCTACGAGTATATACGAACGTTAAGTTTTATTACTTTTACTAAGATTTGTTTATACGAGAGCACGAACTTTTTAGAATTGGGTAACAACCGTAACGGACGACACCCCGAGGTCCTCCCGAGTACTATATCTACAATACGTCATCATTCGTACCCACCCCTTTATTTAAAACCACAGTTTACGACAGGATAAAGAATAATATATTTCATAGCGAGTTCGCATTTCCAAGTCTTCCTAGGTACCCTAAACACCGGTATGAGACAATAAAAATGCAAATGTGCACAAATTCTCATTCGAAATGATTTATGCAAATAGACCGACATAAAAGATAATACTGCACTTCAGTACGGGAGTCAGACTAGTCGAGGTATTGTATATTATCCTATAAACCTGAAACTTGGCCATTTGTTATATTGTAATGTTGCTTTTGAATTTGTTTGGTACATTGTTACCCCGGTTCGGTACATTTTGATTATTATTGTAACGGTCTTGAGGTCAACGAGGAATAGATATGTGTCGTTGAATACCCCACCAGTATCTCTGCCAATAAATAATTACATTACATTTGCTGTATATACGAAATACAAGTTTTGTAGAATCAAAAAGATTAAATAAATAAAAAAGTAGAGTTGAAATAATCAAACACACATGCAGAACAAATCTAAAAAACTGGTGAAAAAAGAGTTAAAAGATGTTGGTAAAACGAACGGTTAGTTTGAATGCTTTGAACGTCTGTGAGAACTATTGATGCTAGTACAACAAATTTCGAGAAATTCTCTATAAAAGAAAATTTGCTAGAAGCCACATCACTATCAACACAGTTGCAGATATTCCTTAACCCTATCACTGCAATTAATCAGGTTTTTACATTGCGCTCGTACAAATCACTAGCCACCCACACTATGTAAAATAAAATTAATATTCAGCTAACATATTCAATAAAACTTCATATAACCCACAGCTGTTAGTAATATTGACCGGTACGTGTGCTAACTGAACTCTGGGGTACCTAGGTACCTAGGTGTATAGTGTATTCGGATGGCCGTCCGGCATGGTGACCACTCTGCCATCTAGGTCCTACAATTAAGTAAAAAAATAAAAATATTTTGTACAAAGAGAAGAATAACAAGGATAATTTGACAACGATGTCTGCTCTAGGCTATTATTTATAATTCATAAAAGTTTTGTATAGCGACAAAAGGTATTATATCGCTACCGTACCTAGGTATTCTAGTTATAGCTAGGTATCCTAGGTCGTCGCGCTGTCTGGGGTTACTCGACACCGGCCTTATACGGCTCACTGCATTCCCATGGATTCATACGACTTTATACTCACTAGTGTACCTTTAAAGGTCATCACACATTAAAGGTATTGAAACTTATATCTTTCAGTATATTATTAGTATTTTTTGGCTTAGTAAGCTGAAGAGTTTGTTTGGTTGTACATGCAAATCTTAAAAGTTATTGGTTCGAATTGTTATGAAGGCGATCGACTTTTAAAATATTAACGAGTTAACGCAAGTTAAACTTAAATCAATCGATTTAAGTTTAACTGACCAATTACTATGCTTTACTGGGACGCAAATTATTCTGTTTCTAATTCATCAAATACATTTTTAATTAACGGTTTGATACAGTACAATTTAAAATTTGTATATCATAAATAATGTTTCTAAGGCGTACTTTAATCTATACCTAAGTTTAAATCCTAATACTGACTAATATCATAAATGCGGAAGTAACTCTGTCTGTCTGTTACCTTTTCACGGCTAAACTACTGAACCGATTGACTTGAAATTTGGTACAGGGGTGTTTTATCCCGAAATTCCCACGGGATCGGGAACTACGCGGGTGAAACCGTGGGGCACAGCTAGTAAGATAATAATATAAATAAGACGTAAGTACTAAGTCCATACCACATCGTGGTAAAGAACATTTCAATCTCAAAGACTCAAAACATCAAAACTATTTCAATATTTAAATACAAGGTACAAGACCGCGAGACAGCTAATCCATACCACAACGAGTACAATAAAATGTAAACAATATTTAGTGTAGAAACCAATTTCTAGCGCGCCATACATTGTTCGGTTCAAGCTCATTAAGCTCAGTCTTAAAGCCTTATACACGTTGGAACCGTTAAATATGCATGACCGGCCTGTAGTCGCCCACACAGGGTGTTCTACATTTAATCACTACATAGCATAAAACAGAGTCGTTATAGTTTTTATAGTTATCATGGTTATTAGCACTCAAATTATAATTAACGGGATATTTACCATGTATAATTTTGAGTTGTCAATATTGCGACGCTGTTGCAAGCGCCATGATCTCGGATGATCTGTCGCTTCCCACTGTCTGACAAAAAATAACATAATAGAAGGTAAAAAAATTACAATAAAATTACATTTAAGTAAATAAATGATGACATTATTCAATAACAATTAACGCAAACGTTATTTCGTATCTCGAAGCCCGCCTTCTGTCCCTATGTATACGCAACGGATGTTGATACGGTTTTTTTATAGATAAAGTGATTCATGGAACTACGTGGATGAAACCGCGGGGCACATCTAGTATTTAATAAACTAAAAAAATAACCAGGGATTAGCGGTGTGCACGGATAGATGGCGCTTTTTTGCGAGAAAAATGGAATATTTAATTGGATTATTGGGTATAATCAGTTGCAAAGTAAGGCTGCATTAGCGTTTGAATTTAGTTTTTGTGGCTTATTTCTGTCTGGATAAAAGGGATGCTTTATCCCAGTTGAGGGACAACAGAGGCTATTAATAAGAATAAAATTAAGACACAAGATATGTATTATTAATTTATTTATACGAGTTCTTAGTACGTACCGATAAGTCGAATCCCTCGACTAGTTTCAGCCACATACGGTGGTTTTCATCAGGAGGACGAGTGAGATACGCCCGTGACAGGCCTCTCGCTCTGCACTCAGTGCAAAATCAACAATGACACACGTTTCGTTTAATAATTAAACAAGATATGTATTTCATTTATAGAAAACTCCATTCTCTTATATCTCAATAAAATTAAAGAGGTCTAATTGCCAAAATACACCCACTTACGACTACGTACGTTCTACCCATACATATTTTCAATACGTAATAACCTAATAACTCTCTTTGCAAGTATTATATAATGTATTAATGTAACAACAACATGTAAACACGCTGTATCCTGTCTGTCAGCGTAAAAGACGTAACGTAGTGTAAGCTGATAGTTTAACAAGGAGGGCCGGGGGCTACGACTAGTGTTGTATTGCGGTCATTGCCACGGTCGACCCGATATTATTATAAACTAAGTTACTATCGAGCAATATGGTTAGGTTTGCTTATTATATTGGATTTTTTGCGTAGTTTCTAATAAATACTGATTTATGGCACTTGACTTTTTGCGTAGTTTCTGGTAAATACTTATAAGACATAGTTGATATAATATGTTTGACGACCTCGATGGCAGAGTGGTCACCATGCCGGACTGCCATCCGTAACGTTGCGGGTTCGATTGTGAACCACAAATATTGGTCTTGGTCTGATACCCTAGCCTAGATACAAGCTTCAAACTTAGTTAAGGGTCAGTTACTATAATGAGATGATGTAGTGAATGATGTACAGGAATA
Organism: Timandra comae; assembly: GCA_958496195.1. NCBI lineage: Eukaryota > Metazoa > Arthropoda > Insecta > Lepidoptera > Geometridae > Timandra > Timandra comae. Next base: position 10,309,437 of record OY292369.1, read on the forward strand.
AAGAGCAAAGTCTCTCAATGATAAAATGAAGAGAAAGTAGAATCATCACGTTTTCAATGCGTGTTGGTGATTTCAAACTCAAGCTAGATTGAAAAATAATAAACATGCTCTATCGAGGAATCGAATCCTGGACTTCAGTTGTGCTTCAGGCATGGCAAGTAGGCGCACATTCATATGTCACTAGAATTTAGACCGCCGAATTGTTATGATAAAAGGCTAATTGCCTATTTCACCATCTTCAAGTAACGTTCCGAGTATTTACTCACATGTTTCACTTTGTCACTTGATAGAAAGTAATAAAAAGACAAAACTAACTTTACTTGGTGAGTAACTTTACTTGAAGGTCATGAAATAGGCCCTAAAGGCAATCTCATTCTCTTGGAGTATAGCCGTAATACAAAGTAGTACATTTTAAAGAACATACAATACGTCAAAGATCACTTTGTAATTAAAATTAATTAATACATCTCATAATACTTCTAGAAACACATTAAAAACTTTTACGGCTCAAATTAATATTATAACAGTAATTATATTTCTTTATTTCCTTACGAACACACACTCGAAAACATTTATCTTCATAAATGCAGGAACCTACATAATATTATAATTAAACTGTTTTAATATATGTGTATGTATGGGAAATTTAATGAGAACAAATGGGTATGGCTCCTGAGGGAAAACGGGATTATTTGAGGCTTTAAAGGAACCTCCTATTAAAGTGTCGAGGCGTTTTGAAAAGGAGTATAAGCTCAGTAACGATGGAGGGTTTCGCAGCTTTGACGGAATTAGTCGTTTGTATTATTTAATTATTGTATTTGATGTTGTTTTAATAGTCACCCCGGGGTGGGTGGTCAACGGATACTACAGGGTGACGTTACATTATTATGTGACAATATATTTTGGTTAAATTTAAGGAGGACGAATATTAGATGGGTAACTTGGATAGGAAATATATCTTAGTTAGTTTGAAGTAGGTGTAATCAATGTTGAGACAGTAATTTGCATTTCATGTGGTTATAAATTATTAGGATAACTTCATCATTAGCCCTACCAAGCTTATCTATATTATGTTCCTACCAAGGGGCTTGAGCATACCCTGAATTTCCTTAAAATTTCCTCACGATGTTTTCCTACACTATAAGAGCGTCTAATAACCTTACATATAAATTTGAAAATCAAAAACACACATCGTCAACCGAGATTTGATATCTTAGAACTCACCAAATTGCGATCTAATTGACTCAGGGCTTATTTCACGACCTTCAATTATCGTTACTCACCAAGTAAAGTTAGTTCTGTCTCTTTCTTACTTTATATCAAGTGACAAAGACAGAACATTTGAGTAAGTACTCGGAACGTTACTTGAAGATTGTGAAATAGGCCCTTAGTCTGATTAATTAATTAAATATTGATATAAAAAGATTAAATAAAATATCAATCTTTGATTTACATGAACTCTACAAATTGAAATAAAACACTTAAACGGATTTACACTATTAACAATTAACAAAATACAACCACGACAAAAATCCGTTTAAGTGTTTTATTTCAATAATAAATTAAAATTAGAGTAGTTAAAGATTTTGGTTGCTACGTCGTAGATGTTTTAGAAACATAACACCCAACATACTATAATATATATCGTAATAAAATAGATTAAATTAATTTACTAGTAAACCTAAATTGTGAAATATCGTTAACAATAACACTACATAACAACCTTAAAGTATAAATAATCTGTTTAACGGCGACATACTTTTATCTCTTCGCTCAAATGAATCCATTCCGAATTATCGTTAAGAAGTTACGCACTCTCACACCGACTCTAAACGTGATTCAAGATTTATAAAACAAAGTTTCTGCACAACCCCCTCGGTTACAGGTGAACTTTATTCCTTAATAACTAAGTGTTATTTTCCCTTGGACTTTTTATAATTTAAAGGTATATTGTGTTAATGTTTGAAGCTATTTGTTTGAAATTTCAATGTTAGATTGTCTGTTTCTATTTAATAATTGTGTGTCGTCTGTGGTGGGAAATATGATGAAATAACAGATGTTTTTCTCGTACTTAAAGTTTTAAGGGTATAAATGTTATTTGTATAGATTTTCCACGTGAAATATAATGCTCGTCTAAGTTTGAATAACTAAGACCCCAGTTTTCCAAGAAGATACAGAATATGATGAAAATATCACATGTATATTTCACATTTAAATTCAATAAGGGAAGGTTCATATCTGACGGAACATGCGTCGCGTATTATCGATCGCGTATCACACTCACACTCAACACACTAACGTAAAATCGGTTGAGTGTGAACGGTCAAGTGTGTTTCTATACATTTGTCTGTTCTGGCGTTACGCGACCGATAATACGCGACGCATGTTCCGACAGATATGAACCTTCCCTAATACTTAATTCAGATTCGATGTTATAGAGGCACTTATAAACGTAAACGAACTTAGTTTACTAAATAAATTAAGTTAGATGAACAGCTATTACTAAAAAAATATTAGCAAAGCTGAGGCGCGCCGCAATCCTAGTATATTTCCTACTTATCCTTATCATTAACTACACACGGTTTTTTCATAATCTATGATTAATTGAAATTAAAACTACAATCTCGTCCACAGATACAAGTCAAAGGCCTCAGTCCAAAGACGTTGCTGACACAAGATGACACTTCCCCACCCCGCTAGCCGCCATTATAATGGTAGGTATACCCACCACCTGTGTCACTTTCAATTATAAATTAAGGAGTCAATAATACAACGGGCGACCCCTTCCAACTGATCAAATTTAATAAATGTTCAACCAACTTTATTTTAACTAATGAACTTTCTACGGAATTATCTTTGACGAAGTTTAATCAAATTTTGTAATGTAATGTTTAAACTTATGTATTTTTTTAGTTTCGCAGTTGTTTCGACTGCTTTTTATTGATATAACATAACATAATCATTAACTCTTTCATCTCGTTATAGTAACTGATCCCTAACTAAGTTCGTGACTTGTATCTAGGGTATCAGAAACTACGCACACACACACATATGTAATGATGATAAATCATTTAAGAACCATAACGCCTCCAATAAATCAGGCTTTGAGTTCGATTCCTGCCGAGATCAAGCTTAAATGTAACGACAAATGAAAACAACTGCTATTTTTTTAACGAAATACCTATTTTTGACGACCTCGATGGCATAAGGTTGCGGGTTCGATCCCGTGCGGGGTGAATACTTATGTGAACCACAAATGTTTGTCTCGGTCTGGCTGTGTGTGTGAATGAGTGTATGCGTAGTTTCTGATACCCTAGATACAAGTTTCTAACTTAGTTAGGGGTCAGTTACTATAATAAGGATGATGTAGTGAAAATAAAATCAAGTTCAACTTTTATAATGGTAATCATCACCAGCTCATATTATATTCCCACTAAAACTCTCTAGCCTACACGGAATTAGGACAATCAGGCTTTAAATCAACCACGCTGTAAGTACTTTTGTAATGAAGCAATTGTACATTTTCGTAGTATTAGGGAAGGTTCCTTCCCTTACCACGGAACATAAAATAAGTACTCGGGTATTACCGTAACATGAAATATACAATAATAATATTAAAGAAATAAAAAACTAACACTGTAAGCCCCCAGAGTACATCAAACCAAACAACGCCGCGCACCGAATACCCTTGTTATGTACAACTGAACATCCAACGAATTTCGATGCTCATTACACAATTTACTTAAAAATATTTTCTTTTACAACCCAACCAAAATTCACCCTTAACTACAGCCACATAAACACAATAATTGCCTGAACCAAACTCGTGAACTTAGGCCGTTCTATACGTAAAGGAGAATGTAGGTTTCAATCATATGACATCAAAGTGGTCGGATCAAAGACATGCTTCAGGCTAAAGATTTCCCACCTGGCAATATTGACGTACAACCCCTCACACAAGTTCGAACCGGTACCTCCTTAACACAATTACGTAAGGTCCAAAATATGAGGTTTACGTGACTGAAATTGTGCGGTGAAGTATACATAGACTCTAATAGAGATATATCGCTTTCAAGCATTTGTATTCGCTCGGAATGACACGTAAACAAGCAATTATTTGTCAAGTTAGATATTAGAACGATATATTTGTATAGACGAGTTATTTATAGAAAGATAGACTTATTATTTACTTACTCGTTTATAGTACTTCTGCTTCCGAACCTATATTCCATGTCTAATTGGGATCGGCTTATCAGTTTATTAAAATTTGGATATTTTAAACATGGAGCGACTGCCATCAGATCTTCACAACTAAAGGTATAAGTTGGTAGCCGACTGCAGACAGCAGCAGCAGACCACATGTTCGCCGCGCCACTACTGGTTTGTATGTATTTCTATGAAATTACATTCTAGCACGACATGAAGCTAGCACGGACGGCGAAGTCATGATGACGTTAGGCGGCGACACGTAGTCTGCTGCTGCTGTCTGCGGTCGGCTACGAACTAATACCTTAAAAGGGCAGTACGACATTTTTGGTTAAATCAAAGTTTAAGCTTTTGTGGGCTCTAACAACATAACGACTGTCGATGATGTTAGTACAACCGAGGCTTACATAAGGGTTTATTTAAGTACAAAGATTATATAATACGTATTTTGTTCTCATAACAACGTGTTTATAAGGAGACAAATATCATAAGTGCTACTTAGGTATAACAAGTGCTTACGTGATCATATTACAAAGAGCTTTTAGATTATTTATAAGGTATCTCTTAAGTCTTAATATTTCATTTTATTGTTTCTTATATTATGTGTGTGTGAATGAGTGTGTGCGTAGTTTCTAATACCCTGGATACAAGTTTCGAACTTAGCAGTCAGTTACTGAATGATTATATTATTCATCATAATGTACAAATATCATCAGATAGATACTACTATATAAGATACTAATCAAGCATTTGCTTTACAGTGGTATCTTAAAGGCCGATTATAGAATAGTAATAACCGATTGTAGTTGATTTACAAAACATTATCGTTCACTACATCATCTCATTATAGTAACTGAGCTCGAAGCTTGCTATCTAGGATATCAGAAACTACGCACACACTCATTCGAACACACAACAATAGATATAGATGTATAGTTAATGTGAGTAAAAAACTAATAGTAGCCTAAATAAACACGAGCCAAGTCACTGGTTACAAGTTAATAATATAACTAAAATTGACGAATATTATATCATAACACTCAAAACGAAATAACAACTCAAATAATAACATTTGTATGAATAAACAAATCAATGTAATATATTTCTGTGTAATAAACCTGAATAGAATATTTGATTTCTCGTAACAATTTTGTTTATCATTCGTGCCCAATAACATCCTGTAATTTGTTACTAAAAATATATATTTGAATGGAAACGAAGTTAGTATGATTTTCGACAATATTACCGACGATATTGAATAGAAAATTAGCAAATTGTGACTTGTTTTCGACGTAGCAAATGTATTTTGATTTTAAGTGGGCTCTTGCTGAGTTACGAGTAGGAATATTTTAATAATACTGGCAAATAGGAAATATGGAAACGTGCAGTGATTAGGCAGGTATTATGAATGAATTACTTCGGAAAAATCTATTTAATGTTAAAAGAATATAGAGGAAAAATACTTTTATAATAACAAGGACAAATACACATACATTTTGATAATATGCTAAAAAAATTGAGACCCTATTGTCATCTTAATATAAGGAGCAGGTTTGATTCCTTTGCGAGTTAAATGTTGATATGATCTACAATTATGCTTTCGATGTTACAGTCAAGAGCAAGCCTATTCTGGGTTTAAAAAAATGTTTTTCTGGGTCTATGTCTATGATTGTGTGTGTGCGTAGCTTCTGATGCCCTAGATACAGATAATCAAGGGTATAATTTAGAGGTCAGTTACAATAAGAAGTAAAGTTATTGATCATATTACGTTATATTTTAATGTCTAATTAATTCATAACAAAGTTGACTCAATTCATTCTTGTCGTCACACAAATTAATTGAAATTTTCTCGTTAAACAAACCTTCCCAATCCAACATTGTGTCAACTTATTACGTTGTATGAATAACTTAATTAAAAGGCAGTTACTGCAAATATATCTTACTGAGTAAAGACTTTTGTTCGGCGAACACGAATTTTAATTTCAAAGTAAAAATTCTAAAGCAAAATTGACTTTTGACGGTTTTTAACAAGGTTGAACGATGAGTCTCCTCTTTTGTTTTGGTAATCTAATTTTGGTATTCAAAATGTACGGAACTAACTCCAAAATCTTTACTTATAAGTACCTGAATAAAAGGCAACCGTCACTGACTGACTGATTAAACAAATGGCGCTGAAATTAGGCACAAATATAGTTAATATTAATTAATTAAATAATGATAATTCGCATTTAAACAACTTTTGATATCATCCCATAATTTAGTGAAATTATACAAAAGTATAAAAAAGTGGAAACTCACTCAGCGGATGTGTTTGTAGTGGATGAGTGGCCACCTAAACCGAGTGAAATTCGTTCAAAACGCCCATAAGCCAAATCATTTATGTGTTACGGAAGTTCAAACTCCATTATGAAGCAAGCAATATTAAGTAGAAGTTAAAGGACAGTTCCACCCGAAACAATTTACATATAGATACATGTTAATTGAAATAGTTTATAAGGGACGAATTATTGTACTGATCATTGCTATCGCTAAGACCTTTGGAAGACTACACATGTATGTATATTTCGGTAGTGGTTTTGGTCGCATGATTTCCGGTTATATGGAATCTTAATAAACCTGGTATACAAAATATCCAATATTATAATCTTCTTCTTCAAACAATACATGGGGTCTCATACAGTGGAACTAAAAGTAACAAACGAAAAAAAAGAAAACTTGAAAGTAGTTAAAAAACTCAATCAGTACATGAAAATAGAAAAAAGAACGACCTTTACACCAGAGATCTGCCTTCCCATAAAAATATTATGAATATACCCAATTCGGAAATCACTCAAACAGGAAGAATCAACACGTATCTCTTATTTATATTATTAGTAAATAGTATTTCCTTGGATACAATAATTATATAACGATATTATATAAATACGGCTATCTAATCTATACTAATATTATAAAGCTGAATAATTTGTTTGTGCGCTAATCTCAGAAATTATTGGACAGATTTGAAAAAAACTTTCAGTTTTAGATAGCCAATTTATCGAGGAAGGCATATCACTAGCGGCGTCTCGCGGTTTCACCCGCGTGGTTCCCGTTCCCGTGGGAATACGGGGATAAAATATAGCCTATGTTATTAGGTGAATGTAGCTTTCTAATGAAAAATAATTATGAAAATCGGTCCAGTACTTTTTGAGTTACATACAAAAATACAAATCTTTCCTCTTTATAATATTAGTAGAAGTATAGAAGTATAGATTACGCTAAGGGCCTATTTCACCATCTTCAAGTAAAGTTCCGAGTAGCTACTCACAAGTTTTGTCTTTGTCACTTGATATAAAGTAAGAAAGAGACAAAACTAACTTAACTTGGTGAGTAATATTACTTGAAGGTCGTGAAATAGGCCCTAACACTAATATAATAACAGAGGAGCTAATGCGAGTTAAACCGCGCTACACCGTTAGTAACCATAATAACCATAGCACGACAGTTAATAGTATTTGCAGTCGCAGACTAACTGAAGTGACTCGTTAACGAATAACATCGTCAAGTAAATATAAGTTAATTACGGTAACAGGTTCATATCAAAAGCCTTCAGTTAAAAACTAAAGGTAAACACAGTGAAGTGATTCCTTAAGGCAGGGGTTTAAGTTATGAGTTATAAGCGGTAGCAATCGCAATACCTCATGAGGTGAAAATATTCTATATTCTGAGATAAATACTTCAATATTCGGTTTAATAACAATGATGTGGAAATCTGATTCATTCAGAATTGATGCTTTACGCAATGGTCATGATGACGAATTTTCTTTCAGGTTGGCCTGAGTTCAAACACGGACTTGAGTCTAAGGCGACTAAGATACCTCAAATATTGTAGTATCTTATTTATTTATTTAAAGACACTCCAACAGTATACATATTAAGATATAACACAAAAACAATCTAAGATACTTAGTCGCCTTAGACTCAAGTCAAAATGATACAAATCTTTTTTGTAAGTTCTAATCACCACATAGTATGAAACAAAATCGCTTTCTATGTCCCTATGTATGCTTAGATCAGTAAAACTACGCAACGGATTTTGATGCGGTTTGTTTTAATAGATAGAGTGATTCATTGGAAAGGTTTTTAATATTATTTTATCCCCATATTCCTACGGGATCTGGAACCACGCGGTTGAAACCGCGGGGCGCCGGTAGTTAAATATAAATTATTCAGTTTGATCCTAAACGTATTACTAATGAATGTGAAAGAGCCTTCCAAAGAAAGTAAAACTAACTTAATGTAATTGCACTGTATACAAAAGTAACACAATCGGCTTGAAAATAGATTTAACTCAGACAACTGTTAAGGTCACTTTTGAAGCACTTATTTATAAAAAAATATTTTTAAAGTAATATTAATTTACAAAAAAAAAAACCCTGCAACTTGCACCAGCCCACATTAAGTGCTGTACTTAACAGTGTTTGTGTTGTAAGTAACGAGGTGAAGAAAAAAAAACGTGGCCGCCTCCACTTCAAGATAATATCACGCGAACGATACTCTATCACAATATTTACACACGAACGTGTACTGATGGGATTTCCCCAGGTACATCACACTTACACCCCTTTTAAATCCCTTAGGGAATGATTTTTGGAAATTATTTCTTGAAACTATATAAAAGACTACTGAATTGTGATCTCATATAACTTTACTATATACATTTTTTTTACGCATTGGGTCCGATTCGCGTGCGGGGTGAATATTTGTGTGAACCACAAATGTTTGTCTCGGTCTGGGTGTGTGTGTAAATGAGTATGTACGTAGTTTCTGATACCCTAGATACAAGTTACGGACTTAGTTAGGGGTCAGTTACTATAATGAGATGATGAATTAATGAATGATTTAGTAGAGTAGGTTGTGTAGAATTTCGATCTCTTTCAATTAAATTATTATTTCTCGATTGAAAGATTGGTGAATTGTGAAGTTATTTCTTAGAATTTGACTATGAGCGGTACTTGTCTACGTTTCATAGCAACAATTTTCACGAACTAACAACTCCATTGATATTTTGTATACATTTTGAATGAAAATACTAAGTTTATTTCTTAAGAAGAGTGACGATTATTTAGTTGTAATAGTTTTCTTTTAAATTCGTTATTTAGTAAGGCGTTTGTAAGGTGGCACCCAATATATTAACCACCCAATGCTAATAAACAAAACTTTTTCAAATTAGCATTCCACAGTGTTACCTGTATATTTTTTAATTTATTTAGTGCCAAGTGTGTGCCGCTCCGTATCCCGGTAATATATTCACACGGTCGACTCTTCGAATCGTTCGAATACACGAATTTGCGTTCGAATGTAGCGCGGGCCTTTCTAACGGTATACGTGACACTTTTTACATTTCGATCGTTGGTTTTAAATTTCGAACGTTGGTTTTAAATTTCGAACGTCGGTGTTGCCAACCTAGAATTTTATTTCTTAAAATTGGTTTTAAGTGGTTTGAAATTTTCGACGTGAACTGAATGGGTTAACGTTGTAATTTTTGTTTGAATACAGGTTTAGAGTGTTGCAATTTTATTAGTGTGTTTTAGTTTTATAATGAAAATAATGTGGTTCATAGTGGTCATTAATATATGCACAATGAACGAACACATTGAAAGAACTAATCTACATTAAAGTAGACGTATCAGCCTGTAAGATCTGATTGCGGGGCCAAAGTCTCGTGCTTGCCCAATACGTGTTGGTGATGTCAAACTAAAGCCCAGTATGGAAAATAGCAAACATGTACTTACCTTTCGACCCAGGAATTGAACCTGGGATTCCAGAAATTGTAGTCATGTCCGCATAACACCTTTTTACAGCTAGTTCCTTGAAAATATTTAGTGCATAACTGTACGGGTACTTACGGAAACTAAACCTAAACACCACAGAAAGATCGAAAAAGAAAATCCCAGCCACGCTTAAAATCCCGCCCAAAATAACAATATCAAATAAATGTACCAAAACATCCTCAGCTTATTAAGCGAATGCTCTTAATACCTGCATTTATTTTAAGTTATAAGGCCGGTGTGGGGGCGCAACGTGCTTAAGCATAAATGCACCCCCTCCGATAAAGCATCCCTTTACAGGATAAATACGGTGCATGAAGTACAGCGAAACCCTCAGCGGATTTATTTAGCGAAAAAAATGTTGATAAAAAGCGCTGAAACGGTAAATATGCTTAAAATATAAAAAGGTTTACGAGATACGCAATGTTTAATGAGTGATACTGGTGTTGCCAGTATTTAAATTTAAATATAGAACGTTGTAAGTGCTCATACGCTTAACCTCTAATGGCTTATTATGTTTTATATTCCTTTTTTAATTTTAGGAAAGACGTAATGTGTTTTTGATTAAGGAAAGAGTGTTTTTAAAAGAAAATACATTATGTTTTGCTGCCAGTATCTTTTTTATTAAAAGAACGTTATTTTAAATTGAGAACGCTTTTTCTCTATACTTTTCTACGAATAAAATCTGAAAACAAACAGCTTTTAATGACCTGACAAACAATTCTTTGAACAACAAACATTGTACTGTAGACTACAGATCTTCATTAAGATTTTACACATTAACCGGGGTAGGTATAGTTTTATGACCCCTCTTGCCGCCCCTATTTAGCCCTCCACCCTTATAGAGGTAGCTAACGGTTAAATACTGTAGTAGTTTTATTTGCAACATTTACAACGCACAAAGTGCCGATAAAACTGAGCAATAAACTAAAAAACTCTTTGAGTACAAAGCATAAACATGCCGGGTTAAAAGAAAACATCGTAATGTTTACAAGTCAAGTAGGAGAGGTTAATATATTTAGATGAACGAGTACAATACAGGTTGATTAACGAGATACATACAATACGGAAATGATTTCTTAGTATTCTTTGATATTTTCCTACGAATATAAATTCTGCTAGTTGTGACTCATGGATTAACACGTGGGATTGACGTTCTTTAGACGGAAGAATTTAGGACAAAAAGAAGCCTGTATGTCTGTATTCATCTATCCTTACATCTGTAGTCGTTATAGGTATATTAACGTAACTTAGCATCGCATAAGTACAGATTACTGACATTTCTCGTTGATTTTCCAAATTGTTAATTGAAAAAAACACATATAAGATACCTTCTAATCAGTTAAATTGCTTTTATTCCATTTTTCCAAATCTAAACTAATATTATAAAGACGAAAGATTTGATTGTTTGTTTGTAACGAATAGGCTCCGAAACTACTGGTCCGATTTCAAAAATTCTTTCACTATTGAAAAGCCATATTATCCCGGAGTGTCATAGGCTATATTATATTTACGCGGGTGAAACCGCGGGGCGCTGCTAGTCCTTTATAAAATGAAATATGGCAAGCTCATATTCTTCTACCAGTAAAAGGTCAAGATTATAAATTAGGTAAGCTTCGAAAAATACTTTAAGAAAGTGATTTGAAAATACTGAATTGGGTTAAGGGCAAATCAAAGTTATTGGACACTAGAAAGACTTTTTCTTAGTGGGCAGAGGTCAGACTTAGGTATTAACAAATAAAGTTTGAAAAAACTTGTCAAACTCAATCTAAGTACATTTTTTTATTGAAGCTCCTACTAGAATCAAAAATAATTCGTTAATTTAATATTGAACAGAATTGTTTTAAATATGTAACTTTTAAAAATGTAAGTATTTACAAAATCTTCTAAAAAATATTTTCGTTCAATTTATATTCCATACCAACTATGCCCCATTTTGATTCATATATACATTTTTTGGAAGTTAATTAACTGTCCATATTATCTAGAACACAATATATTTTTTTTAAATTTGATAAACCGTTTTTTTTTAAGATTCTTCATCTATATGTAGGACTTAAGCATTAATATACAACATATGCGCTTCAAACACACGGGTTAAAATTCAAATCCAAATCTAATAGCGGCCATTGATTTTTACCCATCAACAGTGACGTGTCGGTGTGTCGGTGGTAAGCGTATGTCTGAAACCAACCCCTGTAGAGCACTCCCCACCCAATCAATGACACTCACTTATTGAATTTTGTTGTGCTCGCGTCGAGTTCCAATAATTCCACAGATCTCCAAGGAAACTTTATCAATTTCCGTAACCTGAGACATAATATCGCGGGAGAATTCGGCGCGGAGTATTCGCTACTACCAACCGGGAAATAAACATTTTGAGACACTTTCAAAAGATTCCAAACGCTATTTCTGGCTTTTAACTGTTATTTTTTAGGTATTGTTTGTTGTTTACTTGTTTGGAGGGGGTGTGTTCTTTTGTTAAATGTGACGCTTTCGAGACTTACCAATTATCGCTTATCAATACTTTGATATTATACAACTCGGATATGGCTTTATCAATAATCAAAGTCGAATTCTATCTTAAACTTTACCAAAATTAAGCCAGGGATTTCGCCATTGGCAATAATTACTCATGGAGGACGATAATAAAAGGCTTATGAATTTTTGTATTCCTTTGAACACGCTTATCTTTTTATCTGGTGTTTGAAAAAAAAATATATATTTGAGGAAAGCTACGATGTTATAATATCACAGTACGAGCAAATGAGATCGCAGGAGTAAATAATGCGAGTGAACCCGCGAGGCATAGCGAATGTTAATCTTGTTGTAATTGATAATATCAAAATTTCAAGAGAATAAATAAATTCGATATCTTTTCATGTTATTTTACTTCAAAGTTTAAAATGAAACCTTGGTAAGTACAAAGGTAAGTTTATCGAATTGTAATTTATTAAGTTTTCATTTATAAGAAGTTTCTTTGTAAATACTTTTAAACAAGTATAATAGTTAACAATAGTCTTTTGTAAACATTTAGAACAAGATTATTTTATTAAAATTCAATTTCAAAAGTCAGTCATTCATTCATTGTTGTTTTGCTTTTACTTTTTTAAAGTTTTTCTTTCTTTAAACTTTCTTTTTCATGAGAAAAAAATGTTTACATAAAAGTCCTGACTGACTGACTGACCTATCAACACACAGCTCAAACCACTGATTGGATTGCGGTAAAATTTTGTACGCAGATACTTATTATGACGTAGGCATCTGCTAATAAAAACAAGAGAAACGCGAGGAAAACCGCGTGGCACGTCTGATCTGTGAATATAAAAGGGAACGGCTACTGACTGACTGACTAAAACAACAATAAACACACAATAAAATTTGGTACGCAGATAGTTATTACGACGTAGAGGTTGATAAGAAAGAAAAAACGACCCCAATAATTAACATAACATAAATCATTCACTACATCATCTCATTACAGTAACTGACCCCTAACTAAGTTCGAAACTTGATCTAGGGTATCAGAAACTACGAACACATTCACACACACATCAGTCCATATATTTATATATCTTTAAAAACCAACATTTATATAAGAAGGATTATTTTAACAGAATCTATTCCCAGTTAGATGTGATCGTGAACATTTGACGGGAGAGACCGTCGGGAGTGGGACTGAATGCGAACGGAAGGAGTCTTTAAAGGTAAACAGGGTCTTGTTAAAGAAACGCTGACTCGACGCCTCGTGGCCGGTGGTCGTTATACTACACGATTTTTGATACGATAAAAAGTTAATATTGATACTGTAATTGCGAAAGGTTTTGAGGGATGTTTGTTACTCTTTCGCGTAAAAATACTAGGCCAACTTCTTAATTAGCTTCGTAGGTTTTACGCCTTTATCTTTGAAACTTATACATTTTCAAAGCATGAATGGTATGAACAAGGAAACAGAAAAATGTGTTGCGTTTCGACAAATATTTAACTCTGAAACTTGCTGCTGTTGACTAGGTCTAATGAGCTGTTATAGAAAATGAAAACTTCTTGAAAATTATTTTAATTAAAATATGTAGTAAGTAGTTTATAAATAGCGGCGCGGTTCCACTCGCGTAGTTCCCGTTTTCAGGAATATGGGGATAAAATTATGCTAAAAAGTTTTCCACTGAATCACACATATCTATTAAAACAAACCGCATCAAAATCCGTTGCGTAGTTTTAGAGATCTAAACATACATAGGGGCATAGGGACAGAGAGAGCGACTTTGTTTTATACTATGTAGTGAAGTTCATCATATCTTATAAAAAATCTACTTTACCTACTTAAAAAAGCACACTTATTTCAACACCGTTTATCGTTTTCTATCCATAAATACAAAATATAGTAGAGTGTAAAGGCCCGTGCACACGTACCGTGTGAAATAGCTGCGTCAAGCTGCCCGCTCGGTCGCCGGTCGTCGGTCGTCGGTCGCTCCGACTTATTGCTATTAAATTGAACACCAGATTTTTTGGAAAACGCTCTCTCTGACTCACACACCGCTTTGATAGACAAATTTAGACGCTTTTTAAACTGAGAGGTTTATATTTTTAAACAATTTAACGAGAAACAAATTGGTTGTTTTTTTGGAAATGTTTGTTGATGTTTTCGATATTTTCAGAGTTTTCCTTTTTAATTGGTTTATGTCAGCGTAGTTTTGAGTTTCAGAGTTAGAGATGACCAACACGCTTTAAGCAATAATTATAATTACGTTCTATTTCTCCTCCCTGTTCTTATATCAACGGTAGAAGACAGTGATTTCCCTTTAGTGGAATCTTACAAGCTGACACATAGTATAAAAGCTACATCTAATAATACTAAAAATCAAGATCCGACAAGAAATCGCTAACGTGAGATATATAGACTAGATATATTTATTTATTTTAGATTAGTAGAGACTAATCAATTATAAATAAATATCACTACATAGTATGTATAAAACAAAGTCGCTTTCTCTGTCCCTATGTGCCTTTATATGCTTAGATCTTTAAAACTACGCAACGGATTTTGATGCGGTTTATTTTAATAGATAGAGTGATTCAGTGGGGAAGGAATTTTATCCCCATCGCCCTACAGAAACGGGAACTACGCGGGTGAAACCGAGGGGCGCCGCTAGTAACTACTAATTGCTAAGATGACTACTAATTAACCATACAACTAGTACTACAGATCTCTAAATCTTTACCTTCCAAACTTAACTCCGATCAACAAAAGTGCGCCATTAAAATACATATAAATAATGAAATCAGGGAAGTCAGGCCCGCTAGCCGTCCGCAGGGGATGTTGTTTACCTCCCCCGACGAGCAATTCATAAAATGTTTACTTTAACGATCTAAATAAGAAGTACCTTTTATGGGTATTCACCTTTAGGCAACACGTTTATGTCACAAGTTTTTAGTGCCTTAATTTTTGAATGTTGCCTGCTTGCTTGCTGGATAAATACTTTTTATAGAATATTGTTTTGTTTATGGTATGTGTCTTGATACTATAGATATAAGTTTATGGTTGGATACTTTATTTTATTAAAGCTTTTATTTAGTTTCACCTGTCCCGTTGTCTGTAATCAAATCTTGCAAGCCATTTTTCAACCACTTCTGGTAATCCGATTGAACTAAAATTTGGCATGCTTATGTAAGTCCCATGGCAATGCAATGTAAGCTAAAAAAAGCTTATTTAAAAAAAAGTTTTTTTTCAATTTATTCTTGTTTTCGTGTACAGTATTGAATTTTTATTTATCTATCATGTCAATAACTAAAATGTATTTGAATTCTAGCAGGAATCGAACCTGCAATTATGTTTTCATTCCGAACATACCGGGAAAGAAGATAGGCGACATAATATCCCAAATATCATCTACGATAAATATTAAAACGAATAAAATAAAGGCCTCGAAAATATAATTTAAATTAAGCAAAAACGTGAACCCTCTCCCAAAAGATAATACTTTCAGTAATATAAATATTTGTGGGCAACTCGTGTTTATCTAGAACTTTCAATGATAAATTAATCCTTTCGCGGCATCCATTATGTGGATTTTAGTAAACAGATCTGAATCGTGATTTATTGGACCGGGAAATATAACAAATTGATTATTATCTGTTTTCAGTGGTTTTGTAAATATTTACTACAAGCTGAGCCTAGCGGTTTTACCCGCATTGTTCCTGATCCCATCGGAAATCAGGGATAAAATATAGCCTATCTCATTTGCTGATAAATTAGCTTTCCATTAGAGAAAGAATTTTTAAAATGGGCTCAGTCGTTTCGGAGCCTATTCCTTACAAACAAACAAACAAATATTTCTTCTTTATTAAATTAGTATAGATAAAGACTAGCTGTGCCCTGCGGTTTTACTTGCATAGTTCCTGATCCCGTGCGAATTTCGAGTTAAAACATAGTCTATGTCCTTTCCCGGACCATAAGCTACCCCTGTGACAAATTTCAAGTCAATCGGTTCAGTAGTTCAGCCGTGAAAAGGTAACAGACGGAGTTACTTTCGCATTTATAATATTAGTAATGATTGATTCCTATCTGTTTTCAGTGGATCTGTAAATATTTATTACTGTTTCGTGTTTTGAGTATCGGCGGTTGTTTCCCGTTTTTACAAGCCCGCGGGAATATTACTATAGGAAGAATCATGTATCATATTTCTACCCAGTAATAAGATACATGATTTTTTCGACAAGGGGAGTCATGTCCGTTATGAAACTGCTTTATGTTTGATATGCCCCGCGATTTTATCCGCGCAAATAACAATTACATTTAAATTTCGAGATAAAAGTATCGTATGCGTTAATCCAGGGTAATAAACTACATTTATATTTGAGATTTTGCGATCACACTAAATTGTTATATCTTTTCCATTCACGGGACTATTAAGGAGTCCCGGTCTTTTGGAAGGCTAGTATGGGGCCAAAGCCAACACACGGAAGCCCTTTGAAATATTTAATCTTGTGTAAAGGATGCACAATCCAAAAATTGTTATTATTGTTATCCTACTAATATTATAAAGGCGAAAGTTTGTATGTATGGATGTTTGTTACTCTTTCACGCAAAAACTACTGAATGGATTTTAATGAAACTTTACAATAATCTTGCTTATACATCAGAATAACACATAGGATACTTTTTATCCCAAAATTCCCACGGGAACGGGAACTACGCGGGTGAAGCCGCGGGGCGCTGCTAGTTTGTAATAATTGTAGGTGGCCGAGTTTTGGTCCTCAAAAATATGAGTCGACACGCTAAGAAGAAGAAAAACTACATTGTGTACATAAGAAGCATTTAGTAGATTATTCTCTTTTACAAATTCCACACATCTCAATTAATACTCGTATAACAATTTAGTGTGATCGCAAAATCTCAAATATAAGTGGCGTGGAAGGTCTGGTGATGACCCTGTCTTCGAGTTTCGCTTGTCTTGAGGAGTAGAGTATAATATGTCAATATTATGAAAGGTATAATTATGTAAATGGCGTCCTCACATGTAGCAACTGTTTTAGAACATTCGCTGCTAAAATTGGGTACCTTAGTCATGTGAGGACGCATCCAACCAGTAACCCATAACCCTATACAGAAGACGGTCGCCGTTGCCGAAATCGGCATGGAATACATCATCATCATCATTATGAAAGGTTAGTATGTCTTCTCTTTGAATTATACCTAACATTATAGTCAAGAAGTGACATTACAAAGGGTCTTCAATAAATCGTTACAAATGGACACACAGATTAGATACGAAATTATCGCGTTTAGTATTTGAAACTTACAATTTATCATTTTATGAATTATGTATTTTCCTTTATCTCTGTTTTGTAACATTGGTACAATTTTGACCCTAAAGCTTTTCATGGTTTGTCTATTGTATTTTGTAAATCTATATATGTAAATCTTCTAGGTATATATCTATCTAGGTACATATATAAAACTCTTTCGTTACTGAGTGATGTACTGACTGACAGACAACGCACAGCCGAAACTACTGGTCGTAGAGGGCTGAAATTTGGCGCGTGTGTTTGTTTATAATTAATAGATTTACCAGAAGAAGTCAATCTTTAAAATTACCATTCTGTCAATTTGCGATCTTAGACATTTTTCACGCCAACTACAGATTTTATGTACTTCCTATGATCATCACTTGATAATTGATGATCTGTGCCCTAATACTGCTATAAATAATTAATTTCCAAAGCCTCCAATTACGGTGGCTATTCTAATAAATGCAAATATATTCTCGTTAGCCGTTAATAGTGAAACTAAAATGTAATTAAGTTGTTTTGGCGAGGCATCATTCACGAATCTGAATTTAGGTCATTAGGCAAAGGAAAACAGTCATTAGGCGGTTGGAATAGAGTTGATTAATCGTCGCCTCCCCTGGGCTGAGGGAGGTCGTAAATAAAAATAAAATACGGCATCGAACCGATAGTTTTGCACGCTTTTATATCTTAAAAGAATGGTTTTAATGGACACGGATAACAGTTGTTGATTACACAGATTTTTTGGCTTAAGTGTGCCTATTACCTAAACCATGAGAGATTTATTGAAACTCTACTTTTAAAAAATAAAGAGTAGCCTATAAACAATTACTTTTGTATAAATATAAATGTACTACAGAAAAAATCTGACGTTAGACAGCCCGTTTATTGAGTCCATTATTATGCTATTATCCAAGCGACAAATTATCCCTACTAATATTATAAATGCGAAAGTAACTCTGTCTGTCTTTCTGTTACCTTTTCACGGCTAAACTACTGAACCGATTGACTTGAAATTTGGTACAGGGGTAGCTTATGGTCCGGAAAAGAACATTGGCTATTTTTTATCCCGCAGCTAGTTTTCTATAAAAATACCCTTGGGGCTTAAAATGACATGTATAGATATCAGAAACTATGCACAAACTCATTCACTCACACACTCGCAGAGCGAGGCTAACAAAAACATTTATAGATCCATGAATATCAAAGTAAAAAGAACATTGTATTATTTGTTTAAACGTTTGTTCAAAAGTAAAACAACTTGCTCAAAAAACCCTTTACACAAATGAATACAAATTAAAAAGTTTTTGTTGATGTTGAAACTCGACAAGTTAAAGTTTGTAAGACGTTAGTGAAACGCCTTCTTAATCCTAGCTAAGTACAACGAGATGCATTTCATAACATTGTTACATAGCAATTATCCGAAGTTAGCCGAAGTTAGCCGAGCCAGTTCGGGCTCCGACAATATCTGAATTATTAATTTCAATTTTTCCAACCGACAGACTTGGCAACTTCTATTACGTTGGCCTTAAGGTGGGGACACATTGGATGAAAGATTGCCCTTGGTATGAGAGTTAGAAATCAATATTTTTGGAAACTAATTAACTTTGTCATCAGCATCATCGTCAGCCCGTAAACATCCACTGCTAGACATAAGCCTCCCCCATGCCGCGCCACCACACTCGGTCCTCAGCTCTGCGCATCCAGCCGCTACCCGCCACCTTCTTCAGGTCGTCAATCCACCTGGAAGGTGGGCGTCCCACGGGACGGGTTGTGCGCGGTCTCATTCACTTTGTATTGTATGTATTGTAATTATCGTAGAACATCAAAAGATCGTAGAAAACATCAAAAGAGCTACCGGGAGTTAGTTGATAGAAACGGATAAGAAGTACCCTACTACGTCATTATGGTATTCCAAGTTCTTCTTTGCTCAAAACTTCTGCCAGCATCAGCGAGTACCAGCGTTATTATTTATCATCAAAGTTATGAATATCACTTGCTACCATATAATCATAATATAATCCCAAAATACTTAACCCTATTATATCAGAAAAATCTGACGACTATAGTACTGACTATCAGATCAGAAAAATCTGACTAGAATCACTACCACATTTTTGTGTTGAGTATTAGTCAAATCTTGTCAGTAATTCTAAGCAAAAATACACTTAATACTACAAATTTTTTATAATTAACCCAATATATCTCCCACACCGTCCAACGCCGGTGTGCCCCCACCCTAACAGTAACGGTGTCACAGTATTTTCTCAGTAACTTCCTCAGGGAATATTAACTTTTCCTGATGAAGGCGACAGTTTTTTGGCGAACACCGCTTACTACGTGACGGCGGGTCGCGAGGACCCTGAATTATACTTATCAATGTACCGAATGCCCCTTGAATATTAATAATAACTAGGAATATAGTACAAGAAGAATACAGGATGGAGATAATGATACATGTTTTGGCTTGGGTTACTAGTTTTGTTCTACTAATGGAGAAGTAATGTGTTTGTATGGGATGTTTCTAGAATGTAGGAAAGATAATTAAAGCTCCTTGAATAATATGGAATTATGTAACTGTCAATTATGAATTTGCCTATTATAATATGCTATTGTATAAGTCCTTACAATTCCCTACGGAGGCCAACTTACATATCGTTTCTACATCAAAGATTAGCTATTATACATAATCCACAAAACGGTATTATTCTTTTATCCCCAAATGTTATTATATCAGGGGGAAACAGTAATACATAATTAATAACCTCATTAGGTCGTTAATTCGTGCCTATAGTGGTATATATCAAGTAGGTATTATCAGCAATTCATTAAGTTTTCAGTAAAACTCGCGTTATGTCCACCAACTTTGACAATTAAACAAACTTCCAACAAAGGACTCGGCGGTGAACGAAAAAAAAAAGAGAAAATAATTACTTTCTTTAATGACCGAAGCGCTCAAAGCAAGCTAGTAAGTTTAGCCACAGTGTAATGTTGTTAGCAGTCGCGCGGGAGTGGGTTACGTGTGGACTAGTTTATACAATGTTGTGAGGGCAATTATTGAGTTTAAAATAAAAATTGAGTTAAGAACAATACTTCTAATAGGACTATGGAACCAAAAGAAGACAATTTATCTCTAAATTGGTGTCACATTAACGACTCTAGCAAAGAGGTCACTATGACGAACAGCTCAACCAAAGGTTGCAATTTCGATTTTGGTGTGTTAGTGTGATTTACACTTGTTAACCCCATCCTGTGTGGATGTGTGTTTGTAGTTTATTTGTCCTAGAAATAATAAACTTAGTTTGGGGGCTTCTTATCAAAGTGATTGATTACATAATGTAATAATTAATCGAATTCCTATTTTTCCTCAGTCAAATTTATTTTCATATCTCAACATTAACATATCTATTTCGTTACTGACCATACGAATCGTGACGAATACAATTCCCATAGCGCCCAAAGTTACCCAACCGTTAAACGTACACTACGTCTCACTAGAACGAAGTGTACAGTGTAATGTTCAAAGTAAAAGTTACATAAAAGCGGGTCTGAAGGGGCAACTGAACGCTGTACAATATTCAAATTTGTTCAGTTCGCATATTCGCAAATTGTCTAACTTGTGTGAGCCAGAATTAGTTAATGTCGGCACAGCTATTCCCAATGCTGCTCGTGAATGTACTAACTTGGTGCTAACTTTCAATGTCATGCCACTTATTTATTTACTGTCACGTTTTCTTAGTGTCAATTGAATTGTGTTCGTCATATTTTTGGTGGGTAATATTTTTGATGTTTCTGGCTTTACTCTTGCGGCTTTGGTCAGATTTTTTTAAATATACTTAATGTAGTGTTGGAATAAATTCGTGTTTGAGAAGATTAAAAAAAAACCTACGAAAAAATCTACGAAAGGGTTTCAGGTTCGAATTCTGTGCGAGGTACGTTTGGGTAATATTCCTCGCATGGGAATCGAACACGCAACCCTGGCATACATTATATGCTCTTCCATCCTTTTAATGTAACTTAACAAAACCTCAACCTAAAAACAACGATACGTTATTTGAAACATGCATTCAAAATGTTCGCTACAGCCAGGACTTGAACCCGGAACCATGCTGAACCGTAGCACCGCTCTTTCCAATTGAGCTACCGTGGCTATGTAACGATACGGTAATCTGTGAACATGTTCTAAAACCCATATTACGTTACCGCGATGTGTATACAGAGTGCGTACCTCATTTGGTTTCCATAGGAGGCGGCAGAGGGCGCGCGGACGCGGGTAAACGTCCCGCCATCCGAGTTATGAAGCTATTAGCGAGCGCCGCCCGAGGTGCCAGATACAATGCCTGAAGAGCTGCCTTTTGGTAGGGTTAGCAAGAAAAGTAATAATAAGTGAGAAAAAAACATACCTATACTAGCTGCGCCCCGCGGTTTCACACGCGTAGTTCCCGTTCCCGTAGGAATTTCGGGATGAAAAATAATGTTGGCCGATTCTCAGACCTACTGAATATGCTCACAAAATTTCATGAGAATCGGTCAAGCCGTTTCGGAGGAGTATGGCAACGAAAACTGTGACACGAGAATTTTATATATTAGATTTGAAAACTTTTTCAACCGTATTTCAGATAAAATATTAACTTAATATGAAATCTATTCATTATCTTTGTATCCTCGTCTGTAAATAAAAAATCAAGAGCCAAATCATAATGAAGCTTGATTGTCTACTAACGGTTACTTAATGTCTCGATATTTTCATGGTTAAATTAACGCAAATATTTTTAAGTCGTAGCTGTTCAAAAACATGTAAGTACATATTAACTATAACTAGCTAAAAGCGTGGCTTTGTGTGGGCTCGCGAGGTTTTTCTTAGTAATTCTATGTTTTATAGTAAGAAAGAAAGAAAATGCTTTAATTGTTGAAATCGCGCGATACCACAGAGGTACCTTACCTATGTTAGACCAACAGAAATTTATTTATGTCCAATGTCCGCCACAGCTTTATCTAACGTCAAGCCTTGTGACTTGTGATTACGAAAGCTTATTGTATTGTTTCCTGGAACATTAAGTATTTCCACTTTTCCAATATTTAGTTATGGGTGGTTTCGGACTCGACCATTATTGTCATACGTTGTATGAGAATAATTTTCATATCGAACCATTATCACTAGTGAGTGCGTGGCATGTAATCGGGAGGACAAATCCATTTTCAACCCAAAGGAGAATGGGCGTTCCGTCCTATATGTTGTCCTATAACACTTTGTGCCCTACGTCATTTGAAAGCTCTAAATGAGTACTACAACTTCTTGGGTTCTTCAGTCTGTATCTCGTGCAGGAAAACCGCTAGGCTAGGGTGTATTAACTGACCCCATGAGGTGTCGTCCTGTCATGTTGTAACATTTTGTGACCAAACATCATTTGAAAGGTCTCGATGAGTACAACTTCTTGTATATGCTGAAGTCTTTATCTCATCCAGGGAACTGCTAGGGCGGATTTACTGACTCCATGATATGTGATTCTGAAATATTTCTCGAAAAAAGTTTGTAGTTTAGAAAAGTAGGTTGTGCAGTGTGTGCACAAATGTCAAACTCAAAATTTGACGTTTCAGAATTTGATTTAAGTATTTTAGTTTTTTTATTAAACATTTTTGTTTACAATGGTTAAATATTGCATTCTCATCAATTACTAATTACAACAACTGTTTTCTGAATCTTGCAATTCGAAATGCCGAGTACGTAACTCTAATTTTGATATTTTTGCACACACGTACGCACACAATCCTGCTAACAAACAGCGCACATATCAATTTGGTTCACGCGTGTGCACTGTTGGTAGCGTTTGTAATGTTTTTATAATTCTGACCGCGCCTTATATTTCTAAGGTCACCCGTACCACTCAAAACTGATTCCATGGATCTGTGTATACACTAGTTTTAGCCACATACGTAAGGCCTTCATTGATAAATAGTTGAGGGATTGGACTAAAATCGGATGGGTACGTAACTTGTACGGACATACGGATAACCCTTAAAAAAATATATTTACTTTGTAAAAACTGTATAATGATCATTGTATTTAAAATCGCAAGTTTACAACAGCCCAACAAAGTGATATCTTGATGGAAGTTGATCAATTGGCCACGATATCCAATTTGAGTAGGTACACTGTAATAACTGGGTGAACTTGCGCTATTAATTGCTCTTCGACGAATTTTAATTTCTTTAAAACGTTAGTTTGTGGTTCTGAAACCATACTATTGTCTGTACAAAGTCCGTTGTTTTCGATGTGCAAATCAGTACAAATCAATCCAAAGAAGATGACATGAATTACCACGAACATAATTAGATTCTAGGTATAAGTATCTCGAGGTCTTCTCTGGCTTTCCTTTTCATCGACCATCAAAGAACGGTTAATTACGTGTCTGAGGAGGCCAGTTAACGTGCGTTTTTGTGTCACTTTATTATAATGATTACACTAATCTCTTAATCTTATTAAACTTTCCTTTAGTTTTTATAACAGAGATGTTTATTTTTTTAACGGGGGGGCTCTGCCCCCCCAACCCCCCGTTTTTCTTTTTCTCTCTCTAACTTCTGACATAGTTTTGCCACAAGGTGAGCATTGTGCCACGAACACAATTATATTCTACATCTCGAGGTCTTCCCTGACTTTCTCTTACATCGTCCATTATAGAACGGTTAATTTCGCGTTCTAGGGGGCTAGTTACCCGCTCGTGGCCCAGTGCTACCCGCGGATCTCTTGTGATCTGTGCGGTTAAGCAGCGTCTGGCACCGTCATGACTGTGTCGGTCATTACGAAAAATTACTTTTAATTTCATGAGCATTTCCGTGCTTCGGAGGGCAAGTAAAGCCGTCGGTCCCGGTTGTCGTACTAACATCGTCGACAATCGTTACGGGTAGTTATAGCCCTCAAAAGTCTTACATTTGGTTTAACCAAAAAATATCGTATAGCCCTCTGGGTTGTGAAGGTCTGATCGCTTCACGTAAAATACTGATGTTCCGCCAAATCTGGTTAAACTGAAAACCGATCCCAAATAGACACGGGATAAAGGTTCGGAAAAGAGAAGAGGGGGCTAGTTAACGTGCGTTTTTGTGGTATTTTACTATAACAACTATTATCATTTCGAAATGAGTGTTAATTTTATTAAACTTTCTTTATATTTCTATCATACAGATGTTTGTTTTTTTTAACGGGGGGGCTCCGCCCCCCCAACCCCCCGTTTTTCTTTTCTCTCTCTTATTTTTGACATATTTTTGCCACAAAGTGAGCATTGTGCCACGAACACAATTACTACATCTTCTCTGACTTTCCCTTACATCGTCTATCAAAGAACGATTAATTTCGCGTAACGTATGTTTTTGCGGCATTTAACTATAACAACTATTATCATTTCGGAATCAGTGTTCAAACTTTCTTTTAATTTCTATCATAGAGATGTTTGTTTTTTTTTAACGGGGGGGCTCCGCCCCCCCAACCCCCCGTTTTTCTTTTTTCTCTCGGCCTCCTTTGATGACACATTTATTTAAACCGATAAAATTGTAAACAGAATCAATTGCACAATGTACAAATCCATTTCTTTTTATTTCGATTTTTTACGGCATTAGAAACATGAAACCTTCATGCTCGAAACTGGATATCAACGCCATCTATTGTGTGCCGTATGACACTAAGTCGTAATCGTTTGACATATAAATGTCATTTTAACCCCTATAACCCGGCTAATTTGAGAAGTATTTTATGTTAATATGTTTAATGTAATCAATGAATATTATTTATAGACGTGTTGTAATACGCATCCATTTTTTTCTCGAAATTTAAAATTTGTTTGCAAAATTGTTAAAACCTTTTTCTTTATTTCATTTACAAAATGATATAAAAACCATTTTCTGCACATCTTGACATGAATTGAAATAACTCTGTTAAATATCAAATCTGTAGGTGCTCTAGTTTTTCCGTAATATGTACCACAAAACTGTAAAAACTGTTGAATTAGGAGGGCTTCGCTTCGCTCGCCCTAATAACATGCAATAAAACTCCTTATAACCCGTATATTTACATAACTTAAATAGGCAATAAACTTGTAAAATATCGCTTCTTGCCCGTGGTCCACCTACATAGTTCACCTGGGTGTACCACGGGTATTTTTTTTTCCCGTGGTCCACCTCAGTCTAACTGGGTGTACCATGGGAAATAATGTTTTCCCGTGGTCCACCTTATATCTGTATTTTAATACAACCTAACAAACTAATTTTGCCAAAACATATATTTGTATGCCAACGGTACACACACGAGTATGACAGCAAGGTAAGAAAAATGTTATTGCTTGTTACATCCACGTGCGACTCGAGAACCGTTTCCGAGACACCGGGTAACACAATATATGATAATAATACTTATACTTAAACAATACATTTATTACTGCCTTTTGAATATAACGAACAGAAGCTCTGCCATGTAATAAAACATAACATGTGTTGTAGAGACTTCTCTTGGTGTTTAATCATTGAAGTCGCTGAGATGTTTCGGGTTTTGTGGTTACAGGGTTTTATTAAGTGAAGTATTGGTTACATTAATTTTTATGAGCTACTAACCGTGGCCGTATTTGAAACCATGTTTGCTCCACTGTTGATTGTAATATGATATTGTAATAGCGTATTAGCCTTCCTCGAGAAATGTTATTTCTATAGGTTTTCTTTTAGGTTGGATTGCAACCAATTTAACATTATACATAGCTCTTGAGATGAACTTATTCCACCATACATATAAGCACTATCCAAATTACTAGTTTTCTTCATACTCGAATGTTTAGTTACTATGCCTCATAACCTTAACCACCTCCTCCCAGTGACTATTAAACAATCCAAAAAAGAACGTTTTTACAATGAATTGCTCTTCCAAATTCGATTCTCAGTTGTCAGTATGAACCAATGGCTGCCACAGAGCTAATATCCGCGCGTGTCACGTCACACGGCGACATTAATCACTCGCCATTGATGATTTATGTTATTACACACTCCACGGTTACTATATTATTGTATCTAATAGGATACGAGTACTTGCAGCTGAGGTTCTATCTCTTTGACTGAAAGGTAGGTTCCTTGTTTTGGGAGTTAATAATAATACACCAAGCTTATGTTAGTTTTATGAATTAACTAGCAGCGCCCCGCGGTTTCACCCGCGTAGTACCCGTTCCCGTGGGAATTTCGGGATAAAAAGTATCCTATGTTCTTTCCCGGACCATAAGCTACCCCTGTACCAAATTTCAAGTCAATCGGTCCAGTAGTTTAGCCGTGAAAAGGTAACAGACAGACAGACAGACAGACAGACAGAGTTACTTTCGCATTTATAATATTAGTTAGGATTTGTGCAAAATTTAACTTTTTACGACGTAAGTCATTTTTATTAGGTGAAGAATGAAACAAGAGTCCCAAATGTATATGACGAGATTGAATGACAGTAATATATACCATAATTAAGATCATTCAAATCCAAAACAAGCTACTAATGTAATTCAATTAGCTCCACATGATCCTGCAGTGACATGACCAAAATCAAACCATGGCGGAATAAGAGTCCAATATAAATACGAGTCGCACATGGCGCGGTCGTGCACGCATTGTTATTAATAATTAAACCTCTAGATTTACGAGCTCACTCGTATTACATCGTAAACGTGCCGCAAACGGAAAAAATAAATAGTTCCATTCCATGTGACGAACACACGCTTGGGAATTGTCGCGGACACGGCTATCTCTCACTGGTCTTGTGTCCCATGTAAATTATGTATTGGTTTTGCTAGCTAGGTACTTGGGAGAGGGTGCTTACTGCTTACTTTACTAACTATTAAGTAATCTATGCTTTTACAATGGTAATCGGAGAAGTTGCTAATTTATACTATACTAGCTATGCCCCGCGGTTTAACCCGCGTGGAATCTTATTCCGTGGGAATTTTGGGATAAAAAGTATCCTATGTGTTATTCCTAGGTATGAGGAACATCCATACCAAATTTCATTAAAATCCACTCAGTAGTTTTTGCGTGAAAGAGGAACAAACATCTAAACATCCACACTCACAAACATTCGGCTTTATAATATTAGTAGGATTGAATGATTAATGACCAACTAAGTTGCTTTGAGATGTGGAGCTTTGGGATAGAAAATATCCTATACAAGTCAGTGTAATAGTTTTTGCATAAACAAGAAACACACGTTTCTATTTATCCTCAAAATAAAATGTTATTCGGATTATAAAATTAAATAAATCTAAACCCCAGCAAATCTTTGAACTTGCCTGAATATCAATATCCTGTACAATTCTGCACTTCTCTTGAAGGTAGTCATCATAACATAGTCATATACAGTTACGTCTAGACATACGACTATATGTAGTCTGCTCTACATATGTATTACCACGGAAAGCGATTTTGTTTTAAACCATCACTACATAGTATAAAACAAAGTCGCTTCCTCTGTCCCTATGTCCCTATGTATGCTTAGATCTTTAAAACTACTCAACGGATTTTGATGAAGTTTATTTTAATAGATAGAGTGATTCAGTGGGAAGGTTTTTAGCATAATTTTATCCTCATATTCTGACGGGAACGGGAACTACGCGGGTGAAACCCCGGGGCGCCGCTAGTTTTAGGATATATGAACATGAAGTAAACGCTTTTAAAAATGTGAAGCTTTTTTAATGATGGAAAAAAGAACTAGGTGTCTCTTTCTCCTTAAAATAATACAGGCACACTGCATTTCCGTACAGAGTCTTTACGAAAAAAAAAACAATAAACGTCAAAAAAAGCGTTCGTAATTCAAAAAATCTACATAATCGTCCATTTCTCGCGTGTCGTCACACACAGGCACTGACCATGTTTCATTGTAATTTTAACACTTGACCAACATAACATGACACCTATTTTGACAACGATATACTAAACTAGATTCTATGTCAAAGGAATAAGGGTTGTAGCGATGAAAATTGGTGGTAAATATAAAGTGGTTATGTTATTTTTAAGTGCGAGTAAACCACAATTGCGAGGACAAAGAGTTGGACCAATCAAAGAGTGGTACATTTTGGAAATCGATTGCAATTTTTGTGCATCGATGAATTGATTTTGTAAAATGCAAACCATTTTTAAAAAGACGTGATAAGATATAAACATAAATACTATACGTAATTACTATAATAATAGTCTAAGGGCCTATTTCACGACCATCAAGTAAAGTTTCTCACCAAGTAAAGATAGTTTTGTCTCTTTCCTACCTTATATCAAGTGACAAAGACAAAACATACGAGTAGGTAAGTACTCGGAACTTTACTTGCAGATGATGAAATAGGCCCTTAGTCCTATTACTTATATTATATAGGTGCATTTAAAATTAATAAAACATATGGAAGACTTATTTTTAGAGAATTTATCATATATTAAGTATGCAACATGAAGCTAAACATGGAAAAATATATTCTAAAAACACACAACGCTGATTATTCACAAGAAACCGTCCAAAAGTCTTCCAACTTTGTCATACAATTTTAATTTGACAGGAATTTTCCAGAATTTAATGTTATTACAAGTGATCTGTCAACGCGATGCTGTTATTAAAATAATAATACCAAATGATGTATTGCCCGTAATTTTCGCGAGGGTTCCTCTAAGGTCAGCTGCGGAAGTATAATATACAATATATAAGTACTCAAAAATATATCACTACATAGTATAAAACAAAGTCGCTTCCGCGTCTGTCTGTCCCTATGTATGCTTCAATCTTTAAAACTACGCAACGGATTTCGATGCGGTTTCTATTAATAAATAGAGTGATGAAGAGCAAGGTTTTTAGCATAATTTTATCCCTAAATGCTTATGGGAGCGAGAACTACGCAAGTGAAACCGCCTGGCGCTACTGGTCTATACTAATATTATAAATATTTGATTGTTTGTTTTTGTTTATTTGTAACGAATAGGCTCCGTAACTATACTGAACCGATTTCAAAAAATCTTTCGCTAATCGAAAGCTTTATTGTCAGAAAGTGACATAGGCATTACGCGGGTGAAACCGCGGGGCGCTGCTTGTATATAATATAAGGAAATAGAAGGTTCTTGCCCCTGATTTATATATTTCTTAATAAATATGTCTGCCGGTACCAGTATACTTCCGCAAGCGTTATTAATTGTTCCACCGATTATTAATCGTTCCCCGATGTATCGATATTGAGGTAACGATTATTCATTTTGTCGATGAAAATAATCGAATGTTTTGTTTGTCGTGATTTAGGGGGCTTATAAAAGTGAATAGGGTGTATTATATTAATTACAAGTAAATAGAAAGACGCTTACTACATAAGCCACATTGCATAATTTAAAAAATATGGTTTAAAAAAATCAAGAATACTCATTTTAATTGTTTAGGGATGAACTACCACTAATTGTAGCTAAAAGATACGAAATGATCACAAAATATTGTCATTATATTATTTTTATTAACAAATTGATTAGATTATATATAGTTTAATATTAAAAAATCAACTACTTCATGCAATTTTTCTCTTTCTAATGTGGACCCCCTGAGGGTAAAAGCCTCCTCCAAAGAATTCCATTTCTTCCTATCTTTAGCAATGGTCATCCAGTCTTTTCCAGCATTTGATATGATTTCGTCCTGCCACCGGGCGCCCCAGGAACAAAATCATCAAGGATCACACAGAAACAAAATGTCAATAGAAAATAAGAAAACGCTACGACTATTTTTTCTTTTTAACTATGGTTAAACTACCAAAATTTGTCTTTTGCAAGTCGACTTAAGGCGACGAGCTTCCACAACTTTAGGTATTTTAAGCTACCTCAGCCCCCGTGCTAGCTGCGTGTAGCGTATTCATTTACGACACAGATAGCGCGCGCAAATACGTAACTCGCGCGGTCCGGCCGACGACCTCGCGACTTAGTAAAGCCACAGTAGAGGCGATCACGCAGTAGGACTACTAATATTGAAAGATATCAATATGTATTAGAATCGACTTTTTCGTGACCTAAATAAAAAAACACTACTACCTTATTAAAACCTTTCGTGCACATTAGTATCTACCTACTTATATAGTAAAAACATAAAATATGTACAAATATATTATCTACCTATATTATTAGTAGATACTATATTTTATTTATTTATTTAATTTATTTTTTGCTACTTCTATTGACGACCTCGATGGCAGAGTGGTCACCATGCCGGGCTGCCATCCGTAAAGTTGCGGGTTCGATTCCTGCGCGGGGTGAATATTTGTGTGAACCACAAATGTTTGTCTCGGTCTGGGTGTGAGTGTGAATGAGTGTATGGGTAGTTTCTGATACCCTAGATACAAGTCACGAACTTAGTTAGGGGTCAGTTACTGTAATGAGATGATGTAGTAAATAATAATGTTATCTTATTACTCTGTTTATGTTCTATGGTGAAACTCCTACCTACTTTAGTTACAGCTAAGGCTGGGCCCATTCAGTCGGAAATTCAATATTCTAAAATCTTATTCTTATAAGTAAATCTTTACATCTAAATAATACATATTATTACCTGCGCCTTACTCGCGTAGTTCCCATTTCCATGGGAATACAGGGATAAAATAAAGTCTATGTCACTCGCTGATACGTGGTATCTTTCCAATAGTGAAAAAATTATTGAAATCAACTAAAAACTAGTATTGACAAAAACATTCTGAAAATATTTAATAAAGGGATAAAATAAAACCAATAATGCCAATTAGTTATTTATTTATTTATTTTGCGATAATGTAATGTCCATTAGAGGCATACCACGAATTTGTCTTGAATCCACAATTTCAGGTAAAATGTGGTTCAAATAAAAGTCAACAATTTTGTTTTCCATTTTGGTTTTCCAAAAAATGTGGCCTTTATATATTAGGTGGATTTTTAAATAGAAACTAGTCTTGACACAAACTAACACACATTTATTACATAACAAGATGAATTAACGAAACCAAAGAGTTTAGTACTTATGAACAACATGTCCCATACTACGACTCATCAGAGGTCGACCCTCGGCATAACTCTGCGTATATCACAGCTTCAGGACCACAAGTCTGAGCTTCTCTAAAGTGGTGTCGAACCACCCAGGGTATGTTCCATATACTATAATCGCATATCTGAGCTCGCAGGGAGTCACAGGCTACTTTGTTACACGCCCTCGGCCACTCCTGCCATAATTGAACACACAACTATTGAAATTCGATTAAAATGCAAAATAAGTCAAACTGAACAATAAATTTCGCGTTTTAACGCTAATTTTGTGGGTATCTTGTAAAAATAAGGTCTATAAGTTGAACGTTACTCAGAACAAAATAGGTTCGGTAATGGAGCTGGTGTTTGATTGTTCACGTTTGTTGATACAACCATTCAACATTCGTTGCTTGAAGCTCGAGTAGTGATCATTTAGTGCCAGAACAGTAATAGAAACGATACAGCTCACCATTTCACATAAGACCCGTTGTTTCTTTGTTTGTACCACGCTCACGCAGCACGTTACGCAGCCGAACCATTGTGCGAGTCACATTACGGTCGTCACTTGTGTTCATTTTAGCCTGTGGATCCTCGACAGTTTGTACAGTCTGGCTGTAACAAGAGGTAGTTTTTAAGTGATTGTCAATTTAATTAATTTTGTGTTTATTTGTACAAACTTTCGTTCGTATTTCTACATTCGTTATGGCTTCCAGGTAGGTCCATTAATCTACAATATACAACTGCACTAAGCATATATATAATATCAGTCAACCAAGATGCTCATCTCACAAATTTTGACCGTACCGAGAATTGAACCCGGGACCCTCTCATCGGCAGTCCGGCATAGCGACCTTTACGCTACTGGATGATATTAGGTCGTTTTTTACCTACTACACTCATACCACGCACACGTTATACTGTGGCTCTTTGTCAGTTGTCATCTCGACTCAGTCCATTATCTATATTATCTATATATATAAATAAAATTGGAGTGTCTGTTTGTAATATTGAAATAACCGCTGTTTACTACATGCTTAGGAATATAGTATATACGGTACACACACCAATTTTTATTTTTTTTTATTTTTGTCTGTCTGTTTATTTGTTTCGGCTAATCTGTGAATTTATTGATGTAATAAGGAGTAACATACAATACTTTTTATTCTACGGGATAAGGTTCCACGCGGGTAAAACCGCGAGGCACAGCTAGTAATAACATAAAAACTAAATTATAATATCACTGGCTGTTATTTGATTGAAGGTTACACAGTCTATATTTATATTCCTTAGACTGTGGTATGATGATTTGACTATCAGGATAAGTACTTATTTATAGGTAGTTATGTACCTTTCGCACTACTACACTAATACTTACTAATATAACAAGAAATAAATAAACTTACCTTATTCTTTTTGAGTTACGTCGAATTTTTAATTTTGATTTATTTTTCACTCTATTTGTTTTATTTGCCATGTCCAATAATTATTATACAACACAATCCACTAATTGCGCCCCTTTATGAGCAAGTGTGTTGAAAAAATATTTACACTGAAAGTACAAACCTAACTATTATTATATCTAAACACGAAACACGCGTATTTTTACGCAGTGAGCCGGCAAAAAGCACACAGGTCCTACCTTCTTGACGCCAAACGGCGGACTGCGGAGGAACTCACTCGCCGCGTGGTTATATAAATTGAAATATTGTGTTATTGTTAGATTATATTATTAATTTTAGATATTTTTTCGGTAATTTTGTATTCTAAATGTCATTGTCTATAATTTGACGCAATTTTTACGAATATAAGTTTAATATTATCCAGATGAAATGGAAATTACGATCGAAAAATTTGAAAAATTTGACTTTTTCAAAATATTTTATGATCGAGCGAAGTTGTTTAATTCGTGTTTCCAACCGTATTTTCCAAAAGCTTGATTATTAAACTATAACATACATTTTTATTTATACAAAATTAATAATATTTGATTATTTACTATTGAATCTAAGCGAGGTCGATTTTGAATTTTGCGGAATTTCCTGGGCTTAATTTTAGATCATACTGCCTCAATATCATTCCAATCTTCTAATCATCATTAAATTAAAAAATATTGGCTTTTTATTATAGTCTATATTAAACTTTTAGTACTAGTTAACTTATACGAGTTTTGCTTTTATTCATGTCAGTCAGTTACAATACCATAATTAGTCGACCTTTCATCTCGACGCCATTATTACAGTTTTATGTCAAATAAAATGTAAATAACTCTCTCCCCTAGCGGTGACGTGTATTATTTACACCGCCATTATTCACACTCCCTGGACTAATCATTAGGTGTCGAATGATCGCGACTCGTGTCTCCTCTTATACTAAACTATTATTTTTTAACATTTATGGATGGTGTTTTGTTTTAGTATTGTTATTAGCTGTGCGTGGTTTAGCTTTGCTTTTGTTGGTTGTAGATCATGTCTTTCTCGATAAACTGGCTAAAGAAAACTATAAGTTTTTTTTATTTACACTAGTAAGTAGTTCCTGGGATTAGCGCGTTCAATCAAACAAAAAAGCTCTTCAGCTTTACAATATACAGCGCCCCGCGGTTTTTACCGCGTAGTTCCCATTTCCGTGGGAATACAGGGATAAAATATAGCCCATGTTACTCAGGGTAAATGTAGCTTTCTAATAATGAATTATTACTTTTAATACGATACATTCACAAGATTTTTTAAAATAGGTTCAGTAATTTCAGAGCCTATTCGTTATAAACAAACGAATTTCCCTCTTTATAATATTAGTATAGATGATGCTAAACTAATAGATTTTTTATATTTTGATGACGAGGTTATATCGTTTAGCAGTAGAAGTAAAGTAATATTAAAAACATTGAAATAATATAGAAAAACTTAACTAAAACTTACGACCAAATCAAGGTACTAAAACATTTAAAAGTCAGTACTAACTAACATCTGAATTATCGACAGTTCACATTGACCAAGTGAATGCCCAATAAGCTGAACATTTGCGGACATTCCCACGACGTTGTTGGGTCTATAAATTGCCGTATCTGGGAACTTACTTGTGAAATTTGATTATGAAAATGCCTTCAAGGTACGGGCAGTGATGGATTTATTGATATTATCGTCTTCAGAAGACTCTCAAATTGTATTGGCTAAGTTATTCTGGAGCTAAGAAATTGAACATTTTGGTGAAATTCTTGATTGTCACTACATAGTATAAAACAAAGTCGCTTTTTCTGTCCCTATGTATGCTTAGATCTTTAAAAGTATGGACGGATTTTGATGCGGTTTATTTTAATAGATAGAGTGATTCAGTGGGAAAGTTTTTAGCCTAATTTTATCCCCATATTCCTAGGGAAACGGGAACTACGCGGGTGAAACCGCGGGGCGCCGCTAGTTTTTTATACAACGTTCATGTATCTTCTTTATCTTTTACAAACGTCCGATTTTAATTCTATTAGTCTGAACATTATACATAAATATCCCAATCTACAACCTACGTTTCATTTTATACCAATTTCCGTCAGCATACCTCCATCTAATTTCATTCCTTCCAGCCTTATTCAACCAATTTGTTATATTCCGCTCAAATAAATACCTTTAGCTAATATATAAAAATATTTTTAATATAACCTGTATGTATTAAGTAGGTATTAACGGCGAGTCCCGCAGATCAAAGTAAGATTGCAATATCGAAGCAATCTGTTCGGGTCCTATCGCAGGCATTCGAGACATTTCTAAATTACGAGCTTTTGTTTCCGACGACAAAACGTCTTTTTTATGCAATCTGTACGCACTGGGGAGTGGTGACGCTTCAATATGTTCTTGATATAATGTAATTGATTTAAAACTTATCATTTAATGGTTTTTAAAATCTAATATATAAAATTCTCGTGTCACAGTTTTCGTTGCCATACTCCTCCGAAACGGCTTGACCGATTCTCATGAAATTTTGTGAGCATATTCAGTATGTCTGAGAATCGGCCAACATCTATTTTTCATCCCGAAATTCCTACGGGAACGGGAACTACGCGTGTGAAACCGCGGGGCGCAGCTAGTATTTTTATAAATGTGTACCTATGTCGAAAATCGAAAATTCCCTTTTTTAATGTGGCAATTCTGCATAGGCCTTTTAATATCAATTGTAACCGTTGATTATTAAAGTCTGACAAATGTGTGATGTTCACTTCTAAATAACACGCTTACACAATAAAGTATGATAAAAAAGTTCTTGTAAATAGACTCATGACCAAAACTCGCATGATATTAACTAAAATTGGAGCCTACTGTTAAACACGTTTGCCTACAAGAAACCTATTCACCCTTTCACTTGATGAACCGCCAAACCGCCGCAGTTTTCCTTCCCAGTGCGTAAAGTATCGTTCTGTAATGCGTAACACGAATGGGGCCGGTCGTCGGGAGCTAGCTAATTGATTGTTTAGCCCCCGGTCCGCGATACCTCGGCTAACTCGACTCGGACGCTTGTTCAACTATATTACTACATTATGTAGCCAAATGTGATATTTAGCTCAACAAACTTCAATAATAAAAGCTTTTTGGAAGTCGTATTGCTTATATTTATCAAAGATGTTTTTTCAATATTCGTTGTGTCATAGTTTAATAATTCTAAACATTTTTTTTTTGTTGTTGTTTAATATAAAATCAAGATAACATTTATTATACGTACAATATATTTGAAAATTTTAGTTAATATCTTTGAATCAAAAACTTTGTAGGATCTGAAATTCCTTCAGTAACTACTACAATAGTAATTTAACCAACCAATGTAGATGTAACCTAACTTACGAACTAATTTTACGGAACCGAACACTATGTAAGTATAGAAATTTCTACCCCAACACACAACGACACAACATTATAATCTCTAAATACTCTAGCATAAACATTGACTCCTATACAAAATCTATAACAAGACGAGACGGCAGTGAGCTAACTATGATAGGTAGACGCTGACCCGTCGATAAATTACCATGCATAATGTATGCGCAGACGCTCGCCTGCCTCTTGGAGTCTGTGCCATCGTATTAGCTGGGTATGGAGGTGGTAATTATAGTTACGGGATGAAAAGCATATTTCGAACGAACTGAGTAAGTAGTTTTATATGGAAAAAAACAGTGGAAAATTGGTACGTATTGATGAAAAAAATGTACATCAACATCTCAAAAGAGTCACAAGTCAAGCTGCCGTTGACTCACCCAAAGAAACGCAATAGCTTGAGCTAATTTCTGACGATGATATTCAGTGAAAGTAAGTGTGGTATATGTCCTTTCAAGCCCGTGTTCGAACTACAATATACACTACCACTAAAATCATGATTTTGAAATTACAAAAAGAGTTTATCAGCATAGGGCCACTATTGCACTTGGCGACGGACAGGGTCTTTACATCACTGGCATTCAAACTTTAGTATTACTGAAGCGCATTACAAAAGAAAATTTTTAGAAAAAAATTAGATTTTGTTAACAATTAATGTATCACTTGTATTGCTTGAAACCAATCGCAATAGAGCGTCGGTGGCTCAGGGGTTAAGGCTGTTGACTTCCAATCGGAAGATGCCTGGTTCGAACCCCACCAGTCCCGCCACGTACCAATTTGTTTTCAATTTACGAATTCATAAGTACGTTAATTTCGACGCTCTAACGGTGCAAGGAAAACATCGTGAGGAAACCTGCACATTCCTGGGAAGTAATTCTAAGGTTATGTGTGAAGTCGACCAACCCACACTTGGCCAGCGTGGTCGACTAAGGCCTAATCACCCTAATTCAGGGTAGGCTCGTGCCCCTCGGTGGGGGACAATGTAATGAGCTGATGATGATGATGATGAATCGCAAGGTATCGAAAATAGGAACTTCAGATACCAATCTAAGTTCGAATGACACTGGTCACCACGTCCCCCCAAACCTGTATACCTACATTATTCCACCATGCCACATCCATCGTGTCACCGCATCGAGCGCGAATGTATCGCGGGGTACACCCTGCAACACACACCACTTGTTTTCGTCTGCCTCTATTAATTGCACTTACAGTAGTTTAACAAAAGTCTTTGATTACAAGTTTTTGTGTATTATGTTGTTTAGCAAAAGTCTTCTTTAAAAGTATTCTTTGTATTATGTTGTTTAGCTAGTTCTTTATGTGAAAATGGAATATGTCATATGGATATGAATTGGTTAGATCGCATAGAATTTATTTATTTATTTAGGACGACCAGTGAAAATTTCATTAAATCTTAGAAGTAGGTACTTAAATATCTAAATTAAAAATTAAACGCACTTTCTGTAGGTGCCAACACATGCAAAGAATAA
The DNA here is from genome assembly GCA_958496195.1 of Timandra comae. Classification (NCBI taxonomy): domain Eukaryota; kingdom Metazoa; phylum Arthropoda; class Insecta; order Lepidoptera; family Geometridae; genus Timandra; species Timandra comae. Next base: position 10,347,585 of record OY292369.1, read on the forward strand.
AAATAAAATAAAATAGAAGTATAGATTAAATATTCTTGATAGCTTTACGATAATTACGCGGACCGCCGATTTGCAAACAATTTGTGTAAAACGAAAATATCGATAAGTGTGTAAAAATTTTGCAATGTGTAAGAAATTCCAATGCTAAAAGTTCCATGTCCCTCGACACAGAAACATTCCCAATAAGGGTATCGCAAAACATTGACTTATAAATACTTTTAAACATATTCACAGTTTTATCGAAAACAATATCCAAACGATTGCCAACTCGAAACGGTTATTCGTTAACTTTGTCGACAGAACATAAGTTTGTTGAAAATAAATTCTTTAATAGTTATTTAACGTTAAAACTCAGTAGATCAACGTTACAGCTAAGCTATATAAATTGAGCTATAACCGTCGACTACTGAAGACTATAAAACTAACATTTACACCCGGCTGTGTTCGAGGTTGTTCCTTAAATATGATTCTCGTAAAATAAACATAAAAATTAAATGTCTGCCGTGATAACTGCTACAATGTGACACTTTGTTATGTGGTTATGGCCGGAGTGAAAGGAACCCTCCCTTTAGAGGAATGGGGAAGAATAGTTTTGTTAGTTTTAAGGACAGTAAATTAGTTATACGAGTTTGAGTTATTTGTATTTAAAAATTGATTTAAAGTTTTTCCTTTCATTTTGTTGTCTCCATTTTCCTAACCTTTAGTTAGTTCTCTTACGTTTTTATTTCCATTACCGTCCTTTCTTTATTTTCTATTTTAAATCTCAATTCGACAATACTCCCGCATACACTTACATATCGTTCATATGTTTTTATCTCTTTAGGGCTTTCCTCAAGAGTGAAATCTTACAGGCAAGTTCTTGCTTCACTTTTCGCCAACAGATGTCGCTACAACAACTGTGTCTGTGTGCCACAGAGTATACACACTATACACATAATGATAGTATTCTGTATGTAACGCCACAGATAGTACATAAATACAGGGAGCTGTCTGTCACGCGCAATTTGAACCAAATGGGTCGCGCCTCATTTGCGAACGACTTGTTTCGGGTGGGCATTGAGCAGGGAAGGTTGCAGATAGGACGCAGAGACTGAGAACTGAGGAATGCCTACTAAAAGTTGACGTAGGATAAGAGCTTTATACTAGCTATGTAGTGTATTTTGTACACAAAATACAACTGAGTTATTATATATATATTTTTTATTAGTTTTATATTTTTATGAAGCCAATTTAATGTAAACCTAAATTGTGATGAAATGATTTAGTAATTGTTCTCATAGTCTTAATTGCAAAAGAAGTTCTTTTTTCAAAATAATGTCTGGCATTTGTTTTATTTTACGCTTTCATACTATGATTGTAAAACCAAAATAAAAGCTGCGAATTCAAGACGTTAATGTAGTTTTATTTGAATGAAATTACTTATTAAGTATAGGTACTTATAGGCACTTACTTATTTCATTAAATTCCTTGTTGCGTCCCATCTATTCCCATGAATACTCTTCATCGCTAGATGAGAGTTGTGAACTCCGCTCGACCGACAACACTGGACAGAACCCTCACAGAATAAATACCGTATTTTTAGGGTTCCCTAAGTAAAGGGTGCTGACGGGAACTCATGATAAGGCTCTGTTGAATATCTGTCATTTGCATGGCATGGTCGTACTTTCACTGTACATAGTAAATATCTAGAATTACCAAAAATCAGGTTCAAAAACTTGTTATGGTTCAAATAAGTCGGAAAATCCGGTAAAGCTGCAATAGCCGGAAGTCAGAAAAGACGGCAATGCCGGAATGTTAGAAAAGTCGGAAAAGCCGAAAGTGACAGAAAAGTTGGACAAGCCGGAAAAACCGAATAGCCGAAATGTCAGAAAAGCTGGATATGCAGGAAAAGTCGGAAAAGTTGAAAAAATCGGAAAAGTCAGAAAAGTTGCAATAGTCGGAATAACCAGAAAATCGAATAAGACAGAAAAGTTGAAAAATGTCGCCGAAAATCCGTTGAAATCCGCAGTCTGAAGTCCGCAGTCCGCAGTGTTTTACGAAAAGACCAAATATCTTATGTTGGTAATTTGATCACCCAGATTTGAGGAGCAAGCGAATGCTTAACCCGAAAAATAAAAACTTCGAAATAATTTTCTTCCTAACATTATTTGTATAACAATATAAATAAGAAAATACACAATAATTCACGATTGACCAGAGAATATTAACTATTATGATTTATTTGTATGACATCACCTAGCGTTGTATGTCATGTGACCCCATTGCGCCCCAAAATGATTTACTAAGCCGAGGGGTCTAAAAGTTATTTGTTCAAATAATCACATTCATATTTATATTTCACAGGCCCTGTGATTTCGTTTCCCTCACATTATTGGACTATAAACAAAAAAATATGAATATATTTTCCTGAATACTTAATCTTTTTTGGTGGGAAATATTTTCTTTTTTTGGTGAACAAAACCATAATTGCTTTTTATTTTATAGTTGTATTAAGCGAGGGAAATGTGGTTATTACAGTATTGCTCTATCACTAAAACTTTAGAATTATTTTATATAGGTATAGTGTTTCACACTCATGTATTATCTTCTTCTAATATATAAAATTCTCGTGTCACAGTTTTCGTTGCCATACTCCTCCGAAACGGCTTGACCGATTCTCTTGAAATTTTGTGAGCATATTCAGTAGGTCTGAGAATCGGCCAACATCTATTTTTCATCCCGAAATTCCTACGGGAACGGGAACGGGAACTACGCGTGTGAAACCGCGGGGCGCAGCTAGTTATTATTCTAAAAATATATACATATTGCGTCTGAAAGTATGACCTCGGTAGTTCAGTTGATCAAAAGCGTTGCCATAGTTAAGTTAGTACACAGTCCTACGTTTAAATTCTACTAGAACTTCTCAAACATTCATAATTAGTCAATCATACGACAATCGATCAAGGATTCTCTGATAAAATATATGAGATAAAGAGGTTAAGGTTCACTAAGTGATAGTTGTAAATTTCATCATGATGTTAAATAAGTTGTAGTTCCTAACTAGCGGGGGGTGCAGTGCAGTGCAGTGCAGTGCAGTTCAGGTGCGAGCGCAATTAGCCAACAATAATAACTGCATTCTGCTCGGCGCGCGGACACTCATTCAATTTGTCTTTAGTTTGTGTTCAGAGTTGAGCTTGGCAAGGAATACAGACGGAGCGGTGGGTTGTAGTGTATATTATTGTTTAATTACTTTTAAATTTAAAAAAAATTGATAAACGTTGTCCTGAGAGTAGTTGGTGGGAGACTGCGAAGGATAGGGATGGTTGGAAGTGTTTGGGGGAGACCTTTACCCAGCAGTGAGACGATATAGGTAAACAAAAAAAAACTTGTCCTGCCGGGCTAGCATGACTTCAAAAACGCGATAGATATAACGATAAAACACTATCCAACTGTCAAAATACGATGGAAATAGCCGCCATATTTAATTTTTATCATTTATCGATACGCACGGTCATGCTAGGCCGGCTGAGTGCTTTTATTAATCAGGTGGTAAAGCAATGCCGACTCAAAGTTCTTTCATCTTTTTAATTCTTACTGGATACTCTCGTGACTTAGTTGCGGATAAACCAAGAAGTTAGAATTTTGAGTAGAAGTTTCGCGAGACATTTGTTCAACTACAAACAGTTGTTAGATTTCATGTAAACCAAGTTAATTATTTAAGCAACGATCTAATGACGTAAATGTACTTGACTTGGACTAGTTTGCAAAAATAAATTATAAGCCAATTTATTTTTCCTAATTCTATTAAATATTGTGCGCCGTCTGTACATTTACGCTATCGTATACTTATTGCAAAGTTCTGTCAGTATGTTGGTTGCGATATTATTGTGATTGCGCGCGTTACTCGATGTCCGTACAACTTCTACTTGATTGTACTCCACTTAATTTAGTTAAAGTTCCTATTGATTGTAAGTACACATCCCACCAAAAACATTCTGTAAAAAACTAGCCAAGTCTCGATGGAGCTGCTTGTTTATCTCTAAAAAGTAATGAAATCTAGACAATGTCGTGCCAAGTGTAAGGTTCCTTACTGCGATTTCTTTATTATTATAGTTAATGTTGTGTGACTTGGCCGTTGAAGGATACACTGTACACCAGGGTACAAAACTAGGTGCTCCATGACACTATTGCACCAATATGTCGCCAGAACCACTACCCATTGACGATAGAAAATTGCCACTTGAAAAACGTTGATACAATATCCAGTCATTTGTAGGCTTGATAAAGCTGCGTATTTTAATAATGTTACAACATTACGTGTAAACAAAATTGACTTGTACCCACTACTAACGTCTATTAAACATTGTTCAACGGCCAAGTCACACAACATTAACTATAATAATAAAGAAATCGCAGTAAGGAACCTTACACTTGGCACGACATTGTCTAGATTTCATTACTTTTTAGAGATAAACAAGCAGCTCCATCGAGACTTGGCTAGTTTTTTACAGAATGTTTTTGGTGGGATTTCATTTATTTTTGTTGAAACGTGTTTATATTGTTTTTTTTTATTAGATTTTCTTATTTGACTCATTTTTTTCTTTTTAGGAGTAGTATTTTATTATTAAGCGCGCCGCAATTTCACCCGCGTAGTTTCCGTTCACGTTTCCGTGGGAATTTCGGGATAAAAAGTATCCTATGTGCTTCTCCTGGTTCTAAGCTGCCTCCCCACCAATTTTCAGCCAAATAAATTCAGCCGTTCTCGAGCTATAAGTTCCCGTTCCCAATCCCGTGAGAATTTCGGGATTAAAAGTATTCTATGTTCTGCTCAAGGTTTTAAGCTACCTCCCCACCAATTTTCAGCCAAATCAGTTGGGCCGTTCTTGAGTTATAAATTCCCGTTCCCAATCCCGTAGGAATTTCGGGATTATACGTATCCTACGTTCTTTTCCTGGTTCTAAGCTACCACCTCACCAATTTTCAGCCAAATCAGTTGAGCCGTTCTTGAGTTATAAATTCCCGTTCCCAATCCTGTGGTAATTTCGGGATTAAAGGTATCCTACGTCCTTTTCCTGGTTCTAAGCTACCACCCCACCAATTTTCAGCCAAATCAATTCAGCCGTTCTTGATTTTTAAATTCCCGTTCCCAATCCCGTGGGAATTTCGGGATTAAAGGTATCCTTTGTCCTTTTCCTGGTTCTAAGCTACCTCCCCACCAATTTCCAGCCAAATTAGTTCAGCCGTTCTTGAGTTACAATTCCTGTTCCCGTTCCTGTATAATTCCCGTTCCCGTTCGATTATCCTAGTTTTTATAGTTTTCCCTTTATGTGGCCATTAAACCCTAACTCTGTACCAAATTTCAGCTCTCTAGGTTTATGGGAAGTACTAGTTCTATTTTGATGATCATGAGTGAGTGAGTGAGTGAGTGAGTGAGTGAGTGAGTGAGTGAGTGTCTGTCATAAATACGAAACTTTGCATTCGCTTAACTTCGGAACTAAATGACCTACAGACTTGAAATTTTATTTTAAGTATGTAATTGTATAGCTTACTGGATGACGAAAATTTCAGCGTTCTGGGCTTATCCAGAGGTTGTCAAATAGGGGCCTGAAAATGCGGCGAAAGGGTTCCTGTAAAGGATGGTACGGCAGTGTTTGCTTCGCGCTCGACTTGGCGGGGGGCACTGCCGTGCCCCCAGATGTTTTATGAGTATTTGAAACGTTGTACGTTTTAAGAACATGTTTAAAACTATATGTGTTAACGCGGGTTAACCGTAATAATATTAGTGTAAGTTTTATTAAAAACATATGTATGTTTGTCTGCAAGGTTTTTATAATGGTGCTAATAGACTTGAGCATTCACGTGTAATGAACATTCGCGCGAATTTACATCTATACTAATATTATAAAGAGGAAAGATTTGTTTTTTTGTTTGTTTGTTTGTTTGTAATGAATAGGCTCCGAAACTACTGGACCGATTTCAAAAATTCTTTCACCTTTGGAAAGCTACATTATCCCCGAGTAACATAGGCTATATTATATTTAAAAAAAATTAGGGATCCTTACTAAAACTCCAATAATGTAACATAAGGTGTAAAAAAAAGACCTGAAAAATTCTTTACGTCGCGTGCGCTGCGAAAACTATTGATGATAGAACAAAATCATTTACTACGACTTTGCAGAACTCATCATTATCTACAAAAAGTGTCGCGACAGCATATGTCTAAATATTATAGTTGTCACAGTAAGCAGTTTTTTATTCTAAAATATTAATTTATATATACCGCCTCTTGAAAAGGCTCTTCATTTGTACCTTGGTATTAATCCTTATCAAAATAAATTACTTTATATTCAAGACGGCTTTAATACCTTTTTATAACTTTTTGAATTATTCAATTCGGACATTTCATTCGGAAGATATCACGAGTTTAAAAATGCAAGTATTAGAAAAAAGTCGCGTGGTTGTCGCTCACCGCGCTCAGCTAGCCAGCATGCGATGTAGGCTCCATGTAAGCGTCACTGGGGTACGGAGGGGGAGTGATCGTATGATTTTATCTTGAAAAAATTTTGAATTCGCTTTATATTCGTTTCGTAGGTATCTGATGATAAATATTATATTTTAATGTAACTATTCAAACTGCTTGTAGTAGTATTTTATTTCCTGTTCAAAATTTAAGCAAAAATTTAGTAAAAGGTAGTTTTCTAAACCCATATTTTTAATTTTCTTTCAATAAGTACCTACTACTTACCTGATAATAAATATTATATTTTAATTATTCAAAAAGATTAGTACTTCATATAGTATAGTATACTTCATATAGTTGAGTTGAGACTTTCTAAACATAGTTAAAACAAAGTTATAAAAAGGTATTAAAGCCGTCTTGAATATAAAGTAATTTATTTTGATAAGGATTAATACCAAGGTACAAATGAAGAGCCTTTTCAAGAGGCGGCATATATCAATTAATATTTTAGAATAAAAAACTGCTTACTGTGACAATTTAAAAATAAAAAAATACAAAAAAACATTAATAAAAAATATGAATAAAAAAATTCATAAAAAAAATTCAAACTTCCTTTATAATTTTACTATTTTTTTGAAACCCGATGCAAAAAAAAGGGTGTATGTGTGTGTGTATGTACCCGTGCGAAGCAGGGGCGGGCCGCTAGTTACAGAATAAAACGAGAACATTCTAGCGAGCGTTCTGGTGAGTATTCTAGCGAGCTTTTTGCCGAGCCAAGCTTCGGTCATCGTCCCGCGCCCCACCTGACATCCAAGTCAGACATTTTCGTAAACAATATTTTTTGATGAGCATCGACTAGAGCATTCTCTAGAATGCTCGTGAAAATGTTCGTAGCAACGTAATGTTCGGCTCAGGTCGTTGTTCAGTTAGGCAAAACATAAAAACGGCGAATGCTCGGTGTTCTGTTACACGCGAATGCTTCTTCTTCTTCTTCTATCGTGTCAGTGGCCACAAAACAAGTAAAGAAAATAAAAAAATAAATAATACTAGATTAGATTTTCCCGGACCAAAATTCAGCTACTTCCACACCAGCGCCATTTGCCTCCATCAGGTCTTCTAGTGTGCAGGTAGACGGACACAACGGGCACGACAGTAAGTGGGTCATATCCTGCTTTGGAGCACCACAGTCGCAGTTAGACTCACTGGAATAACCCCATTTCACCAAGTTAGACCTGCAACGACCCACACCGAATGCTCAAGTCTATCACCACCATAATATGAAGACAGATCTACAGGATAGGCATCATAACATAGGATGTAATTAAGGGTTCCTGCCTCTTAACTAAATAAACATTTCTATTACGAAGTTTCAAAAACAGTGTATCAGAAAACATTCCGAGATGTTGCCTACTTTGTAACATAACAATAATACTTTTCTGTGTAACAAATAAAAGTAGATTACTACAAAATAACGCCCGGCCTCAGCTTTTACAGAAATATCTAATATTCTAGAAAAGGCCGGCACTTATAAGATTACCAACAAAGTAATAGGTTCTTTATATATCTAAGGGTAGCGGCGCATACTGTCTGTCTGTTACGCCAAACTTCTCTTATTCTATTTGAAAACTGTTACTTTATCACAAAGAGCTTTTATATTATCAGGTTCGATTTAGATTGTTTTCGAAACATGAAATTGGTTTGGAATCACCAACACTTGAGATAAATGTAGATACTTTTATGTATGATGATATTATTATTACAATTACTTCACAAACCTGAGCCATAATACTTATGTGGAAAATAGTAACTTGCATTGCCAGACCTAGGAATTGAACTTGGGTCCCTCAGGCAGATGCGCATACCACTAAACCACTGTAGTATCATAAAAACAAATAACAAATATAAAATACTTAGAATTCATCACATCTTATCAGAAAGTATAAAAATTCAAAATGAACGACTAAAATACTTTCTTGTCTGGGAATGTTAGGGTCAGACGAATAAAAACAATAGGTATCTAGACCATTATGTTTCCTAGAACAACTTAACGATGCAGGAGTTAAATAGGGCCATCGACCCCACTCAGTGGCTAACACGTGGCGGTGTTTGCAAATATTCATTAGGGTTTCTGATTTAGTTTCATCGTAGCTATCTTAGTTTATTAATTTCTACTAGGTAATTAATAATTGTACTATCTGCTGTTATTCTAATGGTACTTACGCATCAATTATTTTGATTGAAACCTTGAACATATTTATTATGTTTTCTAAACAACTCATTTGACCAAACTGTAGAATCACGAGATGTTTTGTAATCCTTGAATTTCTGTCTCGGTCAGGATGCGTGCATGCGTGTATGCAGTTTTTAAACTCTTAAAACAGTAAATAACCCTAGTTAGGAGTCGTTTTCTTTAATAAGATGATATATTTGTTCATATCGTACATACGTCGTTTTTTTAATGTAAAAACTCCTACCAAAAATATAACAAAACGTTAACAGTTACATAGCGCTGTTTGCTAAGACAGTTTACTCAGGCGTTCATTACATTGTGTAACCTTTCAATTTCCCATTTACTCTCTCTCAATATTTTCATTTACTCATTTTACTTACATAACAGTATTTACTTGAAAGAAATATTTATACGATCTAACTGTGAAATGTATATTCTTGTTACATATTTACCATTTTAGATGACTTGAGACGTACGCCATTGCCTAACCGTCTTTATTAATTATACATTCAGAATATTGGACTAAAAAGCTTTGTTACGCTTAGAAAATTATCTACTACGCAGTGGAAAATCCCACCAATTCGGTCCAGTTTCTTAGCTTACTCGAAACAAATAAACACAGAAAAAATATGCCTTCATATTTTAGTAACGCCTAATTATTTCTCATACTTAAGAAAAGATGGTTGCTCAAAATAAACACACAGGAACTTCGTGTAAAATTTCTATAGATAATATAATATTAAACAAACATATCACTAAACGTCTGCAACACACACGTTAAATTCCTTGCTTTAGGCATTAAGTTAAGCCGAGAACACGACATGCACTAATTAACGTAATTACCTATTACACGAGTCAACCCCTTTACAAATATCCTGGAAATGACTTGAAACCCCTCAAAGGATCGCTGCTAAAGTTTTTTTTTTAAATTACCAGACATTTCTGGAAAGTTCTCTCGTAGATTCTAAGTGGTTGTTGAGAAACTATTCGCCCGTTCATTTATTTAGTTGGATGGAAGAAAAATTGAGGATTTTCGGCTTGGTGGACGGTTTTTGTGGAATGCATTTTGAATAAGACTTTTAAATGGTTTTAAGCGGATTATTTTTAAGTAAGAAGGATTTTTCAAGTCCACTGGCCTTTTTTCTTTTTTTGAACAACTTGTTTGCTGTTTAGTTTCTATCTAATCGATCTATCTCTAGATGATCGATGATTATATACAGCATGTCATTTAGGAACTGAGAGAATTCTTATTCTCCTCTCATATATATATAATCTATAGTCCTAATATTGGTACATATAAGGAAAACCTAGAAATATATATTCAAGACCAGGTCTTCAATATATATTTCTTTCCTAAAACCTTATAATAAACATCTGCAAATAATTATATCTAAATCAGTAGATTTCGCGTGAAAGAGTAACAATAATCCACATAAACTTTCACGTAGGATACATTCCTTTTTTCCAATACATTATATATTAATATTATTTTAACATCTTAATCAGTTTAAATAACTATTCCAAAACAAACAATTACTCTAACAAACGATTCCGTACAACTTAATTACGTAATCAGATTAATATTAATTACTACATAATTACTTGATCTAGATTAAGATATGTTATCTAGACATTAGTACAGGATACCTAGCGACCTGATTAATTAGTCTCAGATTACAAGTACTTGATATAATGAAGAGAACACCTATGTGTTTGTGTGTGACTTTGTAGTTTCAGTTATCTGAATTCTAGAGCCACTTAGCTAACTGTATTATTAATAGATATGTTAGTTATGTATGGTAATGTCTTAAGGGTTTTGGCTAAGTGAAATACGAACTGGTAATATGAAAACTTACACTTCTTCTTCTTGGCATGTCGACTCATATTCTTGAGGACCAGAACCCGGCCACCGATATGGCACTATCAGTGGCCTTGTAAAGGTCCGTGTGCAGGTGTGGAGTTCCAGGAGGAGTGGTGAGGAGAATCCTTATCATCATCATCAGCTCATATAATGTCCCCACCAAGGGGCACTTAGTCAACCACAGGCCGAGTGCGCGTTGGTCGACTTCACACACAACCTTAGAATTTCTTCCCAGGTGTGTGCAGGTTTCCTCACGATGTTTTCCTTCACCGTAAGAGCGTCGGAATTAACGTCCTTATGAATTCGATAATTGAAAACACATTGGTACGTGGTGGGGCTGGTGGGGTTCGAACCAGGCACCTTCCGATCAGAAGTCAACGGCCATATCACCTGCGCTACCGATGAATCCTTATAACTCTTCTAGCTCTTCTTATCACATTTATCCCTCAAGCCACTAGCCAAAAAATTCAAATTTTAATTCTTACTCCGACTATTAACTGACACTGACTATTAACTGACACTGACAGGGAAGTTAGTCAGACGGGGAATGTGGTCAGATAGGGAAGTTGGTCAGATAAGGAAGTTGGTTCTGACGGGGAAGTTGATAAGATGGGGAAGTTGGTCAGACGGGAAAGTTAGTCAGATGGCTAATGTGGTCAGATAAGGAAGTCAGACGGGGAAGTTGGTCAGTTCAGGAAGTTGGTTAGTTCGGGAAGTTGGTCAAAAAAACAAGTTGATCAGACGGGGAAGTTAGTCAGATGGGGAAGTTGTTCAGTTGGGGAAGTTGGCCAGACGAGGAAGTTGGTCAGTTGGCTGAATGTGGTCAGTCTTGTCAGTCTTGTCAGTCTTGTCAGTCTTGTCAGTCTTGTCAGTCTTGTCAGTCTTGTCAGTCTTGTCAGTCTTGTCAGTCTTGTCAGTCTTGTCAGTCTTGTCAGTCTTGTCAGTCTTGTCAGTCTTGTCAGTCTTGTCAGTCTTGTCAGTCTTGTCAGTCTTGTCAGTCTTGTCAGTCTTGTCAGTCTTGTCAGTCTTGTCAGTCTTGTCAGTCTTGTCAGTCTTGTCAGTCTTGTCAGTCTTGTCAGTCTTGTCAGTCTTGTCAGTCTTGTCAGTCTTGTCAGTCTTGTCAGTCTTGTCAGTCTTGTCAGTCTTGTCAGTCTTGTCAGTCTTGTCAGTCTTGTCAGTCTTGTCAGTCTTGTCAGTCTTGTCAGTCTTGTCAGTCTTGTCAGTCTTGTCAGTCTTGTCAGTCTTGTCAGTCTTGTCAGTCTTGTCAGTCTTGTCAGTCTTGTCAGTCTTGTCAGTCTTGTCAGTCTTGTCAGTCTTGTCAGTCTTGTCAGTCTTGTCAGTCTTGTCAGTCTTGTCAGTCTTGTCAGTCTTGTCAGTCTTGTCAGTCTTGTCAGTCTTGTCAGTCTTGTCAGTCTTGTCAGTCTTGTCAGTCTTGTCAGTCTTGTCAGTCTTGTCAGTCTTGTCAGTCTTGTCAGTCTTGTCAGTCTTGTCAGTCTTGTCAGTCTTGTCAGTCTTGTCAGTCTTGTCAGTCTTGTCAGTCTTGTCAGTCTTGTCAGTCTTGTCAGTCTTGTCAGTCTTGTCAGTCTTGTCAGTCTTGTCAGTCTTGTCAGTCTTGTCAGTCTTGTCAGTCTTGTCAGTCTTGTCAGTCTTGTCAGTCTTGTCAGTCTTGTCAGTCTTGTCAGTCTTGTCAGTCTTGTCAGTCTTGTCAGTCTTGTCAGTCTTGTCAGTCTTGTCAGTCTTGTCAGTCTTGTCAGTCTTGTCAGTCTTGTCAGTCTTGTCAGTCTTGTCAGTCTTGTCAGTCTTGTCAGTCTTGTCAGTGTTGTCAGTCTTGTCAGTCTTGTCAGTCTTGTCAGTCTTGTCAGTCTTGTCAGTCTTGTCAGTCTTGTCAGTCTTGTCAGTCTTGTCAGTCTTGTCAGTCTTGTCAGTCTTGTCAGTCTTGTCAGTCTTGTCAGTCTTGTCAGTCTTGTCAGTCTTGTCAGTCTTGTCAGTCTTGTCAGTCTTGTCAGTCTTGTCAGTCTTGTCAGTCTTGTCAGTCTTGTCAGTCTTGTCAGTCTTGTCAGTCTTGTCAGTCTTGTCAGTCTTGTCAGTCTTGTCAGTCTTGTCAGTCTTGTCAGTCTTGTCAGTCTTGTCAGTCTTGTCAGTCTTGTCAGTCTTGTCAGTCTTGTCAGTCTTGTCAGTCTTGTCAGTCTTGTCAGTCTTGTCAGTCTTGTCAGTCTTGTCAGTCTTGTCAGTCTTGTCAGTCTTGTCAGTCTTGTCAGTCTTGTCAGTCTTGTCAGTCTTGTCAGTCTTGTCAGTCTTGTCAGTCTTGTCAGTCTTGTCAGTCTTGTCAGTCTTGTCAGTCTTGTCAGTCTTGTCAGTCTTGTCAGTCTTGTCAGTCTTGTCAGTCTTGTCAGTCTTGTCAGTCTTGTCAGTCTTGTCAGTCTTGTCAGTCTTGTCAGTCTTGTCAGTCTTGTCAGTCTTGTGAGTCTTGTCAGTCTTGTCAGTCTTGTCAGTCTTGTCAGTCTTGTCAGTCTTGTCAGTCTTGTCAGTCTTGTCAGTCTTGTCAGTCTTGTCAGTCTTGTCAGTCTTGTCAGTCTTGTCAGTCTTGTCAGTCTTGTCAGTCTTGTCAGTCTTGTCAGTCTTGTCAGTCTTGTCAGTCTTGTCAGTCTTGTCAGTCTTGTCAGTCTTGTCAGTCTTGTCAGTCTTGTCAGTCTTGTCAGTCTTGTCAGTCTTGTCAGTCTTGTCAGTCTTGTCAGTCTTGTCAGTCTTGTCAGTCTTGTCAGTCTTGTCAGTCTTGTCAGTCTTGTCAGTCTTGTCAGTCTTGTCAGTCTTGTCAGTCTTGTCAGTCTTGTCAGTCTTGTCAGTCTTGTCAGTCTTGTCAGTCTGGTCAGTCTTGTCAGTCTTGTCAGTCTTGTCAGTCTGGTCAGTCTTGTCAGTCTTGTCAGTCTTGTCAGTCTGGTCAGTCTGGTCAGTCTTGTCAGTCTTGTCAGTCTTGTCAGTCTTGTCAGTCTTGTCAGTCTTGTCAGTCTTGTCAGTCTTGTCAGTCTTGTCAGTCTTGTCAGTCGGGTCAGTCAGACCAGTCGGGTCAGTCGGGTCAGTCGGGTCAGACGGGTCAGACGGGTCAGTCGGGTCAGTCGGGTCAGTCGGGTCAGTCGGGTCAGTCGGGTCAGTCGGGTCAGTCGGGTCAGTCGGGTCAGTCGGGTCAGTCGGGTCAGTCGGGTCAGTCGGGTCAATCGGGTCAGTCGGGTCTGTCAGTCAGGTCAGCCGGAGGTCAGCTTTAGGTCAGAGTAAGGTCAGACTATGGTCAGAGCCAGAGGTCAGTCTAAGGTCAGAGCCGGAGGTCAGACTAAGGTCAGGGCCAGAGGTCAGTCTAAGGTCATAGCCAGAGGTCGGACTAAGGTCAGAGCCAGAGGTCAGTCTAAGGTCAGAGCCAGAGGCCAGACTTAGGTCAGAGCCAGAGGTCAGTCTATGGTTAGAGCCAGAGGTCAGACTTAGGTCAGAGCCAGAGGTCAGTCTAAGGTCAGAGCCAGAGGTCAGAGCCAAAGGTCGGACTAAGGTCAGAGCCAGAGATCAGTCTAAGGTCAGAGCCAGAGGTCAGAGCCAAAGGTCGGACTAAGGTCAGAGCCAGAGATCAGTCTAAGGTTAGAGCCAGAGGTCACACTAAGGTTAGAGCCAGAGGTCAGTTAAGGTCAGAGCCGGAGGGCAGACTAAGGTCTGAGCCGGATGTCAGACTTAGGTCAGAGCCAGAGGTCAGACTAAGGTCAGAGCCAGAGGTCAGTTAAGGTCAAAGCCAGAGGTCAGACTAAGGTCAAATTAAAATAGATCCCTGACCGCACAGCGATACATAACCGATGTCTTGGAACCCCATGAAATGCCTTTTGCCCCATTTATAGGCGACGGTTTTGTTTTATGCATGATAACGGATTCAGCTAAAGTGGTACGTTAGTACTTAAACGAAGTGGAAATTACACAAATTGAATGACCAGCGAGATCACCAGCCATGAGGCCACACTTTTGACCTTAAAAAAATCTTTAGTTTTGTAAAATTCATATAAGAAGTACTTCTTATTTAAAATTTCAATTTTATTTTTTTTCCATTAAACAAGTCTATTATTAAAAATTTTCATTTACTTAAAATATTTAAATAATCATAAAAATAAAACAACATAATAACAAAAAATCTGAAATTGCCACAAATGAACTAACGTTTTTCTAATTTTGCCGGTGTGTGTAGTTTATTTAATTTGTTATACATATTGTAATCTTAGTTCGTTACAATTACGGGTAATAAGTAGGTAGTTATGTATAATCGGAATGATAAAATGTCTTACGCTAGGAACTAAAGACGCTGCTGCTACCCGCACCTTGTCAGTACGGTCGACCAGAGAGGGGTGCTTTGGTTTTTTATTTTCTAAATTCTTGCGGAACCCTTACAGGAGCATTGCGGAACCCTAGGGTTCTGCGGAGCACACTTTGACAATCGCTGCTAGCTAGATACAAGTTACGAACTTAGTTAGGGGTCAGTAACAATAATGAGATGATGTTGTGAATGATTATGTTATGTTATGTATGTTAAATTGCGGAAAGAAAAACTATATACAAATAATTTAAAACATTCTTCAACTTATATCATCAGAGACGTTTAAGCTTAATGATCTTACAAGCTTCACTACAATATTCTCCATACAAATGCCCAAAGAATTACCGAGTACCAAATTGACACAAGCTACTTGGTACATTCGTCGGAGCCGAGATACTCTTAGGAGGGAGGGAGGGGGTAATTATTTGAGTATGGACAACCCTCGGTGAAGCTAACCCAGGGTTTGTTATCGTAAATATTGGTATAATATTTATAGGGCGCATTACGCCCCAAAGGTAGATAACGTGACTAATGTGGGTACAGCGACATTTTTGCACGTACTTATCAGGATTTGAGGGTTAAGGTATAGGATGCAGAGGATATTTGTTTAGTTAATTTTGTTTTTAGATATTTATTTAGTACTTTTGTTAACTTAGACCAGGTAAGTATACAGGGTGGCCCAAATAGAACGGTCAGTGGGGGTCAGTTAGAAATTCTGAACATAACATTTTTCAAAATTCCGGGTTCGATTCCCGTAGTGAGTAAGTAATATTTTTTTTCTAAATCTATTAATGCAGTTTTTATTTTTACTAAAATCGATGACACGGTTCCTAAGAACAAATCTTTGTATCTCTTATAGTTTTATACTTCCCCCCACTGACCGTTCTATTTGGGCCACCCTGTATATAGTAGTGAAGGAAACTTTAGAAAATATAATATTTAGCACAGTACCTTTAAAAGCGTAGCTCTTCTTTCATTTTAAAATAACTTAGTGGGAAAGAATGGTATGTAGCCATAAGGGTCTTTTTCACTTATAATACACAGCACAGTGAACAGAAATAACCATAATCATTGCTTGTTAAATGGCATTAAAAGAAAAACACCACTCGACTCAAGGATCGTACCCGGTACATGCTTCTACCCTGGCAAAACGTTACGTAATTTATGAACATACCCGCGTTTAAAAATTGATGTGTAAAAAATACATATCTGAATAAGATTATGAGATAAATGTTAGGAAAAATTGAAGTACTTTCCTACTAATATTATAAAGCCGAATGTTTGTGAGTGTGGATGTTTAGATGTGTGGTTGTTTGTTCCTCTTACACGCAAAAACTACTGAATGGATTTTAATGAAATTTAGTACAGATGTTCCTCATACCTAGGAATAACACATAGGACTTTTTATCCCAAAATTCATCCGGGATAAGGTTCCACGCGGGTAAAACCGCGGGACACAGGTAGTGCTAATTATAATCAAAATATACTTCCCATCCATCCGCTTCTCCCTTACACCACAGCCTGCTATCCCGGTCGTCCAGCCAGATATGTGACCGTCTGTTGTCGCCCTCCAGGATTAGTTTATCTCGCCTCCGAGACCTGCAGCCTGTCCACAATCCATCTTACGTCTGATCAGCCCCACTAATCATGGGACCACAACACTACATTATTATAGAATAACCGCACTTGATTTTATGGTTTGTACCCTTGGGCTGGATTAGGAATGGCCGATAATTTGATTAGGCTGAGTTTGTTAGTAGACTTGGTTTGGGTGTTTGGTTTTTTATCTGAAAGTAAAGTGATAAGTGAAATGAGATGAATTTTCTTTGAAAAAATATCGAAAATAAAACTGTATTGCTATGCTAGGCCTATATTCAACCTTATATTAAGGTATTTTAATTTTAGTATCCATCGTTATAGATAGTGCATGAAGTCACAACATGTAACCATGAATTCTTATTCATATTTCATAATTATTTATTATCTCATCCACTCTGCATCTTGGAGAAGGTTTCCATTTACAAATTGTAAGGAAGTAAATTTAGCAAAGCCAAAACCGCAGTCAAAAAGCTATTCCGCCACAAAACATCTTTATGATTAAAACATCTATTTGAAATAGCAAAGGTCGATCGTCTCAATAAAAGACGTCGGGGCTATCAAAACCATAACTTATCGTGATTAAAGGGCCGCCAGATCTGGTCGAATTCGAAGATTGCTTCATATTGGGTTCATTTATTTGTTTTTCCCTCGCTCCAGGCCAAAGGGATCCATTAAGTGGCGTCCAAGGAGAGATATCCATCCCATTATTATATGCAAATAAGGGTAAATTAGGTTTTAATGTCCGTACTGCGATTCGACCCCTCCCCCCGCCTCGTCCACTCACACCCCCGGGGCCAAATCGGTAAATAACATTTGGATCAGCCGTTTACGAAACATTTGTAGTGGTTTTGAGGTACCTTAATAGAAAAACTTTGAGGTTTACTATTGGTTTGTTTTGGAGTCCATCATTTGAATGTTGGAGTACAATTTTTTTAACCAATGAAGTTATGATTATACTTTCATTTTTGTTAGGTCAAAACAATTAATATTTAAAACTGTAAGTTTATGGCTTAAGTATCTGAAATGCTTGTTAGTGATTTTCAAATATGACCAGTTTTGTAAAAATAACAAACAGTACACATTCGCAATACTTATTCATAATGTATGTACACGTAAGCGGCAAGATACATATTCTTACTTTTCAACAAACATTTTCGAAGCAAAATTTTAACCAAAAACAAAATTTAGCACAAAATACCCAAAGAAAATGAAGTAACAAGCTTTCAAAAGGTAATCCCACTAACCCTTCTAGATATTAGGCTATTCAATCTATGGGCTCTCTGATACGGGCCCGAGATAAAGTACAGTTAAGTTATAGCGAGCGGCCGTAGGGCGAACATAACGCGATAAGTTATCACTAATCACGCGTCCTAGAGACGACCATTTTAATTTTTAAGACAGTGTCTGCCCGTAATGTTGGCAGCTCGTGTTTGCCAGACATAATCATATTTTTGCCGCCATTACTCCACCGTACTTTAGACCACATGCACAATTCACCGATAACCATTAGCTAGTTTCGGTGTAGTGATGGGCTTTGTAGTTACGGATAACATCCGATAATTATTATTTAGTTAGGTAAGTATATAAATGCTTTTATTTCTTGGGATTTATGCTATATATTAGCTTTCTTATAAAACTGACATGTTAATTTTACAATAAAAAAACACAATTGTGTAAAGTTTTTTTTTTTTTTGTAGATTTTAACCGTTGTTGTTATTCTTTTCTAAACGTATTATCATTATTCTCAGAAATTACATAAATAACAGTAGGGAAGACAATTCAATGACAATCATTGAACTAAAGTCATCAGTATAATTTCAGTTGTTTAACAAAGTTCATCACGAATACTTACCATTGTAGTTGTGATCGAGCGAGTGTAGCTGGGTAGTTACTAGTGATCGTAGTGTGCCGGATAGAGCGGGCCGGGCGCATCCCTAGCCCTGAGGGCCACAAAATATGTCCGTGTGCGTCCGTCCGATAACACCGGATTATGGTAAATAGTACTGCGGTCCGGATTATGGGTATTTTCTCTGGATTTACGGTATTTTACGGATTTTTCGACGCATTTCGCAAACTCTGCCCCGTAACCGTACTACGTTTAAGCTTTATTGCCAACTCCCATTACCTTTACGGCGGTGATTAAAAGCTGTTGATTGGCTTAAATACAGCTTTTTTTTACTATTATTGGGATGTAAAAATTTAAGCTCACTGAAAGCTTTCAAGTGTAAATGAATAAAAGGGAGTTGTGAATAAATGAATATAATTCGTGTTTTATTTTATTATTCATTTCAATTGTCGTTCGGGTAACGATTAATGTGAATGCGTCCGGTAACTCCAAAAGTATACATAAGTAATTAACGGTTGTGTTGAAACTACTTTGGGCGCTAACCAAATATAAAAGTGTTGATGTACCCGGCAGGTCCATTAGACATCATCCCGCAGCCGGAGCCACTTGAACAAACACCTCCCCAGACAGGAAACACCTATTAACTTTTTAAAAGGTTTCATTAAAACAGAACTCAATGAGAACACAAACAAACCGTGTGTCAGTTTGACAATTTTCCTCTATTTACATTACGGCTTACGGCGGGAAAGGTTCCGGATTAATCCGGATAGTTACAAGCATTCACTCATTCACTCGGTCGCCGGTCTCCATTCACTCGTTCTAATAAGAGACGGTCGGTAAGAGGCTTACGGTTCCTGAATACCGGAAATTTAGTTTGAAAACGTTTTGAGATCGTCGATTTTAGGATGTTATACGTTATTAGTTATATGTGCCCGCCTTTGATGTGTCCCGCCTTTTTCACGACCGCCTCGCCGTGTCTCCGGCAGCCGCCAGTGTCCTACCACAACCGGTAATTGAATACCACTATTTGAGGAAAATATTTTTTATTATAAAGATCTTATTTTTTTAAGTTCACTCTCAATATTATCGGATTATTTTCGTTTTAATCGACGGTCTTTATAGTGAATAATTAAATTTGATTATGCGCTACTTTGCATATAAGCGTCTAATTAGTCAGACGATAATTAATTAACGACAAGGTATTTTAATTGAAATTAATGTATGCATACAGCCAACGAGTAACTAAATTGTTTTTCAAAGACTTCCTTGTGTAAAATAAATGACATACTTACCAATTAATGTAAGTAAGTAATTACAAAATCAAGGAAATGAATTGACTCAAGAATGTCAAAAATACTACGTCACTGGTATTCACCAACTTCAACTACTTAATATTCTAGCAAAATAAGAAGAGGGCAAATCTAGTTAGCAAGCCGTTTTCACACTTTCCTTAAATAATATGTAATCAACATAGAGCTTCAAATAAATCCTTCACACGTACACTCTCACAAACGTACCTAGTACGATTTATACTTAGCTAAAACTCCTATTTTCCTAACTAAGAATTTAATGAGCTATACCCTCCCTACCTGAGATAAGCCAGTTTTATGCTTTTCTTAAAACGAATTAATTAACAAAGAGCTAGAAATTAGAGCAATCCATGCATACGTTTACTACCACAATCCTTCACACTCTTAACAACCCAAGCATGTTTTAACAGAAACGAACGAACGTACATAAACTTAGAAGTATGATTTAAGAGAAACAAACCAACTACTTATACGTAGCTTAACTTATGTATACACACCAAAATCCCTTTCACAAACCAATCTTTTTCAGCTAACATTTTCCGTGTGGTTGATTTCACATCCTTGACTATGTGCGCCCTCTCAAACCCGCCCTAATTAAGGAAATGCACTCGAGATCCCTTGCCTTTAAGGGCCCAGATAAAAGGTCTGAGGTGATAGTTTTGATCAGCTCCGTTTCTATGGAGACCACTTATCGTGGGCCTCTAATGGTAATAGAAAGAGAGGGATAATCTAATAACGAGCGTCTAAACTCGCCCTAGTTAGGGGTGTGTGCGAAATTAGTGTTATCTAAGCAAGAAGATGGATTTATATGTAAATATGTTACGGGAACAGAGGTTGATGTTTTGTTCACATGTTTTGGAGGGAAAGGTTAGCTTGTATAGGTTATAACCGAATTTTACTGAAGTATTATGTAGGTTAGTGGTTTTCTTAATTAGGTTAATTTTACTAGGATAATATGATTTATGTTAGGTTTAAAAAGCTCAACCGATATGTCAATTCAAAATTAATAATATTAATTTGTTTCATTTCAAAGTTAACTTAGATTTTTCCGATCTGTGGTGATGTTCTTGATAAGTTATCAGGATCATAATATGTTGTGTTATTGAAAATCTTTAATGTTGAGTGGGTTAACATAAAAACAAAATTTATAAAAATATTTCTGTAATAAATTAACCATAAAAACAAAATACATGAAAATAATATCACAATTTGTTGACCTACTAACAATAATAAATATTACTATAAACCTGTAGGATACCTCGGCAGGCTAAAGCCCTCTCTCTCTGTCAATAGATATAAAATTAGTAGATTAAAGAGAAATAAGTGGAATAAATGATAAAAACCACTTGTCTAATACATGTTAGTGACTTCAAACCCCAGTCATGTTAGGAAAATAACAAACATGCATTGTTCACCTAGGAATCGAACCCTGGACCAACGGATTAACGAACAAGTGCACATTTGTATACTAATATATGTGTATATCTATAATTATATACTTAACAAAGACTTAATGATTGTAATTAATACATAACTAACAGTCGCACTCAGAGACGTTTAACGAATACTTAAACTAATGTGCCACAATATTTCTGTGCCGGCGGCCAAAATTGGAAGCTACTATTGTCATTTAGACTTTAATGTCATTTGGATACATTTTGAATACTAACAACCAAAATATGCGATTACAGCGACGCTGTCACCGGCACAGAAATATTTTGGTACATTAGTTTAAGTAAGTATTCGTTAAACGTCTCTGAGTGCGGCTGTAAAACAATTAACACTAATTATGATCACAATGTACTAGCTATTAAGTAACACGATAATATGAAACATGTCATAATGTCAAACGATACATAAAAATAAATAAAGAACTCTAGTTTTCCAGTAAACTCTTATGTATAGTGTAAGTTATTCGTTTTTTTTTAATATTATATAGAATACAAAGAGACTAAATATTTTAAAATGAACTTATAACCTTCGCCTTAAAAGTCACATTGGTCATACATAATTGAACCGTTTATGAAAACCGTCTACTTAGTAAAATACAATATTAGTTACTTATTCATGATTCAAGTATTTGTCGATTAGCTATGGTTGTACATATAAATCCTAGGTCATAAAGATTGATTTGACTTTATTTTTATCGACACACGATTAACAATAATAAAATGAACTGTTTTTTTTTAACAAAATTTTAAGTTTTTAACATAACATAACATAATCATTAACTACATCATCTCATTATAGTAACTGACCCCTAACTAAGCTCGAAGCTTGTATCTAGGGTATCAGAAACTACGCACACACTCATTCACACACACACCCAGACCGAGACAAACATTTGTGGTTCACACAAATATTCACCCTGCACGGGAATCGAACCCGCAACCTTACGGATGGCAGTCCGGCATGGTGACCACTCTGCCATCGAGGTCGTCGTTTGGTTGATCATCGTATATAAGTACGATTATTAAAGAAATCTTTTGGCTATACAGTTATAAGTGTCAATTAAAACTTGTCACTAGACTGACAAACAGACAAACTATAAGATATCTATCTAAATGAAAATGTCTCTTTTCTAACACTGCCATTTGCCACTGTTATAATCACTGAGAACGAAACGTTTGTCAGCTTAGTTTTGTTTTAGAGGAGAACTACGAGTATACTCGTACAAGGATTTTGTTGAATATATACAGAAATCAAACATATAGTATGTATATTGCCTGTGACTGTACTTTTAGTATTTGATAGTTAAGTCATTCAAAAATGGAAATATAAACTAGCCTAATGTACAAAATCTTCTAACTGTTAACATATTTCAGAAATTAGCTTAGACAAACAAATAAAAAAGCATTTGTTTTTGTTTCTAAATAGAAAAATTTAACAAAAAAATTTTAATTTAAAGAACCCCCACACAATTACTTTCAAATCCTCATAACTTTTAAACGAGTCAACCGATTTTCATCAAACATGTCTAAGAACACTCGCACGTAAGTCCTCTTTAATACAAAAAAAAACTAAATTGAAATCGGTTCATCCGTTCGGGAGCTATGATGCCACAGACAGACAGATACACACACACAGACACGTCAAACTTACACCCCTCTTTTTGCGTCGGGGGTTAAAAATCGACATAACAATTTTTTATTTTATGATAAGTAGTATCAAAAATATAATAGTTGCAGTCACGTCATATTTTTAGGGTTCCGTACCTCAAAAGGAAAAAACGGAACCCTTATAGGATCACTTTGTTGTCCGTCTGTCCGTCCGTCCGTCCGTCTGTCAAGACCCTTTTTCTCAGGAACGCGTGGAGGTATGAAGCTAAAATTTATATCAATTACTCAGGTCTACTGTCCCTTGAAGCTGTGAAAAAATCAAACTTCTAAGCCAACGCAATCAAAAGATACAGCCGTTTATGCCGCAAATTTTCGACACTTGCAAGGGAATCAAAACCTACAGGGTGCTTCCCGTGAACTCAGAATCTTGAAATTTGGTACGAAGCAACGTCTTATAGCATAGATAAAGGAAAAATTACGAAAACCATAAATTTTTAGTTACATCACATGATATATTTTTTTTTAATAATTTTAACCTTACTACCCATTTCCTCATAAACGCGTAGAGGTATTAAATTGAAATTCATACCAAATACTCAGGTCTATAATACCTTTAAGCTGTAACAAAATCAAACTTCTATGTCAACGCAATCAAAAGAAACAGCAATTTAAGCTGCATATTTTGAAACTCGCAAGTACTCGCAAGGGAATCAAAACCTAAAGGGTACTTCCAGTCGACCTAGAATCTTGAAATTTGGCATGAAGCAACGTTTTATAGCACACATAAAGGAAAAATTCCGAAAACCTTAAATTTTTAGTTACATTACAAAATATATATTTTTTAATAAATATAAACTTATTACTTTTTTCCTCATGAACGCGTAGAGCTATCAAGTTACGGAACCCTCGGTGCGCGAGTCCGACTCGCACTTGGCCGGTTTTTTTTTGTAGTAAACCCCTGCCTGTTAGATCCCAGTATAGGGCATAGACCTCTCTCTTACTGATGTTTTTTGCACAATATGAAAGAAATACTTCCAACAACTTTATAAACATGTTAAATCCTAAAACCTAAATCCCTTATCGTCTCCTATACTTATAGTACACCTCCCGTAAATACTTCAACGAATCTGTACACCACATCGGTGATACAGCGAGGACATCATCGATCCACAGCGATGTTGGTGATGACAGGTCCACCGGTGACCACTTCACAGGCAGCAGCTCGGTTGTAGTTGGTGTTGGATCACTGAAAGATGAAGAAATAGTCTAACTTAGTACTCTGCTAATGCTACTCTAGTTATTAAACACAGACTTATAAAACATATAAATCTATAAATATCAATGTGTCGATCAGGTCACACTGACCGTGGTCACTCAAGAGACTCTTGTTTTAGCGATTATAATGCAACCTGTATTTTATAAACTGGTATTTCTGTTCAAAAAATAATAATAAATATTATTTGCTATACTAGTTTCTCAAAGGTATTGCTGGATATAAGGATCATCTGTACCAAAATTCATTTAAATTAGTACAGTAGTTTTTATGTAAAAGAGTAACAAAAACCCATCCTCACCTCACAACCTTTCGCATTTACAATAATAGCATGAAAGTAATCGTTAGTTGTACCTGTATTTAGCAAAGTTAGTCCACAATGTTGATACTCTATCTATCATTTCATTTTCAAATAAGCTTGGTATGAACGGTTGGGAAAATAGGTAGAACAAATCGTCACCATGTGTTGCATTCTGATCAGTGCTGTAAGGTTGTCTCAATACCTTTTTAGCTATGTTTCTCCTACCGTAGTAGTTCAGAAGGTAACTAAACACAGGTTCTGTGCTCGATTCGACGATCCATTCAATTTCTTCCAGTGAGTGATAATGTAACACTGGTTCCCCATACAACCTGGAAAGTTTTACTCTATCGTTTACATCGTCTCCCATATACAACTCCTTTAGCTTATCTCCAACCTCCTTTCGTTCCTCAACTGAATCGATTTTCAAATTTTTAGGCAAAGCTTTAGAGAATTCCACTTGATCTATCATAGTATCGTTATCGAGTCCAATTAAAAACAGCCCCTCCTCTGTGTTAGCACCAATAATCATGGGGACTTTATTAAATGTCCCTTTCCTAAGTATATCTATAGGAGATTCGGTAAGAAAAGGTTCTATACCATCAAAGACTTCTTCTGAACATGGCGTGTACAGTATTTCTGAATGTACAACATTCCCTTTTTGACGAGGGACTCTTGTCAAAATTAATTCTTCATCAGATTTAGTTTCAAAGTACTCGTATAATTTATGAGGATCCTCAGTATTGTATAGCATAGTTTTCGCTAGCAGACTGGCTAGGTAGACTGGGTTGAACTGGTACGCCCAAGGAGCTAAGGCAGATCCAGACTGAGTTATAGCTTTATGGAACAGCCCTTTGGACATTGGAGATAAAACATGAAAGGATACAGAAGCACCTCCTGCACTTTCACCAAAGATAGTCACATTATCAGGGTCTCCACCAAAAGCCTTTATATTCCTCTGAACCCACTTCAACGCTGCCACCTGGTCTTTCATAGCAGCGTTTCCTGGTGCTTCTCTTATCCTGAGACATAGGAACCCTTGGATGTTAAGTCTGTAGTTAATTGTGACTAAGATAACTCCTTTGGTTACTAGATAACGTGGGCCGTAGATCAAAGGAGATCCTGAGCCTCTGAAAAAGCCACCTCCATGTATGAATACCATAACTGGTAGTTTATCCTCTGGTTCTGCGTTTACTGGTGTGTAGACGTTTAGAGCTAAGCAGTCTCTTCTTCCTATGCATATGGTGTCGGAAAATGATGACTGTTGACATCTGACGTTCTCTTGTATAGCGTCGAAGGTACCACTCCATGTTGGTTCTGGTCCTGGCGCCTGGAAACAAAAGAAAGTAATGAATGCACTGCATTATGGAACTTATTGCCAAGGACAAATAGTTTATTTTTAAGTGCAGGAGATTATTTTCATGTCTTTGAGATGACCCGAAGATTAGTGAGCGGAAAAAGTAGTTAGTATTTTGAATAAAAATAGACTTAACTATAAGACGATGGAGTTATATCTTAATTGTCTAAGACTAAGTGATTATGAAACAGACAAAATGATTATTTAACAAAGGTATATCTATGTTTGTGTAATGTATTATCCAATAAATATCAATTAAATAATAATATACTTAATACAATCAGTCGTCTTGGCGATAAAGCTAGCTGTAATCAGCAAAAACTGAACCGGATTAGTTGACGATAAATAATTTAAGTTATTATCGGATTAGACTCGATCCTTTCGTGAATTTGGGTTGTTATGACGGACTGCCAAACTAATGATTCAAAGTCAAAGTCAAAGTCAAAAATCCTTTATTCAGTTAAGACCTCAATGAGGCACTTATGAACGTCAGAATTGATTCTACCACCGATTCGGAATTACATCAGCCGAGAAGAATCGGCAAGAAACTCGGGCTGGTATTTTTCTATACTAATATTATAAAGAGGAAAGATTTGTTTGTTTGTTTGTTTGTTTGTATGTAACGAATAGGCTCCGAAACTACTGAACCGATTTCAATAATTCTTTCACCATTAGAAAGCTACATTCACCCTGAATAACATAGGCTATATTTTATCCCCGTATTCCCACGGGAACGGGAACTACGCGCGTGAAACCGCGGGGCGCTGCTAGTTTTAAATAAAATTAAATACAAATGTCACTTATAACTAATGTCAACAATAAAAAACATGTCAAAAGGTATATAAAAAAAAATCTATAAATATAGAAGTAAAATAATTACATAGGTCAAAAACTAAAAATAGCATACTGAGGTTGCGTGTGCAGAAATTTAATGCCAAACTTCCCGGTCATTAATGTAGTCCGTAACCTTATAGTATGCTTTGCTTATAAGAATGTTTTTAACGTGTGATCGGAACCTTCCATCAGTGAGCCCAGTCACTTCCCGGGGGATTTTATTATAAAATTGAATACATCTATAGATGAAGGACTTTTTAGTCCTAGCTAACCTACATCCTGAGATGGCGATTTTATGCCTATTCCTAGTATTAAAATTATGAAAATCGCCATTAACTTTAAAATTAATACGATGTTTCCGGGCATACAATATATTTTCAAAAATGTACAAAGAAGGAACGGTAAGAATCTGGTATGTTTTAAAACGTTCCCTTAATGACTCTTGCGAACCCAAATTATAAATAGCCCGAATTGCTCGTTTTTGTAATATAAATACTGAATCTAAATCCGCGGCACACCCCCATAGTAAAATGCCATAAGACAAAATACTGTGAAAGTACGCATAATAAACAATTCTTGCCGTTCCCACATCTGTTAGTTCCATAATTTTACGAACAGCATACGCAGCAGAACTCAGCCTCCCTGAAAGACCGTCAATGTGGGATCCCCATTGTAACTTAGAATCTAACACTATTCCTAGAAACTTGGTACTACTTTCTATTTTAAGTTTCGTTCCTTCCAAAAAAACATTGGATTCAATGGCTCGGACATTGGGTAGCGAAAATTTAATACACTTAGTTTTAGACGCATTGAGGAGCAAATTATTGGCAGAAAACCAGTCAGAAACTAGAGCCAAACACCTATTTACTTCTACCAAATCCTTATCCTTCCTATTCACTTTAAATAACAAAGAAGTGTCATCTGCGAACAAAACCATATTACATAGGTCTTCCATCATATAAGGGAGGTCGTTTATATACGACAAGAACAGGAATGGACCTAAAATTGAGCCCTGCGGCACGCCCATTTCTAACAATGATCCCTTTGATAAAACATCGTTGATCTTAACCTTCTGTTGCCGACCTCCTAGATACAATTTGACAAGACCTAGAGCAGGACCCCGAATACCATAACAGTCAAGTTTAGAAAGCAGCGTCGAGTGATCAACGCAGTCGAAAGCTTTAGAAAGGTCGCAAAATACACCTAGAGCATCATGTGAATCTTCCCATGCGTCAAAGATGTGAGTCAAAAGTTTAGTCCCAGCGTCCGTAGTCGACTTGCCCTTCGTAAAACCAAACTGATTTTTATGTAGTATATTGTGGTCACTAAAGTGAGAAAGTAACTGGTCTAGTATGATCTTTTCGAAAATCTTGCTAAGAGCAGGAAGAACAGAAACCGGCCTATAATTATTGGGATCCTCCTTACAACCTGACTTAAAAATAGGAGTAATTCGACTCTGCTTCATCACATCAGGGAAAATACTATGATCTAGACACAGGTTCAATAACGCTGTGAGGTGAGGAGCTATGGTCTCAATAACAGAATTCAGTAACTTAACTGACATACCCCATAAATCTTCTGTGGACTTCATGTTAAGTGATCGAAAGGTTTTTATAACCTGAACTATGGAAACAGGCTTAAAAGTAAAACTGGGAATACTTTCTCTAAAATTATTCCTAAGAAGTATCTCGGCTCTAGCCATAGAAGACGTAAGGTTTTTAGTGGTTTCCTTAGGAATATTACTAAAGAAATCTTCAAAATGATTAGCTACAGAGATTGGGTCCGTAATGGAAGAATGATTAGTTTTCAATGTGAATGTAGTATCCCTCGGAGTAGTCCTACCTGTCGCTTTGTTGACGGTTTTCCAAACAGCTTTGATTTTATCATTAGATTGACGAATAAACCTACTAGTATGTTTGGCCTTAGCCAAAAGACAAACCCTTTTAAAAACCTTGGAATAGTTCCTAACATACTCATGGAAGGTTTCATCGCTGGTACACGATTTCCTAAAATACAGTTCAAACAAAACATCCCTGCTTTTCCTAATACCCTTAGTAGCCCAATCACTAAACAAGACTTACCGCTTACCACAATATTTTTCCGAGGACAAATTTGATTAATGTTGCTGCTTATGACTGAAAAAATATGAGTACAAATATCATGCGGGTTATTTGAAGAGAACTGACTACAACCTAGGTCCAAATCTATCTGAAAGTCTAACTTTTGTAACCTATACTCAGAGAGAGGTCGATGATTAATAATAAAAGGCTTAGGTGTTAGTATTTTATTAATTTTAATATGTAAACCTAGATGATCTGACCTAACACCGCTGATACAACCCTTGTCAAGAATATTACAATTTGAAAATATGTTATCAATGCATGTCTTCGTACAATAAGTGACTCGGGTAGGCTCACTGAAACAGAAGTTCAAACCAAACGATTCAAACAAGGAAACTAAATTTAACTTATCCGAAGAATCAACTAATAAATCTATATTAAAGTCCCCACATACTATAAGTGACTTTTACTACTAGATAATTTACTCAACATCCCCTCCATGTTACACAAAAAAGCTAAAAAGTAAGATGAAGGAGGCCGATAAACACAAACTAAAACATAACCATCAATTTCTGCACAAGCTATCTCACAAGTGCGTTCAATAGAGCATTTTGTTATATCGACCCTTTCTTTAAATTTAATATTATTCTTTAACAAAATCAAACACCCACCCCCTTCCGCGGATACTCTATTGAAAGCACTAGCTATCTTAAAATTATTAACATTAAATTGCATCCTATCTGCCTTTAACCAAGTTTCACAAAAGCATAATATGTCAAAATTAAATTTATCTAATAACAATTCAATGTCAAGTACTTTGCCAGAGAAGCGATTAATATTCTGATAATAAAAAGATAAACTACTAAGTGCAAACTGCTTCTCTTTTGTCACATCTAACAGTTTAAAGACACAGTATTATCGTTAGTACATGTACTAACTACTGTGCGGTCAGTAGAAAATGTTATACTATTTATAACACTATCAATACAATAAGCTACTAGAGTAGCAATTAAATGTCTACATTTCCTTGGAACATGTAAAGTGTCCTGTGTCAACTTACAACTATTAATAAATTTATTATTATCAAAGTATAATAATTTGTCACTATGACGGCATGTCAAATTATACATAATATTGTTTAATGAGTAAATGTGCTTATTTTCAAGTTCTGTAAGAGAACTAGAATAAGGAAAAGCACCTAACATTACCTTACTAACTTGCAACCCCAAAAGTTTACCTACGCTGTCCACCATCTCCTTCCTACTAACACCTATGCTATTTCCCACCATAATAATAACTATGGATGAGCTACTTAACTTACTATGCAAAACCTTATCTATTATATGTTTATAGGATGCATTGGGCATGCAATAATTTACCACTTTACAATTTAACTTAAAAGACAATAAGGATCCAAAATCAAGGCCCAATTGATCTGAATAAACATAAACAGGTGAGGTCTGAATATCCAGCTGCGGCGTGAGCTGAGCAGAGTTGGTTGAGGGTGTGGGATCAACACATACTCTCGCGTGAGGGGGAGGTTTATTAACATTATTATCTACTTTACTACTACTCAAAACAAACAACTGCTCGGTGTTGTGCTTAACAAGATCAGATTGCAGGTCCGGTTCCTCTTGGTCATGATGCGTGTATATGAATGTGTTTTTGATACCCTTACAAAGGCAATAAACATAGTTAAGGCTTCGATAAGTTGATGAAGTGTTTGAATATGTCATGCTAATTTGGTTCAAGGGAAAAAGGCAGAGCGGAAGAAAATGACCATGATAATGATTTTCACTTGTCTATTGCAAGTTGGTGATCTGAAACCCGAACCATGATTGTAAAATACCCAACATTCCTTTACCTGAAACCTGCTGTCGACTGTAGCGTAAGGTATGGCGGAGTATTGTCGATGGGAGCCGTCGTTGGCGACGAGCCCGCGCAGCCGGCCGCCGGAGACCCACAGCGGCGGGGTCGGCTGCGGCACCAGGCGGGCCGCCCACAGCGACCACAGCACCACCCACTTGGGGCTCACTCCGCCCACACGCATCGTTACACACAACACCACACTTGGTTATCAACACTAGCACACCATCAGCACATAGCTATAAGGTCTAGTTAGTAGCACTATCACAGTATTAGTACATAGCTATAAGGTCTACTGGCAAGAGGCTTGGTCTTCTTATGATACGACTGCGATATCTTTGAGAACTACTGAACTGATTTTGAGTAGATTTTCACTTGGAGATAGAAGTCTTTTGAGCGTTTTAGTCTATTTTATAAGAAACAGAATCACAGTATCAACACGTAGTTGTATAAAGTCTTCTGGCAAGGGTCTTCGTCTTAAGTTCCTTTTGATATGACTGCGATAACCTTGAGACACCCGCGCATACGCACTCGATCGTAACCTGCCCAAGAGTAAGTAGTTATAATCACTAAAATGCAATGTCAGCGTGACTAGGGAGAATCAAAGTAAGTCTGGCTTGCGGCATAAATCTAATACCGTGGGAATTATTGAATAAACAGTAACCTATACGCAATTCTAGGTTTTATGGAACACTAGCAGCGCCCCGCGGTTTCACCCGCGTAGTTCCCGTTCCCGTAAAAATTTCGAAATAAAAAGTATCGTATGTTCTTTCCCGGACCATAAGCTATCCCTGTACCCAATTTCAAGTCAATCGGTTCAGTAGTTTAGCTGTGAAAAGGTAACAGACAGACAGACAGATAGACAGACAGAGTTACTTTCGCATTTATAATATTAGTGAGGACTAGTTAGAATAGGATTTATAATTTATAATATTAGTAAGGATAAGGATTGGTAAGGATTTGTACCAAATTTTAATCTCAATCGGTTCAGTAGTTTTTGACAGGGTAAACGTCCATAGAAACAATCTTTTTCGTATAATATATTAGTAACTTCGAATAATATTCTATCACTCTTTGCTATATTATTAACGTCACCGGCATTACCGGTAGTTAACGAAATCACTTCTAAATATAGCGATAAAAATATTTACCTTAATTATTTAAATTTTGTTACGTCAATATTCTAATTAAAATTTATAAATAGAGGAAAAGAAGATTTTCTGGTTCACGTTAAATTTTTCCTTATATCTACCGCTGAGGTATAGTCCATAATTACGCTGTACTAATTGTTATGTATTCTGTGACACTACATAGGCTCATTAATTATTTAATTTACCTTGGTAGACAGTTAAAGATATATAATTTTATATAACTCGTACTTATAAACTAAGTAATTATGTATACTATTTATAACTCAAGAACGACTAAAGCAATTCATGTGTATGGTATAGATGGTTCTTATAACTAGGAATATATTCGGGATACCTTTCATATTGATACTCCTATGCTACCTACGGGACTGAAAACCAGAAATATCGCGCAACCAAGAGGCACAGCTAATTTTGAATATAGAACACGATTAAGAAACAATATCGAATCGAAACATTCGATAAAATTCGAAACTGCAAATAACTTATCTTACGTTTTTAAAACATAAATAACTTATTTAATTTATGTAATGTAATAAAATTGGATTAGTAAATTAAAAATATAAAAAGAAATCTATTGAAATGCCACCAATACTTACCATTCATCGATTTATTAACGAACTAAATTACACAAAAAATATAAACTATAAAAAAACTTGAGATCAATTCAGACTTTACATCACAAACACTTTTCTTTAATAAATAATAACATTTCATTATGTAATATATAATATTATGTTTCCATAAATGTACTACTAACCGACTGCTACACACCAAGGTAAAAGAAGTACTGATATTTACCAGTTGATAAAATTATTGCGTCATAACTGACAACCGCTCAATGATGTTATTTTTTTATCACAATGATAAATGTTAGTCAAGCCAAAAGAAACTTAAAGAATATTTTACGGTCTGGTGGGAATGTTTGTTTATTTATTAAATAAATTAAATAATTAAAGTTATAATTTTTTAATCACAATTTTAGGTAAGTATATGTTTTAGTATTTTTGTAGTAAATACCTAGTACGAGTATGTTTTGACGGAGTGTGATGTTTGAAGCACAAACTAATCGCTTAGTTCAGACACAGAGGTTTATTGCTACCTATTTATTTATAGAATATTTATTATTTTATACTATAACTATAACTAACTGTGCTCATGGTTTCACTTGCGTTAATTATTACCATCTTCGTGACGTTATATTATAGCCTTCCTCGATAAAATAAGTGCTATCTAACAGGTCAGAATAGTGGGGCATAATACACCCCTTATAATTACCAAGTTGTATAAAGACAGTCGTTACAGACATCCTTGAGCATGTCATCGATTTTATTAGAATAACTACTTTATTACTATTTCTATTTACTTATATTGATTCTAGTTTTGACCGTGGGTTTAAGCGCATGGATACGTCAAATACTTATGATTGTAAACCTATGTTCTTTACTTTAAATCAAAGTCGCTTCCAATCGATAATTCTAATTCAGGGTAAGCTCGAGCCCCTGGGTGGGGACATTATATGAGCTGATGATGATTATATAATAAATTAAATAGATTACCTTTAAGGTCAAACATCCACACTTTTTACGTTAGGTTATGTGTAGGTCACACGATCCTAAGAATCTCAATGACAAACTACACATTTTTGAAACAAATAACTAATAAAGTGCTACAAACTTATTTGACCCAAAGGTTTGATTTTCTCCCTAGAAAATTTAATCCTTACTAATAATTATTAATTAATACGAAAGCAACTCTGTCTGTTACCTTTTCACGACCAAACTAATGCACTAATTGACTTGAAATTTGGATGGTAGCTTATGGTTCGAGAAGGACATAGGCTATGTTTTATCCCGAAATTCCCACGGCATCGGGAACAATGCGGGTGAAACCACGGGGCATAGCTATTATAATATAAGATTGTTGTCTATAAAGTCTGTCTTCTTGTCTGAGTGGTAATAATTTAATTTTATATTTCGCCAGTGCAGAGTTAGCGATATTTGAACCATAAAACAGGAATTTGATTTCTCAATTATATTTTAGATTAATATAGCGATTCTTTTATTATACATAAATTCATATTTTTATTACTTTTAAATTAAACTAACAGATGATTTATAAACTTATGAAACTAGAATAAAATATATTTTTATTGAATTCTTTGATATACACGAACACTACACATTGAAATAAACAACGGATTTTTAAATAATAATAAATGAAATATCTTTATTTGCAGGCAAAAATCCCATAAAATATAAAAGCTAACATTAAAATCAAGATTAAATTAAGATTAAATTAAAATTAAAAGTTATAATTAACTGTTATAATAAAACAATCAACGACATATCGTTAATTGTCGTCATACAAGTCACTTTTTATTCCCACTGCCACATTTTTGTCGTGGTTGTATTTTGTTTTACATTTTCTGACGTTTCGGATCCTTTACAGAACCCGTGATCACAGTGTCAGTCTGTAAAGAAATACCTATAATTTTCCTTTTTCGCAAATAGTTTAACTTTATTTATCCTACAAACCTATTTATCTATTTATTCACTCAATTAAACTACAACTTTATTATAAAAGGCGTTTTCCTAGAATACGGGATTCCTTCAAACAATTACCGATAGAACAAAACGTTCAACAAGTGACATTAGTACTCAAAAGGGAGTGGTTCCGTAGGAAAATACTAAAGAATTATATGGCCTTTTATTTATTGTTTTTTTTTTTCAAGGCATGCCTGGTGAGGCTGTGTTTGTTAATTTATTGTAAAAAGTGGTACTGAAAATAAATATTCTTTGTTTTGAAAATTAATGTCTTTTGTACATATTATATGGGCCCTTCTCTGGTATGCTTGCACTACCATCCACGCTTGTTACCTATACCAAAATACCAAGACTTGCTAAGTGTGTCTACATATAATATGTAACATATCCAAACTATCTATCCTGCTGGAACATAGTTATTTTACGTATCAAGTGTAACGTGACGTATTGATGATATTTTATAAACAATTTTCAATTATTGGCATCCTTTTTTTGTATGGATTATTGACTCCTATCTTTAAATATAGATAATACATACATGATATTAGTATTATATGATAAATAAAGTAAGATCGTATCTATTTTTATTTACAATCATTTTTTATTAAACTTACGGAACCCTAATCGCAAAGAACCTGTTACCGGTAAAGACATTATTTATGAAATAAAAATGTGTGTTCGTTGTGTCATAGACGCGAGTACCGCTCAGACCGGTGTGCACCGGTCGGACATTCTCCATCAAGCAACTACACAGCCAGCACGTATTGAGTGAAAGCAAACTATACATTACATAAAAACAAACCAATATACACCTTATTACTTGGTATTAAAGTGCTGTGATTAATCAAGATATTTTAAATAGAATTAGTAAGTACGTTTTATTTGTACTATTTAGAATAGAATACTACTAAATATATGTAATTTCTAGTAATGTTTGAAACCGGTCGTTTACAATTGCAATACGTTATGTGTGTTAGTAAGTTAATTGGTCAGTTTGCTTACAGGTCAGTAGGGTTGGTTTACATCACTAGTTTGTAATTTGGTTGTTTAATGCTATTATATAAATAGACTGTTTCCCTTTAAAAAGGTCTTACCTACATCAACTCTGCTGTAAGATCTCTAAGAATTTGATTTAATTCTTTGAGTTCAATTTTGGACTTGATCAATCGATGAAGTCTTCAGTGTTAACATTTGTTTATATCGTGAGTATTCCTAACCTAAGTCGTTTATTTATCTATCTAAAACTGACTGACTGACATATCAATACACATTCCAAACTACTAATAACCCACTAGAACCTTTAATATTTACATGCAGGTTCCTGCAGATTCCTTTAGTTAGGAAGAATTTTTTGAAATGTGATCTCTAATTCCTCAACCTTAAGGGTTAAATTGCCTAAAAGACTTCTCCAAAAGAGAATGGGTAAAAAATCGTAATATTTTTTGCTAATCAATCATTCCATCATTTAATTTGTTGTTCTTTATTCCACTAGAGAGAATACTTAAACTTTATACCTACCGCGGGCTAAGTTTACTGACCCCTAGATTTATTACCTGTTTCTTAATTAAAGATTTAGCTATGATAATCAATATTCAACAAACGTCTACTATATTACTCGTATATTCTATTCTACATGTAACATTAATCTATGTAACATTAATCTATGTTACATGACTCAGACGCAAGCGAAGTCACGTTAATAAACTAACTTGTGTGTTATGTTAACTTTTCTGTGCTATCTGCGAATATTTATCTAGTTTGATGTCAAAGACCTAGGTATGTAACTAGGTCAACTATAAAACGTTAATTATTTAATTGTTCTAACTGTTTGTTTTAATAATTTATTTATTACGCAAGATTGTGAAGTCAGTGACCTTTAGTTTATTAGGTAATAGGTGTATTGTAATTTCTGTTGTTTCGTATATAAATGACAGTGTATATTTATACAACTCAATATAATAGTAGAATTTATAGATAACTGATTTTATAAATATGAAAGTTTTAGGTCTTTATGTTTTATTTCTCTATCACGTTAACACAGATCAACGATTTCAGTGCTTTTATCTCTGATTTTTATTTAAACAATTTCTTTTCAATTTCAGAGGAAAATTCGCTTCACATGCACATAGGCACAATGTCAGGGCCCTGATTCTCTAAACTACCTATTAAGCTGTGATAATGCTACTCAAATGTGTTTTAATATCACCATTATGGCCGTTTTTTGGCATTTGTTGTCATTTTGGTATTCTCTTAGTGACAACTATTCCGCTGACTCAATAGCTCCATAAAACTTAGATGGTTGTCATGGAAACAGTATTCTGACGTTTATTTGTCAAAATTTCTATATGCAACAAAGACCACTGAGACACCATAGCCATATGAATAAATGTTAGCAGAATAGGTACCAAATTTCTGACACTCTCGTTATGGTGCCACAATATCACCATATTGTCTGATCAATAATGTCAAATTGCAGACTTAGGCCCCAGGTCGCTAGATAGGTACCTACATGTGTTTTAGAAACAAAACAAAATCAAAAAACAGTTTATTACTCTTCTCTTTACTGTGACAGCTGCCTCTGCGCAATTATAATTCCAATTTTAAACTTCATAACCCCACCAATCGAAAACTTCTAGACAAACTGGCTTTCTCCAATCATAATTAATCACAGCTGGCTTAGAATCCACGTAGTAACTATAAAGTAAACTGTGGTCCGTACAAAATCCTCGAACCTCGAGAAATCTGATGGAACTAACCCACTAAACCAACAAACTAATACTAACACTAAACTGTTAGATACACTACTAGCCGATGACTTGCGGACATGGGTTGAATCATAATTAATAACCCAACTGATATGGAATTATAATACCTAAGTTTAGGAGCATAACTCTCAATATTCCGTGCACGTTCGTTAACTGATTACTGCCTCAAATCGGATCAGAATATGTTGGTATGTAATCATTTTGTGATTTAGTTTTTTTTGTTACTAAAAATATGATTTGTGTTACCGGTTCTTTGGATTTTTTTTGTTGTTTGCGAGAAGTTTGAAGTTCAGTTCCCACCTAAGTTTTTGTTTTAGTTTTTATATGATACAAGGGGTTAGTCCCATTTTACTCCATTCCTTTGAAATCGAAAATGAAAAAATGCATACATGCAGTCCCAGTTTGCTCCAGAGAATAATATTAAAAATAATATATTAATTTTCATATCCCACTTTACTCCAATCGATACTTGAATAATTTTATTGATTTTTATTTTTATGTCCCAAGATACTCCAAAAAGAGAATTACAGTCGGATAGAAAAGTTAACAAAACATTTTATGCGGTTTATTCCAAATTCCAGGAAGATGTCGAAATGGGAAATTTAAGTGCGATTAGTTCCCATTTCGACACCCAGATATAATTTAATAAGAATTTCTTACTTCTAAAGTACAGTCCCGCCCATGAAACATATTACCTGTTTGGAGTGTTTGGTTTTCGTAAGAATTTGCGCGAATATGCTCTCCTGGTACTTCTAATAATAAATCCTCTAATATTTACTTTTGTGAATCAATTTAATAAAGTTTATTGTAAAGACCTCTTCTACATTTCTGTTCTCCTGGTAATTAAAATTGGTTATTATAAAATTTCTTGTACATAATGTTTATTTGAACAGAGCAATTTCGTTTCTTTTTTGTTTGGCTGTACCACCCTCACCAGCAGTAGGACTATTTGTAGGTAAAACTCCTAATAACCCATGTTTGCCTGGTACTTTTGTCCACATAGTACTGTTTTATGAACAATGATTCTACCGCAAGGTGTTATTTAACTTGAACATAGCATGTTATTGAGTTACAGTGTCACTCAAAAGGAAAGAAATGACATCTTGAATAGTCATCTTGATTTTAAAATAAACACAGAGAATATATCCTCTGATTTAATATTTCTATATTAGATAAATATGTGTTTACATTTAATAATAACACGGTCTATGGGAAATCTATAACTTTGTATTATTTTTCTTTTTGATTTTTGCGTCTGACTGTATCTCATCCATAAGTGACATTACGCGTGGAGTAAAGTGAAACTGAAAGTATGGCAGTTCCAAATATTGATAAACAATAGTGTTTGACAGTTTGGAGTAAAATGAAACTTAATTTGAAATTTTTAAAATATAATATTTTTGTTTGGAGTAACTTGGGACTTTTTGGTGGAGTAAAATGGGACTAACCCGATACAAGTACCATACAAGATCGACAAGTCCTCAACATGCATAATACTATAATTGCTGTGAAATTTGCAATGGCCAGTGAACCTAAAGGTTAATTGTTTAAATCCATAAAAAACTCAGTCACTCAATCCAAGTAATAAGAGGAAATCTAGTAAAATCCTAAGGGAAACGTGGGAAAACCAGCTAATTTTAATACCATGTATTACCTAATTATACATATTGACGCTATTCTTGATACACTTACGAATTTATAATATGTATTATTTATTGAAGACCATATAAATATACTACAAATGACCAATGTAATTAGAATGACTGACGATAAAACGAGTTTTTGTTTACTATGGAAAATATCATGGTATTTGCTAGGTCATGATTACTCGGATGTTTAGTAGTAGAAGTTCAAAGTTCGATTTATGTATTAGAAATGTCGATTAGTGCCAACCGCACAAGTACTTATTATTTAAGAAAATAAATTAAATCTTCTTCCGAATATTTATCCAACGGGATTATTTAACCTAAACTGGTTTTAGTTTAACCAATTTTGGTTAAATATCAGAAATGAAGAAAAACAAGAACAGCTTTTTTCTAAAATCTTTTTAAACAAAAAATCCTTCCAAATCAAATTAACAGGATATCCATGAGTACTACGCGGAAACAGTCAGGGCACATTTTACAAAAAAAAAAAAACAAATAATATTATGCCCTAAGCGCAACGCACAGCACATTTAAGATACTTATAGATTGAAAATAATATGATCCTTTTGATAATTTCAGAAATGGACCACCAGCCGGCACACCCAGAAACCAA
Source organism: Timandra comae (assembly GCA_958496195.1). Lineage (NCBI taxonomy): Eukaryota > Metazoa > Arthropoda > Insecta > Lepidoptera > Geometridae > Timandra > Timandra comae. The sequence continues at coordinate 10,386,674 of OY292369.1, forward strand.
TTTACTATCAAAGTGATTTCTAAATACCATGATTACAAGACGTAATTCACACATGACATTATTTGATGATAATGTAGCCGTTATACATGTTCATTGACATTTCAGTGGATTGTACCTTTGAGAGGACAGATTAAGTGATACTTAGGAGAACTTGAGACAGTTCGAATTAAATTTAAAGTACTTACTTTAATTATACCAATTCTTTTATTAGAATAAAACTGAATGTAATACGCTAAAAGCGTCTATGTACTAGTGAAAACGTCTTCAACAATAGTTGTAGAGGTTATCACAGTCATATCAAAAGGAGTTTAAGACGAAGACCTTGCCAGAAGACCTTTTTATAACTAGTAATTAAGTGATTTAGTTCAAAGAAAAAAAGACTATAAAACGCTCGAAAAAGTGACTATCTCCAAGTGAAAATCTACTCAAAATTAACTCAGTAGTTCTCAAGAATATCGCAGTCGTATAAGAAGTCCAAGCCTCTTGCCAGTAGACCTTATAGCTATGTATGTGCTGATGGTGTGCTAGTGTTGATAACCAAGTGTGGTGTTGTGTGTAACGATGCGTGTGGGCGGAGTGAGCCCCAAGTGGGTGGTGCTGTGGTCGCTGTGGGCGGCCCGCCTGGTGCCGCAGCCGACCCCGCCGCTGTGGGTCTCCGGCGGCCGGCTGCGCGGGCTCGTCGCCAGCGACGGCTCCCATCGACAATACTCCGCCATACCTTACGCTACAGTCGACAGCAGGTTTCAGGTACGTTAATCATTTATATAAAATAACGATCTAGTTGACAGAGAGGTCACCATGCTGGACTGCCTGCCGCATAGATTCAGTTCCCGTGCGGGGTGAATATTTGTGTGAACCACAAATGTTTGTCTCAGTCTGGGTGTGTGTGTGAAAGAGTGTATGCGTAGTTTCTGATACAAGTTACGGACTTAAGTAGGGGCAGATACTAATAGGATGATGACTGTAGTGAATATGCATTTTTTAAATGTATATCAGGATTCAGATGTATTCTAATTGAGATTGAGATACCTTGCATACACCCCACAGTAACACGTTGGCATGCTATGCCAAGGGTTCGATACCCGCTCAAGATAAACTTTTGTATGAACATGTCTGTTTGTCCTGGATGGTAATATTTTGTAGGGTGTCCTGATATAAAAAGGCCGATATCCCAATAGTAGGATTGAGAATATTTTAAAGCTGATCATTACACGTTTCTTAATGAATTCCACAGCTATCTAGAAAATACTAAATGGTTATTCTCCATAAAAATATCCCTCTGGATATAATTCCGTAGTTTCTATTCCAACTTCAGTTAATTAACAAAGTTAAGTCTAGTTTGTAACAGTTAAAGGTGAAGATCTGTTCGTATTTATATAAATCTTATTTATTTAATTGTTTGTTTCACTTTCGTAACTTGACAGAGTACTGCCAACTTCTATTTAAATGAAAAGTTACATTTTATGTTATAGGGCAGTGTTATTATTTTCCAAATGTGTTTATGGTAAATTACCCTTATCACTGTTTTAAAATGGCATAATTGAGTAATAATACCAATAATACTCCCTTAAAAATTGCCACCACCTGGTATCAGATAAGTGACACAACATAATCATTAATTATAGAGTATCAGAAACTACGAACGCACTCATTCACCACACACACACACACACACACACACACCCAGACCGAGATAAATATTTGTGGTTCAAACAAAAATCCACCCCGCACGGAATCGAACCCGCAACCTTACGGATGGCAGTCTGGCATGTGATGTACCATGTACACCTGTACCACATCGAGTTCGGCATTCGCATAAATGACCAATCGATCGGCTTTCGCATATTTGGCCTTTCGATCAAATGGACCTTCGGCCAAATGGCGTTTCGTTCATATGGCACTTCGATCATTTGGCGTCGATCAAATGGCTTTCGCTTAAATGGCTTTCGATCTCGTATCATAAACCCGTCATAGACATTCGTATAATACACACAAACATAACACAAATGTACGCACAAAAAACCATCATAACTCGACTCACTAAACTACAAGTCAAGTAAACCCAATCCCATCGAAGTGAGGTGACGTAAACACGAGGTGGCAGTCGAGTCGAGGTGTTGCGGTGACGGTCACACAAATTACCGCAAATCCAAGCCCTAATTGTTCGGTCACCTTGAAAGCCACCGACCTGCCATTGTACCCTATACCACCTCCGCAATTATGTCACCTATGGAATGGCACCTTTGACTATAATTCATCTATTTGTAGTGCAGTTATGTTTGTGTTAAATTTTTTTGGTAATATTTTGCATAAAGTTTCGTGTAGGTAATGACTAGGATGTTAATAATGTAGAAAAGATAAGGTTGTAACTAACTAACTGTTAATATAACAATATTAATTACGATTATTTAACCAAATAATTAATTTAACTACTCAGAATTGTTCTATAATTTGTCGAGGTTTAAATTCCATGTAATCAATAGTTTTGTACGGCGAATCAATAGTTTTGTGTAGGTATGTGTTTTGCGAAACAGTGAAAATGTAATTCAAAGTCAATAATTCTGCATACATCAACAATTAAATCGGTATCAGGTTCCCTGTGTGTGCAATCATAATAACGACTAATGACGTAGAAAATTACTTACTCAATTGAGTATTTGAAAAAAAAATCGTTTTGTGTTAAATGTAAAGATCATATAAAAGTTTTATAACAAACTAATTTTGTTTTTTGATTCTTTGCAATAATTAAAAAGTTACATTAAATTAACAAAATAAATTAAAATCCAGTACCGAGAACACGCCGATAGCTGTCTGTGACGTCATAATGTTAGTTTAGATTATTGTCGCGAACGCTGTACCATAGATTACTAAATAGTTACTACGCTGTACCATAGACTTACTATAACATTATGACGTCACAAACATGACAACCAATTGTGGCGCGTTTACAGTCACGTGATTTTTATTTAAATTTTATCAATTTTAATTGATTCTAATTAGTTTAAAAAAACATTATTAAAGTTTTTAACATTGAATATCGATATAATTAAATATAAAGTATAAAAATACATTAAAAAAATCAGTAGTTCTTTTTTTTCAAATACTCAATTATGTAGTTTTAATAAATGAAGTTTAAAAATACCCGGCAATTATGACTTATACTTGTAAAAATACAATTCAATTAAAAATCAATCAAACCGAAGGTTTACGAGGACAATCCAAGAATCGATATTTTTCCAAGATCTGTCCTTGAAAATGACACTGATCCTCGAGAATCAACCATTCCTGAGAACCATAAGTATATTAATTCACTTCACCTCGCCATTTCTGATTCTGTTACACAAATCTCATAGGTACTTTTTATCTTTCTTGGATATTGTATTATCCCTTAGTGAATATACCGAGCCATGGTGTTTAAATTCCAAGGTAATTGAAGAACTGAATCATGACTTTGCGATACTATTTTAATAACCACACTTTATGTATATTGTGACGAGTTTGTCATTTGCAATTAATGCAAAAGAATTTGCTACTTCCTTAGTATTTTAATTATATTAATTTCCATTTAAATTGCTAATAAAAACTTCTCGCAAAGAATTATTAATATTTACTGACAAAATACATTTCAAACATATCAAAAATTAATATTTATGAATGAAAAAAGACATAATTAATAGGACAGGTTTTTCGTATTACGTTATAAGAAGAAAATAGAAATCAGAATCGTTTATATTTTCCTACGATTTATTCTTGCCCAAATTTAATTTAAAAGATCAGCCAGTTCTCTTTGGAAATAAAAAAACGTTAATAATATTTTTATTAAAAATGAAATTTCCTCTTTCCAGGCAGCAGACCCGAACAGAACATGGGATGGCGTGTACAACGCGTACGACGAACACATACGATGCACCCAGAGGTTCTTTGGCAACTACGTCCTAGGGCGAGAAGACTGCCTGACCGTCAACGTGTACACGCCACTACCGGCGCCAGAACACCCGCTCCCAGTCATGGTCTTCATCCACGGAGGCGGCTTCAGAGACGGCTCAGGGTCCCCCGCTATGTACGGACCTAACTACCTCGTAAGACACGGTGTGATACTAGTCACGTTCAACTATAGATTAGAAGTCCTTGGTTTTCTATGTTTGGGTATCGAAGATGCACCAGGAAACGCAGGTTTAAAAGACCAGGTTGAAGCGTTGGGTCAAAAAGAATATCAGAGCGTTTGGTGGAGACCCTGATAATGTGACGTTATTTGGGGAGAGTGCAGGGTCTGCGTCGGTAATGTATCACGTTGTATCGGGTGGGATACTTAATATCAACAATCAAAATATCAACAGTTAAAATGTCAACACCGTTTAATCAACAGTTCAATTAATCAAAATACTTCAATATCAATAGTGTAAAACATAAACGGTTCAAAATATCAACAGTATACATTGTCAAAGAATCACATAATCAATGACTTAAAATATAAACGGTTCATTCGTCTGCCTCTAACAACGTCCTACTACTCGGTACTTTAAAATAATGCTCGTATAACATTTGAGACTCCATTCAAACTTATGATTAAATATCCTTTCCAAATATATTCATTATTTATGACGTAAACCCAGATTCTTATAAATAATTATTAATATCAATGGATTAAAATTATCCTATTAAATACGTTTTTTCTTCAACGTATTACCTTATCGATAAATTTAGAATAGCCCATTTGGAAATCACAAATGAACCGTTTATATTTTAAGTCATTGATTATGTGATTCTTTGACAATGTATACTGTTGATATTTTGAACCGTTTATGTTTTACACTATTGATATTGAAGTATTTTGATTAATTGAACTGTTGATTAAACGGTGTTGACATTTTAACTGTTGATATTTTGATTGTTGATATTAAGTATCCCACCCCGTTGTATCACCGATGTCGAAAGGACTGATTGACAGGGTAATAATGCAGAGTGGTTCTGCAATGTCACCGTGGGCTATACAACTGGATCCATTCAAGACTGCTCGGAAGCTCGCTCAGCAATTTGAAAGTTGTAATATAGACAAATCATGTGAAACCCCAGAGGAAATCAGCAGGTTCTTTAAAAATATTTCGGCAGTAGAACTGATGAGTACACGTGTACCAAGAAAAAAAGGTGATATTGTACTATCAGAGAATATATTTGTACCTTGTGTAGAGAACCAGATACCTGGTGTTGATATATTTCTACCAGATCACCCGTTAAATATTATTACTAAAGGTGATTACAATAAGGTTCCTATTATAATGGGTCACAATAGTGCTGAAGGGTACCTGTTTGCGGGAAAAGAAAATGACACAATGATAAAGCAACTAGATTTCTACGGCGCTATTCCTAGAGATTTAGACATTCCAGATGAAGCAGAAAAACATCGAATAGCCAACGTGTTCAAGCGGTACTACATGGGCGATGACGATATTACTAAAGAGACTATGGCAGAATTCGCTGGTTATGAAGGAGATAGCAGTATTACGTACCCAGTTGTGTTCGCAACTGAGTTGATTGTTAGAACTAATGATAAACCAGTCTATGGGTATATGTTTTCTTACGATGGGTGGATGAATTTGGCAAAAATAACGTACGGATTCGGTAAATATCCCGGCGCTACCCACGCCGATGAGCTGTTCTATATGTTCAAAATAAAAGTGACATTGATCGTATCATTTTTGGAAACGGAATTGATTAACAAGATGACTACAATGTGGACGAACTTTGCCAAATATGGGTAAGACGTTGTTTTTTTTAGGTTAATTATTATACTAACGGTTTTTTTCCGGCCTTTACCAAACTCAGCTTTGGTTGAGTTCTAAATAAAATTATTTGAATTAATGACTACATCTATACTAATATTATAAAGAGGAAAGATTTGTTTGTTTGTTTGTTTGTTTGTATGTAACGAATAGGCTCCGAAACTACTGAACCGATTTCAATAATTCTTTCACCATTAGAAAGCTACATTCACCTTGAATAACATAGGCTATATTTAATCCCCGTATTCCCACGGGAATGGGAACCACGCGGGTGAAACCGCGGGGCGCTGCTAGTAAACTAATATAACTGGCCCTTTACATATTAAAAGTACATAATGAAGTTCTCAATAAACACTTTCAAACTTTGGGATCAAAGGGAACATATTATATTCATACCTTACAACAAACAAAACAATTTATATCTTTGCTAAATTCTATTAAAATCCATTCGATCGTATGACGTGGACGAGAGTTTATTTGAATGTAGTTATTATTTTTGAAAAAAAAAAAAAACTTTAACATTTAAGATAACTTAAATTATTTGAAAACACCCGCTAAACGTTCTGGAATATTTATATTTGTAATTAACACCTTCTTCCATAGTTTAAAAAGTAATATTTCTAAATGTTTAGCAATTTTTTGTATTTTATTTGCAATTTTCAGACACCCAACACCGCACATAACGCCATCTATACTCAAGAAATGGGAACCAATGGACCGAAAGTATCCGAAACTCCTCAACATAGACAAACAGTTCTCATACGTACCTCTTTGGGATGACGAAATCCTCAGATTCTGGAACATTACGTACACTAAATATAGGAGAACGAAGTAAGAAGGATTGAAGACGAAAATGGGAAGAAATGGACCTTTATAGGAAAGAATGAAAAAATCACTTCAAAGATTGAAACTAAATAAGTAAATAAAATTCGTGACTTAATTACTTGATAAATTACGATCTTAAAAAATACGACTTTTCAAGGCTTTAATTTAAATGTTTCGTAACTTTTATGTACTGAAAATTTCAAAATATTTTTATTTTTGAGATTGTTTTTTTTCTGATATCATTTTGTTTCAAGGAATTCAAAAACATTCTGTAAGACGAGTATATTTTTTATGTCGCATTATAACTGTTAAATTTTTGGGCATACGTTTAAGAAAATAATAATCACTATTATTATAACCAAAAAACAGGTTATAATATAAAAAATTGGACACACTTCTAAAGATTTATTTTATGTGAAATATTTTTTATTTGACAATTAAATTCAGTCCTCTATAATTCAATGCAAATAATTATCCTTAATTATCCAGCACGTGCGAGAGAAAATATAAAATTTGCATAATATTTTTGAATGATACAAAAAATTACACAGAAGAACTACTAGAAATGTTTATCTCGGTCTGGGTGTGTGTGTGAATGAGTGTGTGCGTAGTTTCTGATACCCTAGATACAAGTTATGAACTTAGTTAGGGGTCAGTTACTGTAATGAGATGTTGTAGTGAATGATTATGTTAATGTTAAGTTTTTTTATGCGATTGTAGAGCCTTCTTCCATTGGAGTATGTGAAGTTCTATTTTTGCCATTGTATGTGATAATAGAACGTAGACTGATGTAAATATAGTTTTATGTAATCTGTCAAATAAATAAGAAATAATGTTATGTTTAGTTAATACCTATAAGTATCAATCTATTACATATACATATACTGAGATTCACTTGTCAAATCTAACTAAAATAGGAGAAATCGAACTCGCAATACAAATTGCTTGATTAGTACTAGAGTTTCACACTCAGGTTTGACAATACCGCCACGTTTTGCCACTTTTGAATAATTTAGCACCATAATTTAAAAAATTGTACAGTTATTCATAAGTATTTGTAAAAATAAACTTTTTCAAAAGCTCATGTAAATAATTATTTTAAATTAAATAGTTATCAAATATTTTAAATCTGTATTTTGATCTTTTATTTAATTATCCTAGTAAAATAATTACCTACCTTCAAATTTTCACCTTCATTGAATATCAAGAGTTATTGAACCAATTTTAAATGAAAACTTCACTATTGACCCTGGTTTCCGCAAACCAATTGAAATTGGTTTGTTGCCAACGGACCCTATGAAACTATACCCAAGTCGGATCCGATGACACACCAAAAAAAAAAATTAAGCCTCACATAATTTTAGGCTCTAGTGGTGACCGATAGGTGTCTGATCCAAAGAGTTGACACTATCCCTCCATTTAAAATTCAAAACATTTTTAAGACATTTAGAACCTGAATCAATTAATACGAAATAAATGATTTAAATGATATGATTTTAATACGAAATAGTAATATCTTATACTGTTATAAAAAGTAATCTAATAATTACAAGTATGAGGACCGGTTGCTGTTACCACACCGATGTGATTAATCATATTTTATGTCTCTATGGGTTGTAGGACGACATAGAGATTACAAGGTTATTAAAACATGGTGTACTATAACACGTGTGTAAGAATTTTGGGAATATTAGCGAGAACCTAGTTTTATTTTACAGCAGGAACTCTTTAATTTGGGTTATTACTACTTCCTATGATTCAGAAAATCCGTTGAAGTAATATGTAGTAGTCAATGTAGTCAAAGAATTCAATAAGTAAGAATTTCCAACGATTTTTTTGGTTGAATGAACTTTTAGAAGTGTCGTCAAAATCATTTTAGTAATTCCGGCAAATAAATACAAAAAAACATATTGAATTCCATATCCCCTACATGAAAAGTACCGTAAATACAACCTATTAGCTTAATTTCACGAAAATCGGCACCAATAATTTTGAAAAAAAACAAACAAGCCAGCAAAATCTCTTCACGATTATATTATTAGTATTTATACATGTATTACTAAACAACAAACTGTTATTGTTGTTATAAAATATCATATAAATATTGTATTGGACACGCTCTGAGGCAGTGGCCATCAGACCTTCGGCGACCGTTGGGCAACCATCGACAATCATACACCTCCACATACACACATAATACATAGTAGATTCCGAACTATTAAAAGTTAATATTAGTAATCTACCATTCCAGCTTTAATTAGATGATAGTAATTAATATTTAGTGATCGCAATAAAAATGTGAAAGAATTTAATAGTTATTATAGATTATTTCAATGTGTAGTGTTCGTGTAAATCAAAGATATCAATATGTTATTATAGTTATTAACTAAACACTAAATTGTCAGTAATTTGTAACGTGACCATACGTCCCGCTTTGGGCGGGACAGTCCCGCTTTCAGACAGTCTGTCCCGGTGTCCCCCGCGAGGCTGAAATTGTCCCGCTTTTGCAAACACACGAAACAATAATTTAAAATGTATTTTTCTCGCTCGAAATGATATTTTAAAACAAATTTGTTCAGCCGATAAATATAAAAATACAAACTAGCATTCACGTCACTACTTATTTGCTTTGATTATTTTGAGTTATTCTATGTTCTATATTAAAAAAACTTGTACAACACTAGTACCTAACTTTTTTTATTACTTAATTCCGCAGATATCCCGCTCTGACAAAAAAAATAAATGGTCACGTTAGTAATATGGTAATTATTAAATTAATATTTAGATTCTACATTATAACATAAAGTGGCCGCTTTATCATTAGAATTTTCGACAGCTGATATTTATGACCCCCAGTATCCCACTCTCAAATAAAAGAACCATAGTAGCCTAGTGCTATGGTTCGATACGGATTCAAATTCCAGTTGAAGTAAAAATTTAAAAATACGGCTGTAGGTTTTTGCCAATTTTAATCCAAATTGAATGTAAATTATCATACAGAAAGATTATAATCTGAATTATCACATAGGAATATATTAAGATAGAGGCAGATGGAAGAAGTTGGACCTGTCACTCTGACAAAAGCATCAGCTCTTAAGTTATAAATCACATAGGATACTTTTATCCAAAATTTCCTAAAATATCATTTATTTTATTTATTTATTTAAACACATAAATTCTATTATTACAGGTAATTTTACCTTATTCAATAGAACTTATTAACTAAATTAATTTAACATTGCAATTAAATTTAAATTAAGACTTATGTTGAGTCATACTCATCAATTTAAATGCGATACGTGTGAGCTCACTCAGTGAACAAGAAAACAAGTCCGCTTGTTCCGACATATTATCTAAAATTGTAGGGCACATCTTGTATTCCAATTTCTTTCCTTTTTAATACTGTCCGTAGTTTGGACTGAACAATCCCTCCCTAATTATATTTTTATCTCCACAGATTAGATATAAATTTTCCACGGAACAATTTTCCATTACGAAGCCTAACATTACGTTTGTTTTTAATAAGTATAAAAAGATTATTTTGTTTTTTACATATTTTTATATTCCCTTATATTTATATTCCCATTGTATTAACAAAGAGAATATTATGTTATGTGTAATAATTGTTTGTTTTTTGATAAGAAATTCTTGACCTTTGCAAGTTTTAGTTATACTTACATACTATACATTTGTGGTTGTATTTTGTTTTACATTTTCTGACGTTTCGGATTCTTCACAGAACCCGTGATCACAGAAAACTGAAAGATGATTAAAATGTTTGTTGTATAGTAACACCAAACATTAACACTAAACAAACGAAAATCTTTTATTTTTGTTTTAGCATCTCTGTCTGTTTGTTTGTTACTCAGCATGCATCGCCTGACTTTAAACCCGTTCCGAGCACCTGAAATTACGTCATTAGGACCAATTTTGTATCTTACCACGGGATCAGTTGAAATTGAGCCTTCAAATTAAGCAAACCTGAATTTCATCATCAAGCAACTTACTTATGGGTTAATAAAACTAATAACGTATTTTTTCTTAGTTATAATTTTCTCAAAACATCCATTTTATTTTCAATGTGTAATGTTCGTGTAAACCAAAGAAATCAATATATACTTAAAATATTATGAAAACAATCAAATAACTTCGTAACACCAACTAAAATAGTTACAAATAATCGTAAACCTTCAATGATCGTGTTCACGGTCCACAGGCGGCATCGGATGCGTTTCCGACGGTTTCCTAACGAGTAACACTATTGTACCAACCCGACCCTTTGCTATTTACTATTATTTATTATTGAGAAATCATAACTGTAGCGAAGTGACGAGTAATCTATCTATCTATATATATAAAACTTTTCCGTTACTGACTGATGTACTGACTGAAAGACAACGGAGAGGAGGAGAAAAGGGGGAAAACCCAAATTCTGCCGGAAGTCATTATTCCACGCGGACGAAGTCACGTCGCGGGCAAAAGCTAGTATAGTATAATGTATATGAAAGTTTTTGTAGCACATTAGGGGGAATTTACCACAAGATCTAGCTAGGTAATGAGATACTTATACCTATAAATAATAATCTATTTTATTATCATCATATTGATATCTTTGATTTACACGAACACTACACATTGAAATAAAACACTTAAACGGATTTTTGTCGTGGTTATATTTTGTTTTACATTTTCTGACGTTTCGGATTCTTTACGGAACCCGTGATCACAGAAGACTAAGATGGAAGACGTCTGTACAAAGTAATGTAAAAATATTACTACCTTCAATATTTTGAATATAATTTTAAATACATTGTGAATTTACCACAGATTCGGAAATACATCAGCCGAGAAGAAAGTTCTGTAAAGAATCCGAAACGTCAGAAAATGTAAAACAAAATATAACCACGACAAAAATCCGTTTAAGTGTTTTATTATCATCATTTTACTAAGAATGACTGATGATGGTATTTATGTTTGTTTAGCTGTGCCCCTCGGTTTCACCCTGTTCACCATTCTTCTTGAGGCATTCTATCTAATGCTGAAAGCTCCATAAAAATCCATGTTCAATGACTTTGTTATGAAGATTATTTATCATTGAGTAATAATAACTGTAGCGAAGTGACGAGTTATGTATGGCAGTTTTTGTAACACATCAGGAGAAAATTACTATAATGACATATCTTATAACAATAATCTATTTCATCATTATCATCAGTTTACTAATGGTGATTGTTGATATATAGTAGTATTTTCTTGTTGATATTTTGTAGTAGTAATTCATTGCCCATGGCACTACAGTTCGGAGCTATCAATAGTATCAAAGGACTACTGCTACTACTACTTTTAGTAGTGTCACGGGGAAGTAAAGTTTTGAATTCATACCAATCCAAACCGAATAATAATGTTATACTACCAATTATATTTCTTTGACTCGTAATAATTCAAAAACAATTATAAACATGTAAAATGAATTAATATACTATTTGCAATTCATTAATGTGTATACAGGGTGTTCATTAATTTGTATACTTACAGGTTTTCAAATGGGCGTGATAGACCAAATCTGAAACAAATTAAATGAACACTTTTCGTTTAATAAATAAAATAAAAATAAAAAAGCCTTTTATTTCTTGCATTACCTATTCTAGTACTTTCGTTTAATAATAAAAATTTAATTAAGGTTGATATTGACGAAAACTACGAGTATAACGAGGAACAACATCATTATCTCAGAAGAACAATAGTTACTCTAAATTAGAATTTATTTCGAAAACAAAACACACCCTTTATTATCTTAGTTACCTGGTGATTTGGTATATTTTGTGTGCGCAGTTTCTGATACCCTAGATACGGCCCAGACACAAGCTATAAACCTATATGTATGGTTAGGAACTAGTCGCTATATTAATATGATGGAGTAATTAATTAACTGAATTTAAATTATTTTGGGATTACCAGAATATTTGGACATCCACCAACTCAAAAAGTAATAATATCAATTTAAATTAAAATAAAAAATTGCTACACAGGAACTCAAACTGGTTAAAACCTGTACTTTAGATCTTCTAGCCTCTGTAATGTTAACTTTTTAGACTTACATACGTACTTATATACTTTATAAAAACATACTAATATCAGTTTTTTGTGTATAAACCCGTAGCACGTCAATAGTTAGGGACTAGACACACTTATTCAGCTCCATACAGCGTTTGTCCATACGAAACAACGATTTTGTATGGAGATGATTCAACTGAATGGATATATAATGCGTACGCGTGCGTACGCGTCTCCATATAAAATCGTTGTTTTGTATGGACAAACGCTGTATGGAGCTGAATAAATGTGTTTAGTCCCTTACCCGTCGAGGCCTTGCCACGGCCGGCGAGCCAAACGTAATGCGACGCATATCATACTCGGTCGCAAGCGCTTGAGATTAACTAACGCTTCTATCATATAAAAAACATATTATAGTGACATTGAATATACTTTAAATTATTATAATAAATACAATTTTAATTATAAACGTGTTTATAGAACGATAACCGGGTTGAAAAGATTGTTTTTCGTCAACAATATTATTTTTAAATTATTAAAAATATTAAAAAATATACGTGTATAAAGAACATTAAACTGATTAAAAAAAAATACAAATTGTTGTGTTCAAATTGTTCTCATTCATAATTTACAATAAAAAACTGATAAAAAGCTACAATTTTCGTGCTCAAAAATACAAAAAATTCAGTATAATGAAAAAATTAAAGTGAATATCAATATATTGATATGAAGTGGATAGTGTTAGTGTCTCTGATAGCCGCTAACCTGGTAAGGTTGCCGGCTCCAGTGGTGAGGATTAGCAGTGGTCTGGTGAGAGGCAGGATCTCGGAGAATGGCAAGTTTTATGAATACCTGGGAATACCGTACGGTACTGTCGATGAGAGGAATCGGTTTCAGGTAATTAGCTTAATCTATAGCTTAGAAAGAAACCTAGATAACAGAGTGGCCACCATGCCGGAGTGTCATCCGTAAGGTAGCGGGTTCGATTCCCGTGCAGGGTAAATATTTGTAGCTTAGTTAGAAACTTAGAGGACAGAGAGGTCACCATGCTTGCTGCCATCCGTAAGGGTTCGATTCCCGCGCGGGGTGAATATTGGTGTAAATCACAAATGTTTGTCTCGGTCTGGGTGTGTGTGTGTGTGAATGAGTGTGTGCGTAGTTTCTGATACCCTAGATACAAGTTTCGAACTTAGTTAGGGGTCAGTTACTATAATGAGATGATGAAGTGAACGACTGTGTTATGTTATGTTTTTTGTAAAGTACATACTTTATTCTTCATATACACAAAGGAAAAAAACAATTCTTGACATTCCGTTCAAAGAGTAAACAAAAGAGTGTTTTATTTAACAATGTGAGTAAAATAGAATTTGTCAAAGTTTATATTTCGGAAGATAATGTTAGAGAGAATTTTGGTCGGGATCTTTATTCTATACTTAAAAACTACTCTTAATATCAACTTATAACCACTCTTAAATAAAAGTGCATGGTAGACTTTTATTGTATTGTGCTAAAAATTTTAAACTGACAATATAATTAAACGAACTTAACATTAATCCAAACTTATGAAAACGTTTATCAAAATATGTTCAAAAATATTCAACATGCCAGCCGAATATTTTATTGTTTGTTAGTATTATACCTAATTATAATGTTAATTATTTCAATAAATGTTGGGTGTTTAAAATAAAACATATATTTGAAATAATTATTAAAAACTATGTTTCTTCAAATCCTACTAATATTATAAAGGCGAAAGTTTGTATGTATGGATGTTTGTTACTCTTTCACGCAAAAACTACTGAATGGATTTTAATGAAACTTTACAATAATCTTGTTTATACATCAGAATAACACATAGGATACTTTTTATCTCAAAATTCCCACGGGAACGGGAACTACGCGGGTGAAGCCGCGGGGCGCTGCTAGTTTCAAATAAAGGTAATGAAAAATAAATATTATCAACAAAAATACTCGTACAATTAAGGTGTTAGTTTGTAATTTAAAACTTATTGTTGAACTTTTTATATTTTTGAAATGGAAAATTCTGAAACTAATAAATATTATGTAAAATTAATCTACGAAATTCATTTCAGAAGATACAAGTAAACAAATTAGTCCAATGATAAACAAATGATTTATTTGATAACAAAAACATATACTTACTTATCTATGTATACTCGTATTAAACTTTCCACAATATTGTCAGCCCTACCTTGTATACTATGTAACAGTATAAAAATAAAGAAAAACTAAGTAACTGCCCTTGAACTATGAACAGCTGTTACTAAATCAAGAAAACTTGAACAATTAGATACACTTAGACCTGTCGCATTGACCGAGTTACTCTAGTTACCATAAACGATTAAATAAATAATATGCAAGTAACAAAAACATAACTATATATAACTTTAATTACATATAACTTTAACTTTATTTACTACATATTTTGCTTATAAAATCGCGTTTCTTTATACGTAAAAATAATATAATTTAGGACTATAGTTGGTAAATAAATAAATCCTTACTAATATCCTTTACTAATAATATAAAGCCAAATGTTTGTGAGTGTGGATGTTTAGATGTATGGATGTGTGGATGTTTGTTCCTCTTTCACGCAATAACTACTAAATGGATTTTAGTGAAATTTGGTACAGATGTTCCATACCATAGGAATAACACACAGGATACTTTTTATCCTAAAATTCCCAAGGGATAAGGTTCCACGCAAGTAAAACCGCGGGGCACAGATAGAAATATAAATGCGAAAGTAACTCTGTCTGTTACCTTTTCTCTTGGTACAGAAGTAGCTTACGGTCCGAGGAAGGACATAGGCTATGTTTTATTACCCGCAATTCTTACGAGATCAGGAACTATGCGGGTAAAACCGCGGGACACCGCTAGTTAATAAATAAAACAATGACAGGGTTAGCCCTCGTTGGGAGATACGGAGATACGCTACATGAGCTGACGATGACGAAATAAAAAGTTAAATTACTTACTTAATTAAATATACAATTTGTACAAATTAAATTATTAAAAGGTTTGCGCAATTAGGCCTCTCCAGTCCTTTGTGAGTCTTGAGATTTTAATCATTCACTACATCATCTCATTATAGTAACTGACCCCTAAGTCCGAAACTTGTAACTAGGGTATCAGACACTACGCACACACTAAAAAAAAGGTTTAACTACTGCTTTTTTGTCGGTTAAACTAACTGTTAAACTTTTGAAGGCTCTATCTTCTTGTAACTGTTGTCATCCGTTAATACATCTTTATTCATATGTATCTATCTATAGATATACAAAGAAACAATGGACCCAAATTAGGAAGCTCTAATTGCGTATAACTGCCCACTTTCGAGTACATACATACACACATACTACAAGTGTATCTATAGATGAACATAATAAGAAAAACTACAGTTATAAAGACGGAGAAAATATACCTATTTTGAAATGCATTGTATGTCATAATTTGCATACAATTACCAAAATATCAATAAACAGTGTATCGTATTTTGATGATATGTAAATTAACAAAATGAAGTAAATGTTGTTATGATCAGTAACTCAATGACTTTCTTAGACTTGCCTTCGGGATTGTGCAAAATACTGTTTGGTAACTAATAGAGCAAAAACATTAACAAACATATTATTGGTGGATCCTGTCCGGTGGATCGGAAAGTAAATAATATTAACCTTGTGGCAATTAATCCTGCAAACAAACATCGGAATATATTATACTAGAAGCGCCCCGCGGTTTCACCCGCGTAGTTTTCAATTTACCCCCCTTTTCTCCCCCTAGGGAGGGAATTTCCAAAAATCCTCTCTTAGTGGTAGCCTACTCCCCCAACAAACACACGAGCCTACATTTCAGCTCTATACGACCAGTAGTTTCGGCTCTGTTGTCTGTCAGTCAGTACATCACTCAGTAACGGAAGAGTTTTATATATACAGAAGATAGTTTTTTATAGTTCATCATGATTATTAACACTCAAATTATTATTATTAACGGGATATTTAATATAATTAATATCGGAACGTCAAAATAAAGAATTTATTTACTTATTTGGAAAACCAACAGCTGTAATAACATATGAAAAAAATAATCTCTCGTCATTTATTATGTCTAGACATTTCTATTCCGTCGATACTATTTTCTCGAAATATAATCTCATTGATATTTAAAAACAACAAATTAAAATTTTAAATGACAATAAAATAAATAATATATGTACATGGTAAATATCCGGTTAATCATAATAATTTGAAATATCGGAATGTTTTACCATACTGCGTTATAGATAATCTACAAGTTACAAAGTTCAAGCACAAGGTTACTGCATAAATGCATAATGCAATAACAAGAAGTTTGCAATGAATGCAATTGTAATATAATAGTTGAACAAGGTCAAAATGAGACTGGGAACAGTAATAACGAAGTACTGCTAAGAGTTAATTTTAATAAAGTCTTGAACAGGAAGGTTAAGTGTCCGATGAAGTAACTTTCTAAAAAACCTTCATTCATTCGCCACAATTGCAAAAACTCGCTACAAACTGGAATGCCAAAATTAACTATACGCAGTCAACATCATAAATCAATAAACATATTTTTTTTGAACCTATACAACACTGAATATTTTTTTAACGTGGCTTAAGAATTTATATAAATTGCGTCGTATATTAAATACATATTATGTCCGTTTTATAATAATTCTAATCATATCCTATATATTTTGCATATCGGCCTTTAGTCATTTGTATTTGCATACCAACTTATACTCATTTTGTGGTGTATACTAAAAATGTAATAATAAAATTCTTGTTATAATTCCAGGCGCCATTACCCCCTCCAAAATGGGACGGCATCTTCGACGCTCTCGATGAGAACACCTGGTGTCCGCAGAGATTCTTCGTCAATACATTCGGAGACACCAACTGCCTCCAACTCAACATCTACACTCCGATACAGACATCGCACACGAAGACCTTCCCAGTAATGGTCTTCATCCACGGAGGATGTTTCTTCGGTGGAAGTGGCTCCCCATTCCTGTATGGAGGAGACATGTTCGCAGAAAACGACGTCGTCTTCGTCTCAATTAACTACAGATTAAGCGTTGAAGGATTCCTTTGTCTTGGCATCAAAGAAGCCCCAGGAAACGCAGGCCTCAAAGACCAGATAGCAGCGTTGAGATGGATCAAAGAAAACATTCAAGGTTTCGGAGGAAATCCTAACGATGTTACTTTATTTGGTGAAAGCGCTGGTGCTGTGTCGACCTCTTTCATGATTCTTTCCCCGGCTGCTAGAGGATTGTTCCATAAAGCAATCTTGCAAAGCGGTTCATCATTGGCACCTTGGGCAATGCAACATGATCCCATCGCTACAGCCAGCGCTTTAGTAAAGAAATTAGGCTACAACACCAAAGATCCTTACGAAATACACAGCATTATATCTAAAAGAACGGCGAGCGAGCTAATAGAGGAACTTAAAAGTATGGAGCACAAATATTGTGTAGCTGATAGAAACCTGTTTGCTCCTTGTGTTGAGAAAGAAATAGATGGTATTGAACCTGTCTTAACGGAATTCCCGACTGATGTAATAAAATCTGGTAATTACAGCAAAGTGCCCATGATTATTGGGTACACGGACAGTGAAGGTATCTTTTTTGTCTCCGCTGATTACGGGACCAGTTTAGTAAATTCCACGAGCACACTGGATCCTTTAAACATATTCCAAAGAGACCTAGATTTCCTGACGGAATTCGACAAGAACTGTACAGAAGATAGAGTGAAGAGACATTATTTCTCTGGTCAAAATGAGATGATAATGAACATGGTCGACTTGTATTCCGACTTGTATTTCAAATTCCCTTTGATCTTGGAATCTGAGCTGTATTCCAACACTACCAACCAGCCTATTTACTACTACCTCTTCAAGTATAACGGGCTGGTGAATATGCCCAAGTTCATATCAGGTTTTGGCCTGGACGACGGGGCATGTCACGCTGATGAGCTGTTCTATTTGTTCAAACCCCACGGGTTTCCACTCCCTTGGAGACTATTGGACAATGAAATGACGAAGAAGATGTTGACTTTGTGGACTAATTTCGCAAAGTATGGGTGAGTATTGTATATTTATTACCAATAATTATTACAGTCTTCCTGCATTCGTGGAACCAAAACCCACTGGATGGATTTGAATGTACATTTAGTTTAGTTGTCAAAATCACCGGAATTATTTCCTTGTCAAAGACTGCTATGGCTTGAAGCTGAGCATGCAACTTAATACTTACAAGAAGGAACGATTTAATTAGTAGTGTGTTTGTATTGAATAGGCTCCAAACAACTGGATAGTACAATTCCTGATCATAGCAATGATCACTTGATCAGAAATAAAACACAAAAGATTCTTTTGATACAAAATTCCCACGGAATAAGGATACTTATAACACGTGCATCTAGTTTTGATACAATTTGATCGACAACTCTAACCAAAACATCAAATAAAACACCAAATAAGAAGACCATGCTATCTGTTATGTTAATAAAAAAGTAAACGAAAATGATTGAATTCGAACAAAGAATCACGTATCACATGATATAGATAATTGAATTTTCTGTATCAATATTTTCAAATATAACATTGAAGCTAGACAAATGTTATATTTATTTATCGAGTCGACAATCTCAGAACACAAAAGAATTGAGACAAAAATGTTCGAGGACACATTCGCATGTCAGTTGAGAGATTTCGTCAGAGTTACGAAGTTTCACATTGCAATAAAAGTACGTTCGGCTCTTCACGTGCTATTTACCGATAGGAAATAACATTGTACTGGTATGGTATGGGTAATTATTAATTAACTATCGATATTAATTAATGCGAATGTTACTTTGTCATTGCATGACTAAATAGGTAAAAGCTTAATGATTTAAACAGGGTCACAGGAGATAACTTCCTTGATTGTGCGAAGTTTCAAAGTTCTTTATGCAAAAATTGTGACTTGTATCAACCGTTAGTTACTTTTAATATGTTATTTAGTACTTGTTAATCAATATTCTCTAAAAGTTGTTAATTTTATTAATATCCTATACTTATTTCACACTAGCTGTTGCCCGCGACTTCGTCCGCGTGGAATAATGACTTCCGTCATACAAAATTTCATCCCCTATTTTATCCCCTTGGGGGTAGAATTAATCAAAATCCTTTCTTAGCGGATGCCTACGTCATAACATTTACCTGTATGCCAAATTTCAGCCCGATCCGTCCAGTGTTTTGGGCTGTGCGTTGATAGATCACTATGTCAGTCAGTCAATCATCTTTGAGTTATATTATATTTAGATTAATATTTACTTAGTATCTGACACTTCTACATAGTAACTAAAATATTAACAAAACGAATTATAAATACAAATAACATATAAATATTATTATATTATTAATACAAAAAACAACTATCGTACAAGTGTATGCAGCAAGTAATAACTAAATTGAATAAGTGGTGCTTGACGTATGAGAACAGTACGAACCAGACAGACAGACATACATTTATTGCATATACATTTGGGGAACTAAAAATAGTATCTAATTGAAGTTTTGTAGAGTTATAAAAAGTTCAAATATAGCTTCGCGTATTGTAAAACTTTATAGTGGTAAATATATTAATTCCTCACTACGTTGCTAATATCTTCACTAGAGAGAGAGAGAGAGAATGAATGAATGAATGATTTATTTCACATAAAATACAGTACATCAGATGTTACATTTATACAAGTCCTTCTATTTTATCACAAACTGTCAGGTCTGTGTTTTAATTGGGTTTTAATAATACTTTAAAAGTACGCAACAAGACATCACCAGACTAAAAATCTTTCGCCGATTTCGTTCTTTTCTAGATTGATTCGATACGGGCGTCAAATCGTGGGTATATATAGTGATTTGTCGCTGTGAATTATTAGTACATAACTAGTAAATAGTTCTATAAATACATAGAAACAACTTGTTACACCAATTACACACGTCATATACAGTAACCTACCTATAATTATTTCCAGTGTTTGAAAACCAAAACGTGCTTACTAGACCAAACATCGAGGTATTTTCAAACTAGAGTTTGTGTAGAAATAATGTATAATTATCACAATATCATATGATTTTATCTACAGTCTATACTAATATTATAAAGAACAAGATTTGTATATTTCCTAACTAGCAACGCCCCGCAGCTTTACCCGCGTAGTTCCCGCTCCCGTAAGAATAAGAGAATAAAATTACACCAAAAACCTTCCTCTTGAATCACTCTATCTATTAAAATACCGCATCAAAATTCGATTAAAGATCTATGCACTCATAGGGACGAGCAGACGGGACGACTTTGTTTTATACTATGTAGTGATTAATAAACCCAAAGAACGTTACTTTATACCGTACAAGTTTTAGGATTCAGAGATTCATAAGCTAACAATGCGTGTAGGTGATTTCAAACTCAAAGCAAGACTTCTAGACGAGCACGTGCCATCTAGGCTGTATCACCGCTTTCCATCATTCAACAACTATTCTATCGAGTTATTCTGGGTTAAACAAATCGTACTTGTGTTGTAGGTATATCATAGAAAAATACCTTTACACCAACGACTTCACACTACTCCAATATTCAATGTTAATAACCAAAACATGTTGTTAATCCAACAGCCGCAGTAATGCAATACCTCACCTTCACCTCATAACATTGAACGTCTATAGACCGGACCACGACCGACATGATTTGACCAATAGTTTAGTTTACTTGTAATGTTATTATCGAAAAATGTGCTATTACCGTGGTTATAAACGTTGTGGTATTTAAATTATTTGAGTGATAAAATAGACTTTATAGGAAATCATTATTGAAATGCTGATCTATTCCGATCCAATACCAACAACTAATAATACCAATGGTATTTGTTTTAAAACTTTATCATTTTCTATTCCGAACGGATACCACTCAAACCACTCAACAATGACCATTGGTATTAGTTGTTGGTATTGGATCGGAATAGATCGAAATGCTAGCTAATAATAAATACATAGTATTAAAATGTAGAGCTAATAGAGTTTTCTTCTGCCCTTTACTACGAGTATGTCCGACTTCTAAATTCTACTACAAGTAATTTTAATATTAATTCACATTAAAACTGTAATATCTGTGAAAATTCATAAAAATAATATTGTACAGATGAACTAAAAAGAACTCCTGCGATCTTTAAAGCCGCTTCGGATCTTGGGCAAACATGTTTATTATAATCTAACGACGAGTATACCAACCTCTTATCAAATGCTATCGAGTGAAAGGTTAACGAATTAAACTAATAATAATGTACAATGTATGACCAAATAGATTATACACTAAAACCCAAACAACATATGTTCGTGACCGCATTAGATAACGCACACATCGACTTGTTATCTTATTAAATTGTAAACTAATTAATATTCTAGAAAAAGGTTGTGATATCGTTAAAAATAAATGTAATATTAGGTCGTTTGCCTGTACTGACTGACAGACAACAGAGCCGAAACTACTAGTCGAAGAGAGCTGTAATTTGCTACGTGTGTTTGTTGGGGGGAGTAGGCTACCACTAAGAGAGGATTTTTGGAAATTTTAAAAAACCAAAACTCTGTTGAAGTCATTATTCCACGCGGACGAAGTCGCGGGCAAAAGCTAGTTAAATATATAGGGTTAATCCATTGAACCAATTACGAAGAATTAGAAAGACAGTCACGGGGTTTTGTTTTTCAAAATCTTTATGTGATTTTATTTCTTCACTCGGTCCTCAAGTGGGGTGGATATATTGTCAGATTTGTGTTATTTTTATTAGCAGCGTGCTTAGGATTTCTATTCAAGAGTGTTTATTTTCTTTTATATATATTCCCGTCTTCTTCTTCTTCGCGTGTCGACTCATATTTTTGAGAACCAGAACTCGGCCACCGATATGGCACTATCAGCAGTCTTGTAAGGGTGACAAATCTACATCGAGCTGTGCTGCGCTGGGTCGAGCTGTGCTATGTTTGGTTAACTCGCCCGCCATATATTTGAATGAGGATACAATCAAAGCATGCTGTGCTGCGCTGGGTGAAGCTGCGCTCTGTCTGGAGTAAAAATACCTACCTAGCTTCAGAAACATAGCACAGCTCAACCCAGTACAGCGCAGCACAGCTCGATGTAGATTTGTCACCCTAAAGGTCCTCGCGTGTGCAGGTGTAGGGACACACACGGCAAGTTAGAAGATGGGCCATTGTTTGACTCATAGGCTATATTCCCGTAATCTATATCCTATCTTTTCCTGGAATCCAAAATTACTACGTACAAAATCTCATAAAAATTGTATAACTACTCTGACCGTGAAAAACATAAACAAATATAAAAATGTATAGTTTAATGTATGTATTTATTCGCAACAATTTACATTACTATAATACAATATTATGTGTATTATATAACTTAATGCAAAAATCCGACCTTGGCTGTATCTTATGTGGATTAAAGTATATTTATATGAATATTATGACTCATTTATGTCTAGATTTCCGCCCACAATTTCGTCCGAGAGGTTTTCGGCTGTATAAATACTCCCTGAGGAATTCTTCAAGGTTTCGGCATAGAAGAAAATTCTAAATTACGAGCTATTCGTTCAACTATACTCACTAACTTAAACTAACTCTATACGTAAAGTACATACGTCAATGGGTCGCTTAAAATAATTAGGACAAAGACAATCATACATACTTATCTACATTTATCATAATACTAGTTGCGTTTTGCTGTTTCAATCGCTTCAATTACTACGGCTCCGATCCTATAGGCGCCGTAGCGTAATGTTTATTAGCCTTCTTCGATAATTCTTGCGATATAACACTAAAACATTCCTTAATTCAGACGTCGGAACAGAAGTGGTACCCAAGATTAGTGCGTTCAACCAAACAAACTCTTTAGTTTTATAATATTCCTTTCGAGCATATTTGAACCTGCCACCTTTCAAATCACTCGTCATCAAGACCACTCCACTGCTAGTGAATGCACGATAATTATGAATATTCTAGAGAACCCATCGCGGGTCCGTTTGCGTAACGCACCCTTGACACCGTAACATTGAATGTAGTCTCCATGTTACTCGTCACTATACTCACAAATAGTAGAAATATGATTATGCTATTTCTAAGAATGCGATTGGTATTATTATGTATAAATCGATCTGGATGAAATGACAATTGTTGCCTGAATCACTTTATGAGATTCGAATTCACGGTCAAACACCTTTTGCAACTGGCAAAATGCTTAACGCATACTCTTGAAGTATTGAAGAACCCAAAAACCCACATAAAGCCTAGGGTTTTCCCACCCACCTCAAAGTCAGGCTATAACCAGAAATACGTATTATTTTTATTCATTCAGTGCTTTTCAGGGCTTAAATGTAGAGTAGACTCTACATTGCTCTTTGTAGAACTACATTGTAGAGTAATTCGATGTTGCTTACTTGCATAGTATATACTGTGTAGTATCAGCGAGTAGTACAATAGTTATTTATGGTACAAGCGAGGTAAGTTGGTGATTACTTCCGAGGCGCTATTGAGGCCCGAGCCGTCAGGCGAGGGTCTGAAGATAGCCGAGGATAGTAATCATCAATACAAGCGTGTACCATACAACGTTTTTCAACACATTTGCGAAGAAATTATCATTTTTCGCTAATAAATAAACAGTTTTTCTATTCGCGCGCATCCAACACAACAATGGTGATCGGCGAAAGACTAAAAGAATATACTTATTTAAAAAAATCGAATGAATGGAATCGACCATAGACCTACCAAAAGTAAGGCAACATAGTTGAAGTTTGTTTTTAAAATGTATGGACACGATTTTTTTTGGTATCGAAACTTTTTTTAAATGAAAGCAATTAAAAAAAACACTCCATAACTCACTAGTGAATAAAACGTGTCATTATTCAACTGTTTTTGCACAAATAAGAGCTCCTTTATGAGCAAGTGTGTTGAAAAAATCTTTTATTGACCACTAAACACAGTCCTCAAAACATCATCATAATGCTAGAATGATTTTACTAATTCATACTAGTTGCAACTAAAGCCATGTCACTGTATATTGTTCAATCATTGCCACATCTTGTATTACTCTTTGTTTGTGACGCGTCATGGCAATAACATGCTCGGTGACCTTCTTTAAGACATGTTGTGTACTGTTCTAGTTTTCGTTGTAAATTTATCTACTACTAGCTGCGCCCCGCGGTTTCTCTCGCGTAGTTCCCGTTCCCGTGGGAATATTGGGAAAAAATCCTATATCCTTCTCCTGGTTTTAAGCTACCTTTCCACTCATTTTCAGCAAAATCAGTTCAGCCGTTCTTGAGTTATAAATAGAATAACTAACACGACTTTCTTTTATATTTATACTTATATAGATAATGCGACTTGCATCTGGGAATCAGTATACATAAAAGGCAACCGTTACTGACTGACTGACTGATCTATCCATATAGAGTTCATACCACTTAATGGATTGCGCTAAAATTTGGTACGCAAATAGATACTTATTATGACGTAGGCATCTGCTAAGATAGAAAAACGAAAAGCCGCATGTACTCATAATAGTTTTTGGATTTTTGTCGTGGTTATACATATTTTGTTTTAAATTTTCTGACGTTTCGGATTCTTTACAGAACCCGTGATCACAGTAGACTGACAAAAATCCGTTAGTTATTTCAATGTGTTCGTGTAAATCAAAGAAATCCATAAATAAATAATATATTTTTATTGTTCCAGTGACCCAACACCGAAGCCAACAAAGTTGCTCCCGTTCCGATGGAGTGCTAGCCGAGAATGGAACCCGCGAGCACTGGTCATAGACACTGAAATAACCACAGGGAAACTATGGGATCACAGATCTGTGGCGTTTTGGAATGACACCTATAATAGATATAGAAGAAGAAATTATGGTTTTAAAGATTATTTCTAAATGTTTCGGTATAACCCTCTTAAAATGTATGGGTACGTGTAGTTTAGACCCACCTCAAATATTGTAAGAATAAATGACATTTTGTATACAATAATTATACCAAAAGCAACATTTTCTATTGGATATACTAAAAGTATGCGATTCAAATTAAGCCATGTATCCACTAGGGAACATATACTCCTGCAACACGACTCGCAACACAAAATTTACGTGAGTCTGCAACGTTGCATATTGACCCGCAACATGCTCCGCAACATTGTACGAGACGCGGGGCATGTTGCTTGCTCCCGCCTCGAGAGCAAAAACATGTGTCCCGCGTCAATGTTGCGCCGTTTGTCAACAAGTGTAGTCGCGTTTATTAACTCTTATTTCTCGTTGTAGTAAGAAATTCCGCAGACACCACCTTCTCTTTCTCTTACGTTACAACACAGTCGATATAATTACTATGTATGCACTAATAGCCATAACCTCCTCGGGCGACATTTCTATAAACACTGACTAGTGTGGCCAACACAGTGTTCCCCGACATGTTCGGGGGCATGTTCTACGTAGTTGTTGAGGAACATGTTCCGCAACATGTTGGTCCATTTGTCCCCTAGTGGATACATGGCTTTATGCTCTTCGTCAATTTTCGTTTACCTTAAGAATTACTTAGTGCATTTCATAAGTTCATACTATAAGTACGCTGGTACTCATTATTATACTGTGCTATTAGTTATAATAGCTTAAAACATTTCACAGGTTTATATGACGAATTTAAAGATGCAATAAATATTTAAGCTGTACATATAGTTAGGGGTCACTTTGAATAATATAAGGTGATAAGTGTGTGTATAATAGTAAGTGATAAAGATGATGAAAAGCAGGGCTAAAAGGTAACATTGAAGGATCATAAAATGACTTCTTCTTCTTTACGTGTCGACTCATATTTTTGAGAACTAAAACTCGGCCACCGATATAGCACTATCAGTGGCCTTGTAAAGGTCCTCGTGTGCAGGTGTAGGGACACGCACGGCAAGTTAGGAGATGGACCATTGTTTGGGGAGAAATGCCACATAGACATGCACTATCAGAACTGTAGCCCCACCTGTGCATGTTCTAATAAAATGACTCATATTATGATTACTTACGAAGTGACATTTCATAATATGAGAAACCAAGTGATTCATTTCTTAATGAATTTAAAGCAATTCTCCTTCTGTTAGTGAAGCATTAGATGATCATCAGAAGAAATGTTAAATGTAACCTTTTAGGCCCGAATATCATATATTAAATATCTAAACTATAAATATACTTATAATTAATATCTTTTTACGGGATATTTACACGTACCTATAAGTCGAATCCCTCGAGAGCAGAGCGAGACGCCGTCGCGGGCGCATCGCACTCATCCTCCTGATGAAGGCCACCGAATGTGGCTGAAACTAGTCGAGGGATTGGACTTATAGGTACGTGTAAATATCCCGTAAAAAGATATTAATTATAAACAATGACGTACGTTTCGTTTAATAATAAATATACTGGGACTAAAAGTAGTATAAGTTAATCTGTAATCTGTAAAAATATTGACTGTTATGTATCGAAGTTGGTCTTTATTAGTTCCTAAGATTACGTGAAGAGTGAGAGGAATAAGGGTTTTATATTTTTATATGTAAATATGTAATTATTATTTTAAAAGATTCTGTGATTCATATAATGAAATGCAATGAATGATTGTGATAATATTCTAGTCCTTAAGGGCCATGGAATAAAGTCGTTATTTAGTTAGTATTTGTAGATATTGTAACTGAGTTTGTAATAAAGACAATGATGATATTATTTATAGTTTTATTTACGGTATCATTACTAAGAAGTACGTTTTATCAAATTTGACAGTACCCTATTTCTTTGAGCACTAAGTACGTCGTAGCGTAAGGAAATAGATCAGAAACAAGAAAAGTGAACCATATCAAAGTCCTGACTGGTCACTCATTTGAGATAAGAATGGTCCCAAAAATATTCAACAATTGTATTTATATTAAACTCATTTAAAAACACTCAGTAGTATTATTTTTTCAAGTTACGAACTTAGTTATGGGTCAGTTACTATATTGAGATGATGTAGTGAATGATTATGTTATATTATTTAATATATTTGTGCACAAAACAAACCTTTGCACAAATTGCATTTAAAACATTCTCTGATTCGACACAAAAATATTATACCACCGCTTAATGCTCAAAGCTACAAGAAAATATATTGTTTAAAAATGTAGGCTTCTCTCCCACAGACCAATTTAGTGTCTGAGATTATACCCAAAGAGAATTTTTAAACAAAAGCGGTGTCTACATTAAACTGTTAATGAAAAGCAAATAGGACAAAGTACGGCATATCGTAAAACGAAGGGTTAAAAAGAACGCCCCCGATATTTGGTTAGGTCATGTCAAACATTTTAATTGAGAGGGTTAGGTAATGCGATTTTATATTACTTATAACATTTATAACCGAATGGACGGGAGATTCGAAATCATATACTTATGTGCTAAATACACTTTAAACAGTCACAAATTTTGTGTTATGACGACCTTTTTTTATTTATTTTTTTCTAAGTTTGTTTTACCAGTGAAATATGGCATTACATGGGTGTGGTACCTACAGTAAGAGATAAATTAGCATCATTTTAGCATGCAGACTCCAAAGATTTCATATTTATTTATGTTAGACGTTAATTGATTTGTACTCAAAGGAGTAAAAATGTTTAGATCGATAGTTTATTCTCTTCTTTCTGAACCCTCTGTATTACTAGCCTAACAATAGGATAGAATGGAATTTCGGCATCGTATTGTAGCAGAAGAATTAATCAGCCGGTGATGGTATCCCGGACAGGGCAGGTTGTTAACAGTAAAATATGAAGAGAAACACAATAGTAGGAGTGGAGGCGAGCGCGGCCCGGGCGAGCATTCAAAGTGAAACAGTTTCAACAACACACATAAACACTTACTCGTTACATTTAACTACCCTCTCCAAGTGGGGACGATATGAAAAACCGCGAAACTAGAGTCTCGCGAGCGCCATTACCGCAGATAAACATACAATACAACATTTTAAAATGAACAATATACATAAATCCGGTACGAAAGAAGCAAGTTCCCTACCAGGGTCCGTGTTTATTCCTCTGTCAACTATGTTAATAGCAAAAAGTCAGTTGCGCGGCCCCCGGCGACGATCGGACTTTTGAAATTTTCAAGGGAAATTAATTTTACGGATACACTTGAAAGTTACCAAGTTTGGTGGAGTCGAGTATTGTTTGTCGTGGAGAAGTTCGCTCAATATGTTTAGGTATGAGATTAGAAAACGTTGTTTGAAAATTGTTTATTTTATGGAGTGTATTTAGGGGATTATGTGCGGAGGTCGCGCTTAGATTACAGGTGCCGAGTGAGTGTGTAGGGTACGTTCATTAGGAGGCGCGCCGCCGTACGCCAACTTAGTGAAACAACGCACGAACCGAATTCAGGGAATGTCGCCTTACGCCTACTTATTACTTAGTGACAAGTTGACTGCCTGAAATTCCGTGTTAAGTTAATTAGGAAAATTGTCAACAACATTGTTTAACTCCGTATAATTTGCAGAAAGATAGGTAAGTAAATATTTGTTCGGAGAACATTATGCAAATTAACACTCCTATAGATTTGATTAATTTATATTACTCTCCAGTTTAATATGATTATGTTGTTTTGATGACATATTTTCGTAACATAACGCCTGTGGAAATAAGCAAGGCAATATGTTTTTATTTAGATAAAGATTGCTGATTTGATTCATCATCATATTCTTGGTATTGGAGAGGCCATTTATAGATAAATGTTATAACATAATATAAAAAGTTGTAGAACAAGATCCAAATACATTAAGTATATTACAATTCCATACATATGAAACAATATACTCTGAAGCAAGTTGCAGAGCGACAGATTGACGGAACTTGTTGAATTCCAGACAACTCTTAGATGGAGTTTGGGCCAGTTACGTGCACAATAATGGTAATATAGGTACCGACATTGATCTACTAAATACCCAATATATAGATACATTTAACGTTTCGAAATCGAACCCATAAGATAAGCGCTAAGTGCGCTCATTTCAAAAATAATCATAATCATACACTACATCATCTCGTTATATTAACTGACCCCTTACTAGGTTTATTACCTTTAAAAATAACTTTTTTCTACTATAAACTATCCTCGTAAGGTTGAATTTCCAATAAAATATGCTTATAGTTTATCGATAATTTCATATCACTAGTATCTAGTGGTGTGTGTTAGCGGGCAGTTTCGAGTGTTTCATTTCTTCGCGATGGTACAGTCAGCGTCATTTAAGAAATAAAACTCCCTTGGTAATCCACTCTTTGGTATGCCAACCAACGGTACCTACCTTTTATCTGACGCTGACCGTACATGATGTACATTACATCTTGTGTTTTCGTACATCAATGAGGTACGATAATAACGGCATTCGCTCTGCACCGGTGTACCTAACTTGCGAATTAGTTTTAATGTAATCTGACTTAGTAAATGGAATCTATTGTAGTTGGGTATTATCATAAGCTAAGGTAGGTACGTTACTGTCTCAGACTTGTCCTACTGTATTAGGTTTATGTGATAGCTTCGTTTCGTATTATATCATTTGGTGTAGCATCAATCTACATGTCTATCGGGGTGAAACTGTAAGCTTGTTCTCAATCTCAATAGGTGTTATAAACTTATCCATGAATATTTGAAGTAACGCTTTTTTAACCCCCGACGCCAAAAGAGGGGTGTTATAAGTTTCACGTGTCTGTGTGTGTGTGTGTGTGTGTGTGTGTGTGTGTGTGTGCGTGTGTGTATCTGTCTGTCTGTGGCATCATAGCTCCCGAACGGATGAACCGATTTTAATTTAGTTTTTTAGTTTTGGGGGTTTGAAAGTAATTGTGTTGGGGGTTTTTTAAATTTTTAATTTAATGTTATATTATACTTTAGATCGATTTTTAACCGACTCGACTTCCAAAAAAACAGGAGGAGGTTCTCTATTTGACGTGTATTTTTGGCTGGCACTGACTCTAAAAGTTACTAAATATAAATTGTAAATATGTATTAAAAATTTCGATTATTGTAAATTACTTTCTTACCTTTTTAGTGCTGAAGTCGGTTTAATTAACTCTATCTTGTGATTACTTCTATCATTCCATTACTATATTTGCTACGACTTGGGATAAGAAGCATATCTTTATTTGTATGCCTTATACCTAGATAAACCATCATGCTGACTCAAAATCAACGGAAAACCAGGTAAAACCATGCCCCGATGTATCTCATAAATTGTTTTAAATAGCTGTAATAATGACAGGCGTCAGCGGTAATCCAAAGTCTCAGGACGAAAAGAAGACTATTATTTTGTGATTATTTTATTAAGCTTTGCCCCAAATGTCCCCATTGCCTAAATATTGAGCACTCGAAACAAAATACATCCGTTCACGGTAAATGAGTAAAGATAAACATTGTGATTCCAAAGTTTTGAACGTATTTTATAAAACGGAGACGTCATTCTCTTATCTCTCCTTGGCAGAAATATTCAGTGTACCTACGGAACAAACTTTAAAGTACATAATAGGTACTTCTATAGAAGTGTAGGTACACTTCTTGGGTTTTTATATAAATTTCTTTAACTTACTTAAATGTACTTCTATAAATACAAAGAAAAAATAATATTAAATTATATTTGTAAGTTTACAAACGCTTATGTTGAAAATGAGTTTAAGTAATTATTATACTTTTTATCGTTACATCACTTAGTTCAAACCTGAAGCCACCATATTTAAGTTATATTCAAATAAGTACATTAAAAAGCATCCATACTATAAACATTATTATACCCACGCTTAACAATTAGCAAACTGAATCTAAAAGTAGAGTTACGACTAATAAAGCTAATAACTCGTAAAAACTTGAAATAGTAAAAAGCATAAAGCATACCCCTCGGAGAGAGTGCTCAACTATCAGCCGGCATGGAAACAAACGCTGTAAAAGGGACGATTCGTTTTATGTAGGTAATTAAGTGCAAGTCGGGAGAGAGGGGGGCGCGGGGGGGGGCTCGGTCCTCTCCTCACCCGCACTTGTTAATCCGAGTAATAAAGAAAAATATCCGAGCACCGACGACTAATTGTTATAAACTGGGCAAACATGCAAATTGGACGACCGACGGACTTCCTACCAGTTTTAATTCAAAAGTTATCTCGAAAGGGAACCGCTGGAAGGATAATCGCGACGTTATGTCCCCGTATCGGCGTGTGCCCCGTTTTTACACAATTTGTATAGACGTCATTACGGCCGGTTGGAAACGAATAAAATTTAAGAGGCTATCTTTTTTCTGGATGTTCCTGTTTATTTGTCCCGTACCTGAGATGAATTTAACGACGTTTTTTCTGTTTGTCCGCGGAGTAATACACTTTTTATTGAGTTAGGTGACACTTAACGCAATTTAATAATCCTCAAGCGGTCTAGGGCGTTTGTTGTTTGATATTTCAAATTCCAATTTGATTATGAAGCTTAAAATGTTGTACTTATAAAATTAGTTTTTGCAAGAATTTAGGAGTTGACACATTCAATGTTTACCGTCTCGTATTAGTTGCAAAAAAACCTTCTTACTATGCTAATTATAATTATTGAATATAGAGGTCCTTGCTGCCAACTGGAGAGGTCTAGCTGCAGAAAACTGCCCGTTTACAACAAGTCGATTCTTTTTGCCTTGTAGTGGGATCTTACAGACCAATATCATCACTACATAGTATAAAACAAAGTCGCTTTCTCTGTCCCTATGTCCCTATGTATGCTTAGATCATTAAAACTACGCAACGGATTTTGATGCGGTTTGTTTTAATAGATAGAGTAATTCAGTGGGAAGGTTTTTAGCATTTTATCCCCAAATTCCTACGGGAACGGGAACTACGCGGGTGAAACCGCGGGGCGCCGCTAGTTTTACATAAGATATACTAACATAATTCTGTGATAACTTATTTACTTTAATCTCCAATATAGCCGCAAAAAACCTCATTGACCCGTTCAATATTTAACATTGGCAATACCAGCAAAACACAAGTCAAACACTACAATCAGCGCTGCGTTTGCGCAAGATACGCTACCCAGTAGTGTTGAGACACTAAACTCGCTACTCTATGGCTCCTTTCGCCCAGTGAGGCTGCGGTACTTACTGAGAACACATTCTTGATATGTGTCCGCGGTTATTTCAAATTTAGAACTGCTATTAAAACTATGTGTCCGAGCTAATTTGACATTTAGAACTGCTATTAAAACTAAAAGTGTGTAAAGTTATGCGTATTAAAAATTAGAAGTGGATACTTGGAAGTTTATGTTATTAAATTAGTTTGATATACTTACTTATTTATTTAAGTATTTGACAATGTTTCTGAACTTAAATAATATTCTATTTACATACTTTTCTATATAAATTCCAGCCTTAATGAACAATGTAAATAATGGACAATAACAATAACAAAAATGAATTTCGGACATTCTATCTGGCTCTATCTGGTGTGTCACTTAGTGAGTGTATTGTGTACGTTCACGCCGGTGTTGGAGATCGACCAGGGGAGGCTGCGAGGGCTGAGGAGTGTGTCCGGCCAGAACAGGTATTATGGGATACCTTACGCTAGGAGCAAACGGTTTCAGGTACGTAAAGTTAAAGTAAAAGTTTGCTTAAATCTACACTAATATTATCAAGAGGAAATGTTTGTTTGTTTGTCGAATAGGCGCCGAAACTACTGCACCGATTTCAATAATTCTTTCACCATTGGAAAGCTACATTCAAT
Organism: Timandra comae; assembly: GCA_958496195.1. Taxonomy (NCBI): domain Eukaryota; kingdom Metazoa; phylum Arthropoda; class Insecta; order Lepidoptera; family Geometridae; genus Timandra; species Timandra comae. The sequence goes on from OY292369.1 coordinate 10,420,177, forward strand.
AGGCTAACGGAAACGGGTAACTACACGGGGCGCTATTAGTTATAAATAAGATTCAATTAGACAAATCCCTAATTCCCTATAAACCAAAATTTTTTAAATGACTGAACCAATTTTGATAAAAAAAGTGGTTTGTTTGAATACAGTTTGTATGTAAGTTGGTAATATTTAAAAGCCGGCACGAGCCGCTTTTGATTAATAATAGATACTTAGTCCTTTTCTTTTAATTAAATATGGTTTTGCTCTATTTATCTTGAAGGTTTAGTTTAAAACCCTTTTTCCAAAGTTTTCTGTCTGTAACCCACTCACTCTATCTCTATTCACTCTATCATGAACTCAGTCGAGTACATTGAAATAGTAGTAATATTATCAGTAAAAACTAATTCTGAACCAAAAACAACAACAAAGTTACTATAATTGCGTTGCGCATGAGTTAACCTTCAAATTATGAAGAAATGGTGTGTCCTTTGGCATACTGCTTTACACTGAGTGATGCAACCAAGAGTATCAATGTAATGATTAACTAACTATTTATTACTTACCTTACCTAAGTACTTTTCTAAGGTAAGAAACAAAATTGTTAATGAATACAATTCTCGTTTCAGCCGCCAAAACCTCCTCTTCCATGGCAAGAAGTATTTGACGCCGTAAACCCATTCGACTCGTGCGCACAAACAGTGTCATTTCTGAGGACAGGAACAGAAGACTGTCTTCGCCTCGACGTCTACTCCCCAGAAAATGCTACTCCGCGCTCTAAGCTTCCCGTGATCGTCTTCATCCACGGAGGAGCGTATTACTACGGCAGCAAATGGCATTACGATCCAGAATTTCTAGTCACAAAAAACGTTGTAGCTGTAATCATTAATTATAGACTCGGAGTATTCGGATTCTTATGTCTGAATGGCACAGCCAATCTCGGCTTGAAGGACCAAGTCGCAGCGCTAAAGTGGATCCGCAAAAATATAGCAGCTTTCGGTGGTGATCCAGACAATGTCACTATATCTGGACAGAGTGCCGGTGCGTCGGCAGCGGCCATGCATCTCTTGTCCAAATCAAGCGCGGGATTGTTCCACAAAGCAATTCTTTTGAGCGGGACCCCCCTTGCTCCGTGGGCGTTCAATCTGGACCCCCTACCGTCAGCATTAGAAGACGCACGAAAAATCAGACCCGTCAAACCAGAAAATATATTGAATCTCTTCAAGACTTCCACAGTGACCGACATTCTAACCGCTACCAAAGACACTTCAATCAATCCCAAACATTTCAAATATGCGCCGTGCATAGACGTCAACTTCACAGATCCATTTTTTCACGACACGCCGTACAAAACTATAAGTTCGGGTGACTTTAATAAAGTTCCGATAATATCGGGGTTCGTGAACGTGGAGGGAATGCTGTTCTATGGTCTGCATGACGATAAAACTCTCAAAGAATGGGACGAGAATTTCGCTGAGCGACTGCCCGCCGTTTTTTCTTGGTGCTCAACGAATAAGATGGCGATAGCGGAGGAGTTACGCGCGCATTACCTCGCCGCCACCGGCGGGCGGGTAACTAAGGCGTCCATGCGAGGGATAGTAAATTTTTACTCCGATTGGATGGCGCACGCCACAGCGGAGCCATTCGCCAACATTATGAGCAGGTACTCCGATAGTCCGATATACAACTACATATTCGATTATGAGGGCGACAGAAACTTCGCTAAGTTATTGTTCGGTTCGCCGATAAAAGGATCGTCGCACTCGGACGATATTTTCTACGTATTCAAGCCGGGCGGGGTGCCGCTGGTGCTGTCCCGGACAGACCGGCTGCTCGTCGACCGGCTCACCACCATGTTGGCCAACTTCATGAAGTTCGGGTAAGTTTCACTTCTCGACAAGATTACGCGAAGTTATCTGGTGAGGCGCGCGGTTATTGGATTGCGACCTACTCGGATAATGGTGTAGTTAGAGCGTGCAATTACTGCCACTGGACACTTTGATAGCTAGATAATAGAGAGCACATAATTGTAGTAGCAGCACTTCGCCCCTCACACCCACGCTCGAGTATTTTCATTATTAGTTATGTATTGTGGAGAGTAAATTGCACTCCTACTCGCGCTTTCAATATTGCACTCTATTCTAAAGCGGTTAGTGAAGAATATTAGTTTCCAAGTTAATTTTATTACCAACTTCTAACGATCATTAGTCGAATTTCTTAAGATATGAGGTAATGATTATGTGTCCAATAAAATATAAGTACTCGTACCTATATAGTCTAAAATACAATTTAATTTACTGCACATTAACCTATGCACCAACTAATAATATTACCATCTTAGTTAAAAGTAGTCTAACTTATAACAAGGGGTAACTATAAAGTTCATAATACTTCGCCAAACTTTTACTCTTTATGTTTTCCCAATAATGAAACGTGTCCATTGAAGCCGAAACGAGTGTTACAGAATTTTTGAGAATACAACGCTTTTATCTAATAGCTATTGTCTAAACTACGCGTTGTAGTTTAGTATTACTGTAATGTAAAGTTTGCACTTAGAGTTTGCAGGAATAAACGTGAACTTATTTGTCTTTTTAGCTACGAAAGATTTCTCGCTCACAATTATAATAATAGGCTTTATGCCAAGAAGAGTTAATCATTTAATTGTATTTTGTTTCTTTTTAACCCCCGACGCAAAAAGAGGGGTGTTATAAGTTTGACGTGTCTGTGTGTGTGTGTGTGTGTGTGTGTGTGTATCTCGTCTGTCTGTGGCATCATAGCTCCCGAACGGATAACCCGATTTCAATTTAGTTTTTTTGTATTAAAGGGGACTTACGTGCGAGTGTTCTTAGACATGTTTGATGAAAATCTGTTGACCCGTTTAAAAGTTATGGGGTAAGTTATAAAGGGTTTGAAAGTAATTGTGTTTTTTTTAATTTTTTAATGTTTTTTAAGAATTTTATTTGTGTAACTAATAAAATTGAAATGAGTAAATCATGCCGCCAACTTAGTGTAATCTAGAACTTGTAGTTGCGAAGTGCGAACTTCCAAAGGTCTCCGCAGTGTGTCAGTAGGCAAACAACTTACAACTGTGACACCTAGTTAGTACGAGTAGTACTACTGACTGCTCGACTAATTTATTTGACATAAACTGTTCTAATTTAGATTGTATCTTGTTTAAACTATTTAAAGTTTTCTGAAAATATAACTCTGAATTTTTAACCTTAAATGGGATTTGAGCCAAGGAATAAATATTTGAATTTGAATTTGACCGTACCGAAGTTTTGCGCTACACTTATGGCCGTCCCCAATTATTCATCTGTCTATGATCCTAAAAAATATATAATATACATGGTAAATATCCCGTTAATCATAATAACTTGAGTGTCTATGATCCGTTGTCAAGCAAGATCATAGATAGATCGTATATTAGGAACAGCCGTTAGATAAAGGTCCATATCCCAGCTATCGAAAATCTTACTACATCGACTTTACGGCAGCCTTTATCAAACTATACCTAAGTAAATATTTCTCTATTATAAATGGAATAAAGCACTATCTTCTCTTATTCCAGAAACCCGACTCCAATAAAAACCCGACTACTCCCCACCACCTGGCCAGCAGTCACCGCGAATAGCTCCAAAAGCCTGATCATTGACAAGACACTGAGAGTGGTGGAAACACCATCATCATACAAGGGAGAGTTCTTTAATAAGTTACTGTGTCAGTATGGACAGAATGGATATGTGCCATGTGATAGTGAGATGAAGTGTAATAAATTATAATAAGTAGGACCAATGTTGTCGAAGTGAACTCTATGTGATATGTGGCGGATGACGTCATTTTTATGGACATGACAAAGTCCAGATATTATGTGGGTTGACGTTTCCAGTGGTTAAACTAAAAGCCGATCCTAATCAGACGTAGGACAAAGGTTTGGAAGAAGAAAACTTAACTATAAGGACTCTGTAAGGCATAATAACTTTAAAGGAGAATTGAATCATAAAACACCTAAATATAAATATTACCGATGAATTCCGATCGCGAAAGTTTAAAAAGTGTATAAGTAAATATTGTTTTCAATAATCTTGTGTGCACTGTGGGCCCGCGACCTACGGACTAAATAAAACATTAAATAAAGGTTGTGTCGTATCTAAATTAGTGAAATGCATAACAAAAACTTGTGTTGTGGTCAGCGCTATTCTGGGATGATTTTCAAAGGGAAAGAAAAGGCATTCGCTTCACCGCACAGATTAACAATGTTTCTATAGTTTCCCTATAATATGGGTTACATATAGCTTAGCTTAGCTACCCAAGTGATATAGAAAGGGATATTTGATAAAAATAAATGTTTTCAATATAATTTTTGTGTTGGTTCTTCATTTAATCCTATTCCTTTAGATTTAGCAATATCCTAAGATTATTTTAATTTAATTACAAACTACCAGGAGATAAACTTTTCTTTGTGCCTATAATGTTTAACTTATTTTTCTTATACTTTAACATTTGTATATGATTCAATTAAAACGTATTACAATACTAATTGATATTTTGTAATAAATCAAAGGGTAATTATGAATTAAATTTTAACCTCCAAACACACATAAAATGAGCAGATTACCAGTTGCTACTTAATGAATTATGAATGAATATGATGAAGGTTGTTCACATAAACTCATACACAACGTTAATAATAAGTAGTATATAAACTAACGTGATACTTATGATTTTTCGTTATCAAAACCCGTTATAAGTAAGAACTTATCTGCGTAAAGGTTACCAAAAGTTATGAAAAATACAAATAAAACGTTAAGAAGTTAATAAGTACTTAAGTATACTTAGGTACTTACTTCTTTTCGGCAAGGTAAAGAAAATAAACAATAATTTAATTCACTGGTACATTACATATTTAAGTATCTAATTTCCTCAATATAAACAAACAAACCACTTGAATTGGTTTCCTTTCGTTCATTTTGTTTATTTTTCTCTATTTTCCCGCTTTTTTCTCTTGTCTCGTAAACAAAAGACAACAGAACAAATACTTGAAAATCACGTTAAGGCTAAGGCACACCCGCATACAGCCAGCGAGTACGTCAGTACAAGGAATGCTCGAAATGAGATAAACTATAAATCTTCAACGCGCCGGAAGGCAAACAGAACGGATTTATAAATATGCAGATCAAATATTAAAAGGAGATCCACAAGATGATCTCCGGCATACATAGAGTAAAGCTGCGATACAGATAGTCAGCTATCTTCGACTACTAAGTAGTCATATTATAATTTAATAGTAAGATTGAAATCTCAGGAATTACTAATCGGGTTTGAAAAACTTTTTACATCAGATAGGCAATTTATTGAAGAATGCTAATTAAGACCGCGGTCGTAATCGCAGGGCACAGCCATTCATGCTGTAATGGAATAACTAAAAATACCTATGCCGTTGTAGTTCTAAGCGGATTATACTAAGCACTAGGTTTCTGCTTTAAGACAACAGGTTTATTTGTGCGATCTACAAACACTTTATTTATCACGATCTGGGTATGTATATCTATTAATGAATGTGCCCTTAGTCTTATAAATTATAATAGAGTATAGAAATAACGTGATATGGTAGAGTGATTGATATACTTACCCAAGTCCGTAGGTTTATTATCATTTTGGCAGTACCGACCGTCTCATCTGTATTTGCGTATCGTTGCCGCGAGTCCAGACCACTGCACTGGCATCTTCACAGAATAAATATTCAATGTTTTCATTCAATTTCTCGCCGCCGACCGCCGGACCTCTCCACAAAGCTGACGGAACATAGATACCATTGCTATTTGAAGAATGAACGAATAAAAATTTATACATTTCTATGAGATAGACCGCGTTTGAGATCATAATGTCTAGATATGTTTGTGTAGCGATTCGCCTCTATAAAATGTACATATTCGATATGATATTGGCGAGTTTTGAAATTGTTTTGCGTAAATCATTTTGCTGAACAAGTTAGTTGACTTATAATCATGACTTACTTAGCATTTATTCTTATCCTCGAGATGCGTTATGGGTTACTGCGTATGAATAAATATGTAAGTAAGTACTTAATTTGTATTTAAAAGCAGAGCCGGTATGTAGTATTGTTCTCTACTTATTAGATACTACTTCTTTTACTACTTATTGTTCTGGATCAAGGTATCGTCCTTTGATAAGTCACTCTCGTATCGTCATTACTAAAACTCAAAACCAAGTTAAGAATTCTGAGGAGTTTACACAATCGGGTACTTATGTCACTGATTTCTTGTCAATATTACCTAGTTAAGTTAGTAAATAGTCTACCAATTCAATTTGTCGGTTGTAACTAAGCTATTTACAATTTATCAAGAATTCATTTATCACCGCTTTAATCAAATACGAAAACAGGAAAATACAAACAAAATCAAGGGATTAGAACTTAACGGAAACATTTGTTTAGCATTGATTTAAAAAGATACATTTTACAACTTCCAATAAAGTTACTAAATCCTGTATTTTATCTTGTTTATGTTGTGTACATATTTCAGTGTAATCTTGATATTTGGAGCGCGGATGTAGGTATACAATATCGACTATCTCGTAACACAAATATCCAAATCGCGCGCTGATTGCACGGTGCCAACCAAACGGCTGAATATTTCGTAAAACCGTAATTAAATTTTCCCGCCCTCCGGATTTTTCCGATTTTATCAAAACCGATTCGCAACATAAATTAATGAAAATCATTGGATTCCCGCGGAGGGTGGCACATAAAGGGCGCAAATCGCTCCCCTTTGGAATTTATTGAATTTGTACCTCGATAATTTTTTAACAATTATCATAATTTTTCAATGATTCGTTATCTAGAGCCGCCATTACACGAACGATATTTCATTGCGGAAGCGTTGCGGATATTTTAATGGTGCTCACGTTACTTATTCTGTCAATTCATATTTGATTATGCGCAGTTTGCATTTATTTACAACCCTAGTTTGCAACATAGTACCTACTACACATAGGTACTTACGAAATTCCTATCGTGGGGTTAGATTAGATTTAGTTGTTTAAATTACATTTGTATGTAGGTACTTACCTTCTTGTTTTTTATTCTTTCGACGAATAGGAGCCGCTTTAGACATTACGAGGTTCCATTTTGTGATCCAATGTGGAATTCCTTTTAATTATGATGCCCGGCGGAAAGACGCGAAGATATCTTCTTATATAAAAGTTAGTCTTTTTAAAAAAAAACCGAGTTAAAAAAAAAATGGTTCTATATTGTCTATTATTATTTATGAGAAAAAAAACGAAAGAAAAACTGCCGCTTTTTTTGTGTCTGCCGCCTAATTTAAAAAAGAAAACACATTAAGGGCCTATTTCACCATCTTCAGTAAGTTACGTTCCGAGTACCTACTCACATGTTTTGTCTTTGTCACTTGATAAAAAGTAAGAAAGAGACAAAACTAAATTTACTTGGTAAGTTTACTTGAATTGATCTTTGATTTACACGAACACTACACATTGAAATAAAACACTTAAACGGATTTTTGTCGTGGTTGTATTTTGTTTTACATTTTCTGACGTTTCGGATCCTTTACAGAACCCGTGATCACAGAAGACTGGAGTTTTATTTCAAGTTTACTTGAAGGTCGTGAAATAGGCCCTGTTAGGTTTTTTTAAACTAAAGTGGTTCAGGTGTTTAAAACTAGTGTTTTTTGCTGTAAGTACTAATAATGAGATATGAGATACAGTGCTGTTTTCAGACGGCTAGACTTTCATACTATTTAGGCATTAACAAGTATACTTGTTACGTATCATATCGATGGTGTAAATACAATGATAATGATAATATTCTAAATTGTTTTATGTAAGTACTTAATTGTTTTATTTTTAGAAACGCCGTATAACGTATGTTGTCATTCATACCAAAATAATATTGTTTTTTTTTATTATTGAATTTATTTTGAAACATACCTACTACTGTATAGGAAAATTGTATTTTGATGGCGCCAGGTCTGGAGAAATTACCAACTGAACCGATTTTGATAAAACTTTGTAGCAGGCAATGGACGGTGGGACAAAGGATAATTGGAAGGATAAACAATTGTTGAATAAAAGTCAAGTGAGACGTTTAAACACAATATATTATTAAAAAAGAAAACAATATAAGAACAATATTGTAGATCGTTATATTACATCGCGAGTGACGTCACATGTCCGCACTAGTCGCGGATGCACTCGTCATATTCAATTAATTAATATACACATCGCCCGGACGCGCGCGCAGACAAACTCCATCACCCACTTACATTATACATACATATTTACAACAAGTACAGAAAAAGTATTGATTAATATTAAAATAGAACGTTCTAGATTTTACCAAGTGAATTTAGGTTAACATTATTTTCAGACTTTGAGTACCTATATTGTTAAACAGACTTCGCAAATGTGATGTTTAACACTATCATTATTTTACAGTAATATTGTAGTCGTAGAGAGAAAACAACAAAGAGTTTGCCTGCGAGCGTCGATTTGATCAAACACTATCGATACAATACATAGAGTTGTTTGATTATTGCGTTATCCTAGTTACACGCACTATACACATACAAGCGGCGATCGCCGGCCGAGTCCTACAGCCGCACGCACATCACATACATCACAACATTAACTTCGATGCCTTTATAATTATGTATACAACATTAATTTCTACACAAACGTGTTTGATTGAACGAGTTCATTCCGAGCGGCGCTCGGGTGGCGGGGGCAGTACAAACACACGACTCGGCCCAATATTATTTAATCAACTATAAACCGTTTACAAAACAAAATAAACCACAAACACAAATGTATAGAAATCAAATACAAAACGCTCAAATAATGTTCGTCCAATATACACTCGCTTGCCTACATCAGTCGATCGACGGACTCTTACGTGAACACATCAAAAGTAATAACAAAACGAGCCGGCGTCCGCGACACACATCTATATATTATTATAATGTGACATTTATTATACTGTCAGTAATTTGATATCACCTCTACATTCGATTTCACAACGCACACTGCACTTCCGCCGCCCTCGGCCACCGCACACTACACATTTATATATTTTCACTTCAATTATCACTCGCGCCCTCTGCCGTATGAAACCTGCCCGCCGGGAGCATCGGGGCTCGCGACACAAACCGGACACTACCGAAACTTCGAATGGTTATCGACAACACCGCTCCAGATCGAAACGTCGAACGCAGACAAACGCGCGCTGCCGTTTATTTCGAAAAGAGAATTGCTGACGCGAGCGGCGCCGAAAAGCGTCAGAAGCCACAGGAAAGCGGGGGGAGGCGGCGAGCCGACGGCCGCGCCGGCGGCGTGGGTGGAGTGGGGCGGCGTGACGCCGGCGCCTACCGCTTCAGCAGCGCGGGCAGGTCGGCGAAGGCGCAGGCGCCCAGGCCGGCGCGCGCCATGCGCCGCAGCAGGTCGCGGCGTGGGGCGGCGTGACGCCGGCGCCTACCGCTTGAGCAGCGCGGGCAGGTCGGCGAAGGCGCAGGCGCCCAGGCCGGCGCGCGCCATGCGCCGCAGCAGGTCGCGCGAGTGCGCCGCGCACGCCTCCACCGGCGACACCCACGGCACGCCCATCGACTCTGGGGAGTACAACAAGTCGAGTCTCTGGGGGAACAACCAGTCAGGTCTCTGGGGGAACAACCAGTCAGGTCTCTGGGGGAACAACCAGTCAGGTCTCTGGGGGAACAACCAGTCAGGTCTCTGGGGGAACAACCAGTCAGGTCTCTGGGGGAACAACCAGTCAGGTCTCTGGGGGAACAACCAGTCAGGTCTCTGGGGGAACAACCAGTCAGGTCTCTGGGGGAACAACCAGTCAGGTCTCTGGGGGAACAACGAGTCAGCCGCGCGCGGCCGGCGGACGGACTACAGGCGGCCGCCGGCCCGTCGCGCCGGCTCGGAAGGACCCAGATTGCGTAGAGTCTTCAATAAGTGGCACGTGCGCACGCGGCTGATGTCAGCCTCACATGTTTGGTTTAGAAGATATTACAAGCATCGCTAACTAGCGCAGACTCGTGAACACCCTGAGAGCATCCGAATGAGTCACCCACTAATATGGTTATACCCAAGTGAATATGATGGTGTGGTGTACCTAGTATGGCGGAGTTGAGCGCCTCGCAGACGGCCTCGCGGCGCACGGGCTCCAGCTGCCAGCCCACGGGGCTGTCCCACGGGTTGCTGTACGCCAGCAGGCTGAACGCGTTCTGCAACACAAGGCACACACAAGCACATTAGAGCACATACACATTATAGAGCTGAACCGCCGTGAACAAGTGAGAAGGTATAGTTTTCATGGCATTCACAGACGTTCGGTGTTGTTTTGACAGCTTGTTCGTGATAATCTGGAGCTACCCGTAAATCATATTATGATTGCAGACAAGTTACAATACAGTAAATGTTTACAAAAAAAACCTAAATCTACAAAAGAGTCCTTACCTCCAACATTTTATGGCACAGATCTTGCTGCAGTTTCTGGCTCATCGCGTACAGTTCGCGGCCGAACGCCAACATCCGCTCGACGGACGCGCGCGAATTGCACCCGCCCTCGCCGTCTGAACGAATACAAACTTTGTTTCTTTAGATGTAAGGATTAAAGTTGAATGTATGCGGTGACGTTTCTATAGAATACTTTTGCTTACTAATAAAAAATGTTTTTATAAGAGTTACTTTTTATTATATATACAAGTGATTCTTCGAAGCCAAAACTGGATAAATAGTTTTGATTTTGAATTTTTATATGTATTTTATAAAAACGCCCACACATACCTTAAATGTGTTCAAAGTGTCAATTTTGACATAAACCATAGACATCGAAAATCATAGTGCAAAGAAACACGTCACAAAATTGTGTAATATTGTGTGTACCACTGACTTTCAGTGTTTTATATGTGTTTATATTTCAATATAATAGGTATAGTATATTATATAGGTCTTCAATTTTTATACAAATATATAAAATACATAAATATGCAAAATATAAACATGCTTATCCCATTGAACCATCCCGGACCCCTTAATGTAACATGCATTTAATAAACAAAACAAAAGAACATGCATTTTAGTTTAAAAATAAAATAATATAAAATCTATCGCTTTATCATTTCATTGTGATAACTGACCCCTAACTAGGTTGTTTCCTGTATTTAGGGTATCAGAAACTACGGACTATAAAATCAATTATATTATTTTTTTGCAATAATATTACAAAAACAATCGTCGCATAAGAACCCACTGCATGGTAAAGACCTCTCTCTTCCTTATGATATTAGTGTCAATGGGGAGGAATATAATATAATCACTAACCAGAACTACACAATACTTAAATACTCACACGTATACACAAAATAGTCAAAAATAGCACTTTTAACTTAAAATGTTAGTACTCACAGTAGTGCAAAAGAAAACAAATGCAATGTGGTGTTAAGAGAATATTGAGAAGCATTCTCATTTGTATTTCGTATTTTATTTAATAAAGGAATGTCTTCTATATTTCTCACGTTTTATAGATTCTACATTTAAAACACTACTCAATAAAACTACCAAATCAACTATATACAACACAAGCAACAAGGTAAGCCTATTCCAATTTTTATAAGTTTTCATAGAATGAATCATAAAAATCAGAACCAAATTTAGAAGCCAGAAAGTTTAAAGGAAACACACCCACACTTGTATACGCAATGACAAATACGCACGCACACATTCTCAGAGTGACAGCTGACACAATTTTGACAGTTCCACAGATTCGTAGTTTGCAATTTGACACGGCGCGTACATTCTACTTATTTGAGCAGTCTTTAAATTGACTGTGCTATTCATTTAGGTAAATATTTAAATACCATTTTCTTTTTAACTTACTTCAATAAAGGGGGAGGTTCTCAATTTGTCCTAATATTTTTGTTAACATGAAATAGGATGATAGGCTTTCACTCGACTGTAACTCGCCTGATTGAAAGCTATGATACAGCCTAAGATAGCCCAGATTTAGAACATTTTTTTTTTAAACGGGGATCCGATTTCAAATTCAGTCTTGTGAATTCCTAACAGCATTATTTTCCATAGTTTCCAAGAAAAGAACAGCCTATTTATTAAACTACTCATATACGTAGAATGTACGCGTGTGTGTCGCCCGTCCGAGACCCACCGTAGTCGTAGAGCGCGGCGACGCTGGCCGTGACGCCCGGCATGCCCTTCACCAGCGGCGACCGCGCCGCACCTACAACCGCCACACTCACCACACACGGCCCCACACGGCCACTCGGCCCCACGGCCCACGCCCACCCGCAGCTTACCCGAACGCAGCCACTCTTGGCTACACTTCGCTAGTCGCTTTGGGTATACACCCACCGTTGGAAGATGCTTTTACCATTTGTGATGATGTCGGTTACAATTGTGAAAACAGGACCAAAGACACCAATACCAAGGATTTAAATCGTTCTAAATCTTAGTTATTATGTTGCATTGTTATTTCTTTTTTGTATTTTTTATGCATCACCGACATCTAATCACAAATGGTAATTCATATCTGTGTTAGCTACCGAAAGGATTAATATCAAATGCTTTACATCATTTTCAGCTAGATTCTCCTTAATATATTATACGCGATAATTTCCACATCGACACCATCACTTCAGTAGCTGATAACTTAACCAATACGACAATCGAGGTACAAGAAACATAACAAATATTTATCTTAAAATGATAAAAGTGACTGATGTTCAATTATAATTATATTTGAAAACATTGTCTGCCGTATTTGCGTAGCATTTTTAGTATGGTTTAGCACTAAACCAGGTTTTTTCAATCAATTTTGAATGCTGTCAAAGTGACAGATTTGACTGACAAGGTGTCAAATGCTTACCAGGTTTTGTTAAACCGGACTAAAAAAAGCAAATAAGGCAATGTGTGTGTAATCTTAGCGAATGATTCTTTTCTTAGGACTGGAATCTTAATTGTATTATTAAATTTTACAATAGAGAGTCCATTTCAAGAGCGGTAATCTTGATTTTATAAAGTTATATTGACAGCTACCGACAGCACGAGCATTGTGTCAATTCCAATCTTCAAATGAAATCGCTAACAATTGAAATTAACTTCTAGGGTAAACCAGTAAATTTTCAGCTTATCCTACTAATATTGTAAATGCAAAAGTTTGTATGTTGAATGTTTGTTCCACTTTCACGCAAAATCTACTGTATCGATTTAGATTAAATTTGGTACAATGTTCCTTACATCTAGGAATAACACATAGGATACTTTTTATGCCGAAATTCCCATGGAATTGTGTATAAGTAAACGTATGTTTTATTGTTAACTTTTTGTAGTCACAAATCGTACCAATAGATGGCGTTGTTACTTAATTTTTTAGCACACGATGGTGAATTGTGCCGAGATTGTATGATACTACGAGCTACGGATTCACAGGCGGGCGCTGTTAGTAGGCTATATTTTATCCCGGTATGGCTACGGGAAAGAGAACTATGCGGGTGAAACCGCGGGGCGCTGCTAGTTTTATATATTTTCTTGTACCTCGCCATCATATCATGCTCTTACGTTATCCCTTAAAACTAAATATAAAATAAAACGCGCGTCTAAGTGCAACCTGTGTGTATGCGGTCTAATGCCATGTCACATGAGCTGTGATAAAGAAGCACCAACATAATCCATGCGATATTACACCTTATTACAACGAACATAAGACACAAACTACTTTCAACATTTGTAAGTGATAAGCGAAAATAGCTCTTGTAAGCATTTATTAATTTCGCTTCTATTTTTAAAATATATACGAAAAATTAATTTGTTTTTTTTGTTATGGCAACACTATATTACTATTGCCAGTTGTAAATGCCTGTAAATATTTATTAATAGTATTACAAGCATTAAAAACTAATTATTTTAGCGTAATACTGTTTGGGGTGGGATGGTAACCTTTTATTAGGTATTATTATAATAAATATATTTATAATAATTATTATTAATATTTAAGAAATTAAATATGATCACGATCATGCAAACTAAAAAGCAACCAGCAAAATAATAATAAATTGATGAATAATGAATCGTCGAAAATATTAAATATTCATATTAATAATTAATTTTAAATAAATAAAATGAATGAATAATGGTGTGCAAATAATAAATAATTAAATTTACATAAATTATCTCGTCTCTTACTTATACTGTAAACATAATATAACATATAGATGAATATATTATTTGAATGGCATTATTAATTAAATTTATATTGTTACATAAATACTTTTATCATATAACACTATCCGATGTATAAACAGATTTTGATGAAACTTTTCAAAATCGGTTATGCAGATATCCATGTACAAAAATCCACTGTTTCTTCAACAATATGTAGAAAACTCCACATAATAATAATTTAATTGTATAATATAAAATTTCTGTTCGTCGTAATTGTATGTGTGTGACGTCATACCTGGGTGTGCGCCATTTTGTGGCATTTCGACGTCGCCCGCGGCGCCTTCCGCCGGCTCTGAAACGCCTGCAAACGCAAATTGATAAATGAATTACTATGTATTGAACTGTAAATATTGTTAGTCTAGCTAATAAAAGGTGGAAAATTACTAGATTCATTGCAATAATTAATTATTACTTTGTTTCCGCTGTTATGTCGTATGAGAAAGTGAAAGAGGCTGCTTTGGACAGAAACAGGTGGAGAAAATTGTACCTTTTACATTGACAAGCGCACAACACTTATTGAGTCATAATCTTTTCTGTGCTGGCGGCAAAAATTGGAAGCTACTATTGTCATTTTTATTCTAATGTCATTTGGATACATTTTCAATAAACTGACAACCAGCGACGCTGTCATCGGCACAGAAAAGATGGTGATTCAATAAATTAGAATTTTGTTAAACTCAATACCACGGTAAGTGGGCTTCCCCAAGGGAATAGACGAGTAAAGGAGTATGACAGCATAACTAGTAATTATTAGAAAGCTTAAAAATATTTAAACCTCTTGTGCGTGTTATCAATGTGTCAGATTATGTGCTGAAAAATTAAAAATATCTTTGCCCCATGACACAGACAGACAGGTGATCGAACCCGTGGCACATAAATAAATAAAATGTTAACAAGTAACATATAAGGTAAGAGACTCGTACCGTTACTGTGTTTGTTCCGTGAGGTGTGTGAGATCACTGATGTGGCGAGACCGTTACTGGCGCACGCCTGAAACAACAGAATTATAACATTAGCAACTAATGATAACTTCAGTCAACTTATATTTATGAGGAAAAGTAGCCACCGATATAGCACTATCTGTGGTCTTGTACAGGTCCTCGCGTGTGCAGGTGTAGGGACACGCCCGGCAAGTCAAAAGATGGGCCATTGTTTGGGGAGAAATGCCAGACAGAGATGCACGGATCTGATTACATATCAGACACTGTAACCATTTCTGTGCATCTTCTCTTTACTTCTGTCCACTTTTATCTGCAGTCTAGGAGAACGGGAAAAGCGATTTTGTTTTATACTATGTAGAGAAGTGTGCACAGTCAGCCTCATATCAAAGGGGGTACCCCCCCGGTAATGCTCACTTTGGGCGTGTCGGCGGCGAGCGCGAGTCCCTGCGAGTCGGTCCCGTTGACCATCTCGACGAACTGGCGGCACTTGAGCAGGAACAGCAGCTCGTGGTCGCGGTCCAGCAGCCCCGGCCACAGCCGCCGCGTCAGCTCGATGGCCTCGCCGATACGACCCGACAGCACCAGCTTCGACACCTCTGGAATGCAACAACAGACATTGTTACAGAATTCGCCCGATTTGATCTCATTCCAGTGACAATACGATGCTAAAATATTGCTTCTAGCTGTGCCCCGCGGCTTTACCCGCATAGTTCCCGTATGCGGGCACAGCGTGAGAATTTCGGGATAAAACATGGCATATGTCCTTCCTGGGACCACAAGCTACCCCTGTACCATATTTCAAGTCAATCAGTTCAGTAGCTTAGCCGTGAAAAGGTCACAGACAGACAGACAGTTACTTACGCATTTATAATATTAGTAAGGATGTTACCCGGGAAAGATGCAGCTTTTTAATGGTGAAAGATTTTTTAAAATCGGTCAAGTATTTTTGGAGTTTATATTCATTGTTTCCACCGAGGGGCTTGCGTCTACCCCTGAATAAGAGCGCATTTACATCAGGTCGCAAGTAGTGCGGTAGCAGCACAACAATGCTCACGAACTGTTAACTTAAGTTGAACAAAGCAACGCGACAAGTGATTTCTATAGCGGAGGCAGCGCGGCAGCCGTACATGCTTCCAGAATATGGTGTTTTATTTGTTCAAGTCGCGCGACGCCATTTGTAATGAGAAGGCATTCGCTGCGGTCGCGCTACCGCCGCACTATTTGCGACCTGATGTGAAAGTAGCCTAAGGGCGATCGGACCGTAGTCAACTAGGCTGACCACAGGCGGGTTGGTCGTCTTCATACACTACCGTGGAATTTCTCTTCTCTGATTCTTTCTTGTAATTCAACGCTAAAGTAGTACGGATGGCAGCTATTAGATGTGTGTTTAAGGTGTGTACTCACTCTGCCTGTTCTTGATGGAGGCGATGTCCTCGTGTATGGGCTGCGCGGTGGCGCGCGAGAAGGCCTGCGCCGTGCTGCAGTACCCGTGGTGCACCAGGTACGACGACACCATCCTGCGGGGCACAGCGCGTCAGGACCAGCCTTACACGGACGGCGGGACACAGCGCGTCAGGACCAGCCTTACACGGACGGCGGGACACAGCGCGTCAGGACCAGCCTTACACGGACGGCGGGACACAGCGCGTCAGGACGGGCCTTGCACATCGCGAGTGGGGCGCGGGCAGCGCGGGGAGGATGGCCCTAAGTGGGTGGGAGGTGGAGAGCACCTGAAAGGAGTCGAGGGGAGGCGATGTCCTCATCCTCCTCCTACAGTTCTGTTAAACCTTAAAGGCAGTCGACGTGTAACTTTTGAGTGTCCGGAAGTAGCTTGCCAGGTTTTTCATAATAGACTGGGGAAATGAGCAGACTGGCCACTACGCATTCCCCCAGTCCATCGTAAAACCCCTGGCACATCACCCTCCGCCCGCACAGCCAGCCGTAGGTATACCTATGTAACGAGCGAAACTGGCGAACTTCCTGGAGGAAGTAGGATTGTTCTAACACCACAAGCAGCACGCACAAAGGACCCAACTTAAGAGGTCTAGGTGCGGAAAAAGGCCCGCTTATAAGTAAAAGTACCTATGTAACAGCTGCTGCCACTGTCCCTGGTGGTGCGGGAGGGGGAACTCGTCGATGGTGAGCCGGGTGCGCGCGCGCAGCTCCCGCAGCATGTCCTCGATGTCGAACACGAACGGCTGCTGGCCGAAGTTAGCGTCCACCACCTCGCCCGGCGTCTGGAGCCCTACTGTCGGGTATAGGTTTGGCTGGAACGCGTGAAAACGTATTGTTTTTTAAACTGGAAATTGTTAACATTCTAAATTTTACCTCTGCTGTGCTGAACTATAACACCGTTTTAAACCAGTAAGCCACCGAGGTCATACTATACTAGGACTGGTTTTACGACAGCCCACTGTGTTTCGTTTCTAACATGCTAGCTAGACAAAAGTCACTGTTGAATTTACCGGATTCTTATATCTGAGCCCCTAGCCAACAATCCCACTGCCCCATTTCCAAGAATTGTTTTGCACTAATGTCAATTACTGATAAGGTAATTAGGGCAGGTATAAAAAGAAAGGGTGAGTTAATTATTTATTACTTGCATTTTTGCGCTTCCCGAAGTAACATTATATGTCAGTGATATTACGTTTATTGAAAAATATTAGTGATGGATCTTCAAGTTAAAGGTATGTACTTTTAAATTATAATTAGTATTATGGATATACTTAACCTTAGATTTTTTAAATACTTCAAGTTTGAAGAATGTTGTATTTTTTCGACACTTTTCTGTATTCATCGATCCCGAAAGTACTTGTCCCCACTTGTCCCCAGGCTATAAATTATTTAAGTGATAGCCATATTCATTAGCTTTCAAATAATAGTCATATTAGCCTGCACACTCGTCTACAACTTTGTTTTTTTGTCTGTTTTTTCAGAATACGAATTTTCAATTTCAAAAACGGAGTTTTTTGATGAGTGTCTGAATCATCCCAAAGAGAATCGCAATAGTAGACTTTACGATTTCCTGTCGATGAAAACCGATTTTTCTGGTATTACGGAGGAATCTGCGAGGGAAATTAAAAAGGAAATTGCCAGATTAACAAGCAAGATAGCAGAAAAATGGGCAAATTCTGGATGGAACCGCGACCGCTTCCTGACTAAGCACTCTGAGTGGTTGGCCGGGTATTTTACGTTTCAAGTAATCGTCCACCACTCAGCGCCATCTACATCGAAAAGCGCTTCGACTCCTGGACGTCCAACAAAGAATTTCGACGACCTGAGTGACAAGTCTAAAAGAAGGCGACTAGACGATCTACTTCAAACGCGGGACACAAATCAATTGACGATGGCTGCTGAAATTTCAGCGCGATTATCTGGTAACAGAAGTCTAGCTACCGTCATTAAAGAAGCGAGCAACAGTCCCGAAAAGTGCCAACTCATGAAAAAAAGTGTGGGTGTAAGTGACAGTGCACAAAGGTGTTTGTCAAAAGAGGAGGCTTTGGCGTATTATGTAGATGCTCAAGCTACAAGCCACTCTTACAAACAAACTAGAAAATGGAGCATCAAGGCAGGACATCAGGTGTTTCCATCATTTTATAGTGTTAGGCAAGCCAAGCATGATTGTTATCCTTCGGAGGAACAGATTTTTGTTAATGAAACGCGTGCAGAAATTAAAGTTCAAGCCGTTTTAAACAAAACGGTCGAACGTATCATTACTACACAGCAAGAAGTTTTCAAATCTTTGCCTCCTGGCTCAGAATTCTCCCTTATAAGCAAATGGGGGTGCGATGGGAGTTCCGGTCATAGCACTTATAAACAAAAGTTCACAAACAGTGAAGATACAGACGAGTTTTTGTTTGTTTTCTCATTTTACCTTTTTTTTTTTTTTTAGGTGTTTTGTGTTAAAACAGCAATAAAACTTAATAAATAAACCATAAGAAGCAAAAAACACTAATAAATATTTTTGTCTAGCTAGCTTGTTCTGATGAAATCACTGTGCAGCCGTAGAACAATTTTGGAATTGTACTCACACACGGTGACAAGATTGCGGAAGATTTTTTTATAACCTAAATGACGGACGGATAAAGAAGAATTACATTTGCTTTATCCAGTTTATCATCTCTATTATCACCAGCATGCATATTACCAAAGTGATAACTATGAAACAAACCGGTAGTCCTCTGAAAGCGATCCCGAGATGGTGTCCATTCTTGGTGTAGAAGCAGGTGTTGTCGACGAGGTTGACTCCACACCCGATGACGTCACCTGTGGTGAAGGTCGGCCCGTACGGCTGCCCGGTGCCCGACGAACAGAACGAGTGTCCGTCGTCGCCGTGATAACCGTACGAGTGTTTGTCCCAACCTGTCCAATGGACACCGTGACATGATGTCAACAATCCAGAAGATTCACTCATGATTGGTTTCGATTTGGAAGCTCATCATGGACATTAAACGGACGATGTAGACATTTTAGTTATCTTATACTTACGTACCGATTTTAGATACAGGACGTTGATCTGTCTGATTCTGACCCTGTCGCTAGCGTAGGTCATAAAAGTGAGATACGCTAGCGACAGCATCAGCGACACATAACAGTGACTTTCATCGGGGGAACCTCAAGAAGGCCACACTATGTGGCTGAAACTAGTAGAGAATTTCCACTAAAATCGGTCCGTACGCAAAACTCGTATAAAATAATTAAAGAACCAATCTATCTTCATACAGGGTTATATGAAAAGTCGTAAAGTGCTAGTTCCGTGAAGGGCGTGGAGTACCCGTCATTTCTTTCTGTATGAAACACCCCCCCCCCCCCCCCCCTCTCTCAAAACTTAAACCTTCTCGAGATATACGACTTTTGTTTTTTTTTTTAATTGTCGATTTTTAGGCTACTACATTGATTTGTGTTTTTTTTACGGTTCTTATTATTGTTGTTGCATTTTTGCTTGTGTAATAAGATGCTTTAACAAGTTAATAATCAACATAGTGCATAAGTTACTTGAATAGACCGTAGCAGACAAGTGAAAGTTGGCACTTGTTTTTCGTGGAAAAAAGTAGTTTTATAGGCGACAGTGTAGAAGATAATTTACAATAAAAAGTAAAATAAAACAATAGGTGTTCAGCCAGTCTCTGACACTACTCCTGTAATGGGCAGGGCAGCCATCGTGTTGGAACCACATGTCCCTGATCAGGTTGAGAGTCGAACTACAGAAGCAACCCAATACAATATTAATAATCTACTGTTCAATTCAACACGTGTTTAGTAAATCTTGTAAATACGATATAAGATGATAAAAGTCATAAATGTCCTCATCTTTCTCCGACCTTAAAGGCAGTCGACGTGTAACTTTTGAGTGTCCCGAAGCAGCTTGGTTTTTCATAATAGACTGGGGAAATGAGCAGACTGGTCACTACGCATTCCCCCAGTCCATCGTAAAACCCCTGGCACTTCACCCTCCGCCCGTACAGCCAGCCGTAGGTATACCTATGTAACGAGCGAAACTGGCGAACTACCTGGAGGAACTAGGATGGTTCAAACACCACAAGCAGCACGCATAAAGGGCATTTTATGATAATTTACAATAAAAAGTAAAATAAAACAATAGGTGTCCAGCCAGTCTCTGACACTTCTCCTGTAATGGGCAGGGCAGCCATCGTGTTGGAACCACATGTCCCTGATCAGGTTAAGTGGCAGATCATCCAGCAAATGACTCAAGTCTGATCTCAGAAAATTTCGTACCTTTCTCCGTTTAAATTATCCGGGAGAAAGTAAGGTTCAATCAAATGATTGGAGATAATGGGCATTAGCCCATCCACACATTCACGCTGAATCTTCGTTGAGAATGACATCTTGATCAAATTTGGACTCATCTGTCCACAAGATCTTTCTTATAAAATCTGAGTCTTCAACGTCAGCATTCAGCATAAATCTGCAAAAATCTAATCTTCTCGCGGGGTCTCCTTCTTCAATAAAGTGTACTGGTACGGGTATAAGCCAGCAGTATGCACTGTAAACCACACCCTCCATTGCGAAAGTCCCAGATCACGGGCAACAATATTAGTTGATGTTGTCGGATCCGCTCGAAAGCGTTGCACTATCTCATTGTCCTGTTCTTCGTCGTCAATTCGTGGTCTGCCCATGTCTGTATTTCGTCTCAAAACAAGGCCAGTTTCTCGAAGTATTCGATAGACTCTGTCAAAAACGGCCACATCCGGCACTCGGCGACCGGGGTAGCGAGTTATGTATTCATTGCGAACTTGCGCATACACACAATCGCAGTATCCGTAACAAATAAGCATATCAGCATATTCCTCAAGCGTGTAGGACATCATCTTCGACACTTCCGTATCACAGGTACAAATCAGAGTCCGGTTAACAAGCACAGTAGTCACAAATCAGAAGAAATAGTCCAGAATCACACCCAAGTCGAGAAATTGAGCAAAACGATATCACATGTACCATGTACGAAGCACATAAGCAGACTGACAACCAAGACAATACCCCCGTACCCTCGTTGTATTCCCCTAACCGGCCCCTAAACATTTTTTGTTTCATTCGCACCTGCAAAAATCGTCACTTGTCTCGCTCACACGGTGCGTCTTAACTTGAATGACAATAGGCGCGGGTCCCTTAGAACGACTACCTGGAGCTTCCCAACCACTTTTTTTCCACGAAATGTAATACAAACCCCAGATTGTTATACCTCGTTGGACAGCTGATGAACCGTAGATATTTCAAAAAACATCTGCCGAACGACTGCCAAATATTTTTTTTTAGATAGGTATTCCTGAGAGAAAAATAAACTATCTAATTTTTTTTTTATTTCTTAACTTTCACTTGTCTACTACGGTCTATTCAACTAACTTATGCTCTATTTTGATTATTAACGCGTTAAAGAAGATTCCTTATCTTATTACACAAGCAAAAATGCAACAATAATAAGACACGTAAAAAAACACAAATCAATGTAGTAGCCTAAAAATCGGCAATTTTCAAAATAAAAATTAAATGTCGTATATCTCGAAAAGGGTTAAGTTTAGGGAAGGGCGTTTCATAGAGAAATAAGTCAGAAATGACGGGTACTCCATGCCCTTCACGGGTCTAGCACGACTTTTCCTGTAACCCTGTATGTATATTCAAATCCTTAGCTGAAGTAGTGGATACTCAAATCTATACCTGGACTATTAACTACAAAGTCATTCATATCATAATCATTCAAATACAAATTATTGGCCATTGACTAACGTACTAAGTTTGAGTAACCGTTTTTATCTACTAATTCAAATATGGATAATAACGTTGTCATGATTCGTATGGTAACTTTACCTGGTAATCTGTTCATGTTAACCCCATTGGCGGAGAGGCCGATGCCCATGTACCCGTCGCGCCCCTTAGACACAATGCGGACCTCAAAGTAATAGAGACCGCAAGCGGCCGGGATCGGGTGTGTCGCGCGGACACTCGCCGCGTCCTTGTGTGTCTTGCCATGTCCTGGAAAGTAACTAACGTTATACCAAATGGACCATAGGATGGAAAAACAAATGTTATTACAAAAAAACATTTACACAGAAAGATGCAAAACACAATGCAAGTGTCAATAAATAAAGGATTAGTAGTTGTTAAGTGAAAGCATTGGCTATTTGAAGTGGTTGGCATAGTAGGTGTAAAGATAGTGCTTCTATAAGAGATAATGCTAAAAGTATCTTGGTGGCAAATAAACGAACTACAGAAGCAACCCAATACAATATTAATAACCTTCTGTTTAATTCAACACGTGTTTAGTAAATCTTGTAAATACAGATGATAAAAGGCATAAATTATATCCTGAAATCATGCCAAATACGCATCTGGGCGAAACTTCTTGAATCATTACTTCGTGTCGAGGAAACGACTGTACACAAATGGTAACCTATAGATGTTGATTTGCGTTCGTCCTACGACCATAAATCACGTTCTAACGCCAACATTACCGCAGATATCTCAACTGCGTTCAATTTGAAAATAAAACACGATACAATACTATAAATTGAACGTGATACGGTCTAAATTCGTTGGAAGCTACGAAACTGGAAACGATTAGTCAATCGCAAGGCTAAACACTTGAAACTGCGCTACATTTGATTGGTAACAACGCCACACAATAACAGCGTAACTATCGTGATATAATTTTATGTACATAAATACTGATGACGAGAGGCTATTAACGGTCACGTCAATAAATTAATAATCGTGGCAAAAGAAAGGGCAAAACAAAAAAGAATATCACAACTAGTATTAAAACATTTATTTTAAAAAATACTACGCTAAGTATCTTGGTCAACGTATAAAAATATTCTAAGCCAACAACAGCCGGTTTTACTATTTCCTGTTTGTGTAACGATCCATTTGAAAATAATGTTGCTGCTGTATCTCAATTTCAGTTTTTACCATCATCGAAAGCGTTCAAATGCTGCGTACACGCAAAGACGTAATTCTAATTTAGATTAACAAATTGAAATTATAATGTGAAAACAAAAAAGCTCGTTTCCTAGCAAACAGTTAAATCCACGACGCAATAGAGGCAATCTCGTGCGTCGCGCGCACACAGCGGTACCTCGAGGTGTGGGTGCGCGTACGCACGTGACACACACACCACAGGTTAACGAACCTACACGTGTTTACACAACAAACATATATACATACACACCACTACACGCCCAAAACGCTTCCATGTATACCAAAGTATGAGATGAGAAGATTTTCAACGTTTTTGATTTTTGAATTTGTTTTATACAAACTTCGATTGCCACAACCATGAATAACATTAACGTGTATCAAGCTCTTACAATCGTTAACGATATTTTTAATAGGTAACAGATATTTCTGATAAAGCTTAACCATGTAAAAGCCCCCATAAATATAATATTATCTTTTAAGAGTACTATAATAAAGATGGCGGAGCAACTCGAGATCAAGAAGTTCATCGTCCCACGCCTCCTGACGCGTCACGACCTTCGATAACACCGAGGATTGGCAGACTATCATACTGACCACAGTAATTGCAAATTGCAATATTCACTGTCTTTATACATACTTACTTACTTCATATAAACAGAATTCGTATAGGTATTGTAAATGCGAAAACGTCTCTTGGTTTTCATGACACGTATTTAATTAATTTTGCCTCAAAGTAAAAGACGTGGCAGAAATAAATCTTCTTAGAGTAAATTTTGAACAAAATTGGATAACGACTAAAACTCCGACGATCTAATCCTAAAAGTATATTTGTGATTCGACGATAGGGTTCGTCAAACATTGGCCAAATGTAAAGGCACACACGAGGTCGACACACCCGAGTGTTTCCCACAAACAAAGACACTGAAACGTGAGTAATCCAGGGCCAATTATAGTAACATGATATTTGCAACGATTGTCCGACGGAATCCGAACGATACATTCAGATATTCCACTGGAATCAAACAAAATCATGTCTTGAAACGGAGAAAACATGAAAGTTAAAATAACAATTTAAGTAATTCGTAAAGGGCAACAAACTGAAGGTCGTACGAAAAAGTCAGCGAACTTACATAGTAACTGTTCGTGCTGACATTGGTGATAACTGTATACCGACTCTCTACATAGAGCCAATCCTAGCAAATTGAGATAAATCATTATCCGTCATTCTTCATACAATAACAAAACAATTAGTGGCGATTAATATAACTATGTCACTGAACCGAAATTCCGCTTTTGTTCATGTATGTTTAGGGCCTTTTGGTTCATGTTACTTGTTGTTTAATATCTTATTATTTACATTTATCGAATCAAAGTTTAAAATGAAAAACATGTTGCAACAACAACACATCATATAAAATGAACTCGAGCAGAAAGCACGCATTAAACGCGACGGGAATAATGGAAATCTAGTGAGAAATAACGGATCCTAATGCGGTTGCAGCAACTATGAACAAAATTAGCCGCACTCAATTACCGGACTAATGCCCTCTACTCGGAATTGCAACTTGTACTACCATATAACAACATCATTTTACAATAATTTAGTATCTCTTTCCGTGAACTGACTATCCGAAGCTAACCCAAATTTGAAACAGACTTGTTAAATCTACGTAGCATTAATTCGCGCACACCGAAACGTGACAAGAGCTAAATATAGTGGCGAAAGCCCTCACTGCAAAGTAGAATGTATTGCGCTATTTTAGAATTTAATCCATTCTTTATATTTAGACTGCGAGTTAGTCTCACGAATGTGAGGTGCATTTTTAGTAGCAGCAGGTATCCTAATTTTATCACAGTTGTATTATATTATAACACTCTACATGTCTTCTGTCTAGACTAGTGTAATACCACCGATGTACTAAATGTGAGTCATATCATAACATAGAACTTTAAATTGCAGAATACTCTTTACATCAGCAGCCATTTTGATTCCGTTGTTCACGAGACAGCCAGACAGTCTCCGACAAACATCGTATACAACATTAATAAGATAAAACACTACGGAACAAAATAGCTTGTAGGTACTAATAAAGTGCGCCGTACGGGGTTCACCCACACATTTATCAACTTACAATAAATATAACTAGAAGAATAAATTGGTTTAAGGAAAACTATAAAATACTACTTTAGTACAACAGCCACATGTAGTGTTGAGTAATAAGCGTAGGAAACTGGAGACCATTCAAGCAAGACTAAAATTTTACAACGATTAGTGATAGATAACGTGACGAGAGTTTACAAATAAGAGGAAAATCAAGCGATCAATGGTTATTAATGTAAGCATAAACACGGACATAAAGGGGGCGGTTAGTGAGACAAGATTGAGACAGCCAGTGGACAAGGTCCAGAGGATAAGCGGCCGTTAGCAAACAGTATCGAGTCCCGAATGGACAAACAAACAAACGTAAACGACGGCTCCTCCGCGTCGGCTACCTGTTTACCGTTTGTTTACCTCCCCAATAGCTTTATAAATATCACTTTTTATACTTTGGTCAAAATCATCTGGACCCTCACAAACAATCAAACATATCGCTTCATTTTCCAGACACCGTTCCAATTTTGATCAAAGTAATCACCGCCACTCAATTAGGTGATTAAACAATTAAAACTCACACAAAACACTGTTTGCTATCGGGTAACGTTATGTGAGTGTTGTATATGTGTGTGTTAACGTACGATACATCCAGAGGCGTAAGTGGAGGTAGGGCAGGTGGGGTCGGCGGCCCGGGCCCTGCGTCCCACCTTACAACAAGAGAAAACAGCCATCTGTTAATATCTCCACGCACGGGCCCCATACACACCACTTACGCGTCTGGCCGCTCGGCGCTGTCCGGGCCCGGTCTCATCGGCCGGTCCGTGTCCACACCGCGACACTTCCGAGTGCACAAATGCATAACGCTACTCAAATCCATGCAACTCCTAACGTGACGACACACGAGCATTAAGAGCAAAGTGGTGCAATGGAGCCGAGCACTAACACTAACTTATACTATACACATTACAATCGCATACAAGTCTCAAGGTTCGATCGACATCTCCAACACGAGTCGGTCTCTCATCTCGTCCTGGATCAGTGACCAAGGTCTCCTTCAGTACATTTATAACATTCAGAATGTTACAAGGCAGGGTCACGTTTTTATGTTCAAAGTCGCAAAAAGTACGTTTATATTATTATCGATGAAATTATGTTAAAATACCTACAATTGCGTACAGAATATTAAAGGAAAATGTTGGTAGTTATATTAAACGTAAATAAAAATATGGTAATGTTGTTCATAAATCTGAATATGTGGAATATTGCGGAGTCGATATGAAACGTGAACCTCCATAGAGAGTAGGAATAAATTGGATGCGAAACTGACGGGATCATATCGCCGTCGGCAACTACCAGTGACGAGGTAGCCTTGTAATTCTATACTTAGTCGGCGCGGCTCGCTTAGCTACTGTTACATTAAATCGAGCAGTTTTATAATCTAATTGAGTACTGCATTCTGTGTTTACGTTTCAAATTATGCATTATAATAACCTAACACTTGAAGCAGTATGATATAATTACGCAATAAAAACAAAGACAAATATACTTATTTGCAATGAAGATGTTGATGACGAAGGCAAAAAAATTAAAATAATTATTATTGTAACCCATATTGGTGTTGTTACTGAGAGGGAAACATCGTATATGTATGTGAGCATTAGCATACAAAGGGCATATGTTACTAATTACCGTCGTACTGCAGTGAATCACTACTACGAGCAGTGAGCACGTCGTGTTTCTAGGCAATATTGAACAGATAGTCACATTATAATAGAAATATTCTCCTGATACG
Source organism: Timandra comae (assembly GCA_958496195.1). Lineage (NCBI taxonomy): Eukaryota > Metazoa > Arthropoda > Insecta > Lepidoptera > Geometridae > Timandra > Timandra comae. Next base: position 10,447,685 of record OY292369.1, read on the forward strand.
TTACGTTCGTCACGGTCGACGTACCCCGTAAAAGTAAATAATGTAGTTCTTCATTTTGTCCGTATTCCCATTACCAATTTAATAAACATTAACATACCTACATAATGTATATAAAATTACAAACTTGTTATTCAATTGAATATCAAATACGTACACAACGTATTCAATTGTAATGCACCTGACAACCGAACTGACAGCCATTCAAACGTCCGATAGACGGGATAGAATCTTGTTACCAGCGCCAGTGTTCAAGGCAAAATCGATTCTACAAGTATTGGAAATAGGGATAAAATCCTATGTAAACTAAACTACCTAAGATTGGCAATCAATAAACTGAATAAAACAATGAACACGAACGTTGGTTGGCTGGTAAAACTACTAGCTGGAATAAAATAGATCAGATCTTTATTTGCTAGTCCGCAGACGGTATTTTTATTTTATTTTTATTTTATTTTATTTTTTAGGAACATCATCAACATGTAAATCAAATGAAATCAAATCAAATAATTTATTTGTGAATAATGGGTTACAAGATGTTGGGTGGTTGAATTGTATCAGCCATATTCCGCTGTTACAGCATACAAATAATAAAACAGTTATTACATCCTACTATTAATAAAATTACAATAAAATTTAAAATAATAGAATAAAAACATAAATGATGAAACACAAAATTAAACTTATACATAAAGAAACAATAATAATTAACAATTAATTTAACACATCCTCCAAAAATAATGAGCATTGATAGCATTGTATATTGAGCATTGATAGGTTACAGAGGATATAGTAGAGAAAGTTCTGATACACATGTAGATTATAGATGTCCACAACATTTAATGTATAATAAAATATGTATAATAAAACATGTATAATAAAACATATGAGAGAGAAAACTTTTACAAAACTGGTTGTCGCATGCCGTACCCTCTATCGATTGATAGGTGCCGTAGTGTCATGTACACTTGTAAAGTGCGAGCCATTGATTCAGTTCGATCGAGATTACATTTTGCATGAGTGAATATGATAACATACGATTGGTTGCCAACGGGAAGTACCTGCGTCGAATGCAACTGCGCATATTAATCATCGTACATAACTATTGTATTACATAAATACTGAATAGGTAGTGTGATGTTTTAATGGTCAAAACGTAAATATCCAACCTAAGAATTATGCTGAATACGTATAACAATGAACTGTTGATGACTTTTAATTTCTATACAAAAGTATTTAATCCAGAAATAATGAGACTGAGATAATGGTGAATGAGATCATTCTGTTGCTAACGAAACCGTAACCAGTAGCAACGTACTCAGGAAAATGGATGGAGTAATTTTTGGGCAAACATAATTGTAAGTAAATGTAGCGTGACGTGAATTAAAGCAGTATTGTTGACACGAGAACATGCCACACATAGCAGGATACACGCGCAAAAATACATTAAACATATTACCTACATAAACAACAGTGCACGAGAATGCAAATCCTAACAACAATACAAAACAATCGATGAAGACCAAACGAACTTGACCTGGCAATGGCTCAGTTTGGCTCGCACACAGCCCGGCGTTAATTTGGTAGAGATAACGCAACGCGATAAGGACCTCCTAAATAAGCGTCCACTAACTGCGCCGTAGATAACACAGGATACAATTACTATAAAACCCCAAATCATCATTTTTAACAATGCGCCTCACAATACATTCCGTCCGAACTCACTGCCGGTCCATTGGTACCAGGAAACCATAAATTATTGCCCATGAACAATTTTGTAAAGCGCTCCCATATTTATTGAAAGTGGAGGTTGACATTCGGGAACGTGTCTCTATAACTTTTTGGGCCATTAAATTTGCCATTTACGTGGAAAGCGGTGGCTCCCAGTAACGGTACTAAATCACAAAGTCGGTCACGAGCGAGGGTCTCACTTTCACTATCACAACACTGACTTCACGTTGCATAATTGAACAGCCGTCCCCATTATACTATTATTTTATTGGTTTTATCTACAAAATGCACGTTTTCATACGTTGCACTGACTCATACATAATATACTTGATAATTCTCTGTTGAAGTACCTAATATGAATCGATGACATCGACTCTACATTCATAGAGCCTTTTACTGAAAAAAGGCCCATCATATCCGAGGAATACAAACCCATATGTAACTTTCGTTTTAATCTACCAATCGCCACGCCAATCCCCTTTTCATTTAAACGTATACATCCCGCAGCGAATTTATGTTATCGACACACAACAACAGTTATGTTTGCTCTTTGTTTGTAAGCTAATTATGTAATTCTAGTTAACTTATTGATATTTGTGGATGATTATAATGATGACAGTACAAATCTTCCTACGCATGATTTCATGTACTTAATATCAAAGGACTTTGAGACAAAGAACAACTGACTTCCTGACTATTTAATTTTAAATTCAATTACTGCCTAAGCACCAGAAGCAGTATAGCTTAAGTCTCATAATGAACAAACCATTGTTAGATAAAATAATGCCGAACAAATAGGGACTATAACAACTGGCGACAAGGTTGACAACTGCACATCGACGAAACGAGATTCGTGTGCCACTATCGACAAGGCCGATAGTATAATGTTTCTGCAATGCAAAATAGACTCTAATACACAAACAGAAGGTTTGATTAAGTTTGTTGTAAAGTGGCAGTGGGTAGTGGAAGTAGGGGGGAGCACGTGGCAGGCGACCCAACGCAAGCGAGCTTGACCCAGTTAGTAGATGCACCATTTCGGTCCCGTTTTGAAAGCAAGGGCGGCCCTTTACCGCCGCTCCGCTCGGCTCGCTGTTAGGGCCTTGTGATTTATTTCCTATGTTCATTATTACGAATAGAAAATAAAATTCGAAGGATATAGAAGATTTTAAATGGTATAATTATCGTCTCAATAACAGGATTTAATTACCTATTGTACGCAGGTTTAGGTGCAAAGTCTAAGACGATTAGTCAACAAACAAGAACATTTCTTTTTCAGGATTGGGTATATTCTATTAACCATTGTTTATTTGAATGAACAAAGGTACACGTAAAAGGCAAGTGTTAATCACACCAATATTATAAAGGTTTAATTTGATGTATGTATGTTAATCCTTCCTGCTCGAACGGACGGACTGATTGGAAATTTGAATATGGAAATACAGATTAGTTTATTGCCTGGATTGACATATAGGATGCTAATTTTCCCGCCCCTTGAATAGGGAATGATAAAATCCACTCACAAAGTAAGGAACCGTAGGGAACAACTATTATTTCGTATTTATAATTATTAAAATATTATTTCGTAGAAATACCTTCTAATACTAGAGTATCAGAAGTTAATGATAAAACAAATGAATTACTTCCATCTGCACACGTAATAACCTATCCGTCGTGCGATGATTTAACGATACATAACACGAACATCTGACTGAATAAATGGCATCATTCGCAATAGAAACACATATATTATATCAGGATTGAGAACAAAGGCATTGAACAATGCACACGGCGGCATTATTTGCCGATTACTCGGACGGAGGCGTATCACATTTGAACCACGGTTCATCGGCTCCACAACAATGGGTCTGGAGATACCTGAAGGATACCCAATAGGAAACAATGTCTGCTTGCTGTACAAGAGGATATGGGTTCAGTTCCCGGTGAAGATAAATATTTGTGTGCTTGTATATTTGTCCAGGTGTAGCTGTTTTTAGCTAAGTATGTTTATCCCTTGTCTAGTATTCATTATGCTTCGCTTAGCATGAGAATTTTGCTTGAGAGCAGATGGCGATATAAAATATGAAAAGAAAATGTATTCAAAACAGTTTGGACTTCTCTTATAAAAATATTTAAAAACAAAAAAACACACTTAAAGGGAGGCGCATTGCGCTTTCTTAAAAACTTTACGACTCTACCTGGTCTCGTAAAATAATTCAGTTGAAAACAGTCGGCCTGAACCTGTAATCACACCGGGCCCATTAACAGATTAAATATTCAAGTAGTAGAACGTGTTTTAAAGTTTTCTTCAGTGGATATAATTTGCCGGGTGGTTCCCCCTCGCGCTGTGACGTCATTAGTAACATGCATGTCCCTAGGGGCAGTGATCTACATAGTGTTGTGGTATTTTCAAAAAAGTATCTTTTAAAAATACATAAGTGTTATCCAAAATAATTCTACACTAAAGGTAAAGAATTTGTTTACGCGTTTATCACAGGAATACTGGTTCGAATTGAAAATTATTTAGCCTATTTAACAAAAGAAGCTATAGCACCTATTATAACCTCTTCGATAAATATACGTTTGATAGTGGCTGACTTTGATCAAATACTCAAAATTATAAGGTAGGTAAACTGATTTGCTTAGTAACAAAACCTTTTGTTTATACACAAAATAATAATTACCATATTTAGATATAATATAATTTTCGAAATATTTAATTAAACAATTTAAATGCTGAATACAAAATTACTGTATTAGCATAATTCCCATCTCAAATATGTTATTAAATTAAAACCTCACATTACACGAGTCAATAAAATCAAATATTATAAACAAAACCTTCTGTATATATACGACTCATAAAATAAAGTCCACGAATAAGCAATTCACACAAAGAATCTATTTAGGTGGCATCGGCCACATGTTTTGAATTAATTCACGACACTAGTGAATAGTCGTCCATGGTAACCCCATTTATAAGCCTATTCCTATAGTTCAATGACTGACAAGGGGTCACACCCTTGTCAGTCATTGAACTATAGGAATAGGGCGAGAAGACCCCACAAGCAACGTTTACTCTCATAAAACGCCCCATCTTAGCTTCATATGTGTCACTATCAGCGCCCCGCGGTTTCACCCGCGTAGTTCCCGCTCCCGTGAGTATACAGGGATAAAATTATGCTAAAACATTCGTCTTGAATCACTCTATCTATTAAAGAAAACCGCATCAAAATCCTTTGCATATGTTTAAAGATTTAAGCATACATAGGGAGGACAGACAGCTACAGTGACTTTGTTTTATAATGTGTACTCGTAGTGATATTCAGTCAATCGTGATAACACGCCCACACCTACTAATAAAATACATTGAGACTTCCAATTTCAAAAAAATATATGTATATTACTTACCACTATAAGTTTAGTGTAAGTTTATTAATTAAAATTAATATTGGTACTTATACAGGGTGTGTCGTAAATAGTGGTCCACCGTTTAGGATTCGATAAACCAGATAATTTACTATAACAAATTCCATTTTAGAACCATTTTTAGCCGAGGGTTCCGTAAATATTAATTTTTAGTTATTTATTTACGAAATTTCTACCTCTTGTAACAAATTTGGTTGTAGTTTTATTAAAAACCATTATATTTTCATTTTGATTACTGTTAATTACTGCCGAATACAAGAGCTATCGCTTATTAACATGTTATTTAATGTAGATTTAGATCTTCTGCAAAAAAAAATGATTGTACTCTAATTTTAACGTATTTTTTTAACATATCATGCTAATTCAAAAGCGATTTATGTAAAAAAAATGTACTACACTGTCAGTGCCCATTAATTTAATAATATGCCTATTTAATACCAATTTCAAAAAGGTATCATAATACCAGATCCCTATAAAAAACAGAAAGATATCTAATTTTAATTGAAGAAAGTAAGATTTTCATTAAAATGCATTTTAAAATTTAGTTGCTATAAAACTTACGATTTTTGTAAAAAAAAAATCTTTACTATCAGTGCCTACTTATTTAATAATATTCCTACTTAATACCGATTCTAAAAGGTTTTACTATCCCATCAATAAAACAGGTAATGAAATTTTAGTTAAAAACGACTATAAAAGACAACTTTTTACTATTTTTGCAAAGTGATCTAGACCTAACTTGTAAATTACAACAAGGCATTGAAAAAAAACAAGTCATACATCATCATACATCATTTATTGTTATTCTTTAACATTTACATTACACCAAGTGCTCGAAATGTCCCCCATTTGCAGCTATGCATGCTCTGCAACGTCGAATAAACGACCGTTTAAGTCGCCGAGCAAACCCACTCTCGTTTATTTTTCTAGCTGCTGTGTGTATGCTAGTCCTCAAGTGATCAATGGACGTTATTTCTTCTTTGTACACATGTTCTTTCAGGCAACCCCAGTAAAAAAAATCCAGGGGATTTAAGTCTGGCGAGCGCGGTGGCCATAGTATTGGACCTAAGCGTCCTATCCACCTATTTGGATACGCTGTGTGTAGGTGCTCTCGTACTCTAACAGCATAGTGAGCGGGACAGCCATCGTTCTGGAGCCACATATCTTCTTGGACTTCAGGAGCGACGTTTTGAAGAAGCATTGGCAAGTCAGTCCGCAAAAAACTTAAATATCTGTCTGCATTTAAAGTTTCTGGCAGCTCGTGTGGACCGATTATCTGTCCGTTAATAATTCCGGTCCAAAGGTTTATTTTAACTTGATACTGTGATCTATCTTGTCTTATGAGATGTGGGTTTTCTCGCTGCCAGCTATGCAGATTATGGAGATTTAAATATCCATCTTTTTTGCATGATGATTCGTCGCTCCATAATATTTTATTAAAAAAATGCGGGTCTTCTCTTATTCTGCGTAATATTTCTCTACAAAATCGTACTCTGAATGCGTAATCTCTAGGTAGTAATGACTGTACCCTTTGATAGTGGTATGGGTACATATCATTTCTTTTAAGTACGCGATGTACCGATTTAAAAGGTATGCCAGTTCTGCGACTTAAGACACGCACCGATGTTGAAGGATCTTCAGCAACTAAATTCATTACCGCTTCATCGTTGTGTGCTCGCGGTCTTCCTTCACTTGCACCGCCTACTCCTGTGCCAGGTATCCTCCCCTCGGTGTACGCGTTATGCACTCTCCCAAAGACGCGATGATCAGGATGTCTTCGATTGGGATATCTCTCCCGGTAAAGACGAGCTGCTTCTCTAGCGACACCTCTGCATTCCCCGTAAATAAAATGCATGTCGGCATATTCACGCGGTGTGTACCGAGACATTTTTATCACTGTACAGGTAGTCCAAAACGTTGAGCAAGCCACAAGTTACTATTACACGTAGCCAAAGATCACCAAAACAACAAATCCAATCATTAGGCAAATTAAACAGAGTCCGGGGTCAGGCATACAAAAACAACGAAAGTAAACACACAAAACGCATACGACGCACGGGTGACGAGATCGTACTAAGCTAAATCGTTTCAATATTTATTTCAACGTTACGAGCGAAAGGAATAGCTTACATTAACCATGTCCTTTCCTTATCACTCGTATTGTGCGATTCTCGATTGGCGAGAGCTCCAACCCGTGGCTCCAACAGATCTATTGTTAACAACATGTCACAGGTAAAAAAAGGGTCGGGCCTTTTTTTACCTGAATTTATTTGTTAGTGCGCTCTTAAAACCAGTTTTGTCACACTCAAATAATATTTCAAAGTTTTATTACCATATTATCAGTTTTGTTGTAAAATTAATGCAACAAAATGTTTAAATTAATTTTAATGAAAATCTTACTTTCTTCAATAAAAATTCGATATCTTTCTGTTTTTTATAGGGATCTGGTATTATGATACCATTTTGAAATTGGTATTAAATAGGCATATTATTAAATTAATGGGCACTGACAGTGTAGTACATTTTTTTTACATAAATCGCTTTTGAATTAGCATGATATGTTAAAAAAATCCGTTAAAATTAGAGTACAATCATTTTTTTTTGCAGAAGATCTAAATCTACATTAAATAACATGTTAATAAGCGATAGCTCTTGTATTCGGCAGTAATTAACAGTAATCAAAATAAAAATATAATGGTTTTTGATAAAACTACAACCAAATTTGTTACAAGAGGTAGAAATTTCGTAAATAAATAACTAAAAATTAATATTTACGGAACCCTCGGCTAAAAATGGTTCTAAAATGGAATTTGTTATAGTAAATTATCTGGTTTATCGAATCCTAAACGGTGGACCACTATTTACGACACACCCTGTATAATATGCATGGAAAACCTGATTATTTCGAGAAAATAAAACTCAAGTGTATAAGTAGAATTGGATACCTATCCGATTCTGCTTATAAATGTTTCATTGTATAAATATGAGTTACAATTACTGAAATGAATATTAAGACTTTACACTCGATAATTGACGGTTTTTGTACTTTTTGATCTAGTCATATTATATGAAAAGCGTATTTTATAAACATGCTTTTAGGTAATAATTAAAGGAAATATTGTCATCTAAGAAATACTCTGAGAAAAACAATATTATACAGAAAACTTAAAAAATATATCAAGAAAACTGAACATATGTTTTCGGAATTTCACGTTTAGCATTAACTTCCATGCCTTCCAATTCTAGTAATTCGACCAATTTAGCACTAAAAATTAAACAAACTTAAAGTCCTGATCCTTATTAAGGAAATACGCTGAGGAAAATTTAATTGTTATTATAATTATTATTGAAATCGAAAAAAATATAAAGTTAGAATTTGTAAAAATCACACTCAAGAAAATCGTAATTTACGTTGATAAATGATGCTCAAAACGTTATTAAAATTACCTCATATAATAAAAGAACATTTTCTACAACGATTATACTAAAAAAAAATCTCTAAATCAATTTGTCTTTTTTTCTATAAATATTTTAAAATCATCATAAAACTTTAGTGTTCGTTCAGCGTCCGCAAAGAACAGTTGCGTTGCAGTTGCTTTAGTGCGCGTTCGGGTAAAGCGCTGACGCGGCAAACACTCGCGAGTGACCTCGGTACGGTACGCGTGCGCCCGGCCGGTCATCAACGCGATGACCTAGATTGTGTGAATCATGCATGACTATGTAGTGAATTAATAAAAAACATTGTTAAGGCTCCGTTACACCTTTATTATAAATTTAATATTTAGTTAGAAAAAATGGCAACAGGAACAATCACAATTAAAACTGAGACTGAGCATTTGCTATACAAGTACCTCAACGAAGAAAAAGAGCAACGTAAGAAATATGAGAACCTTGTTAAAGAACTACAAGATAAAATTGTAGAATTACAACAACAGTTAGTGCAAATTCAGGAGGATAAAAATACACCTCCAGCTAAACAACCATCAGCAGGTTACTCTAACCAAGTTCAGTATGAGACTGATGAAGAGGAACTTGCCAAAGAGACCGAGTGGGTACGGCAACAAAGCCGTAAGAAAAGGAAGCTGAACCAGTCACTCAGCCCGCAACAGGAATCAATCTCCAGAGAGGACGTTACAAAAGTGCCGAAAGCTAGAAAAGCCCCACAGCCACCACCAATAATTGTTGAAAATGTGACAGATTATCAGAGCTTTTTTGATCTTCTGTCATCATCCGTTGCAAAAGATTCTTTTCTAATTAAGATGAAGAGCGGCAACGTCGTTAAAATCAATTGTAGAGATGGCGACTCATATAGGACTGTGACTCAGTTTCTACTACAAAATAATTGTGTCTGGTTTTCTTACGAAAACAAGCAGGATCGGCCCATACGAGTTATGGCAAAAAATCTGCATTCTACATGTGTGCCTGCTCGGATTATAGAGGATTTAGTATCTAAAGGATACAATGTTGAAGATGCAGTGAACAAACTAAGTTGGAGGACAAAGGAACCTTTAAACATGTTCATGATATCTTTCAACAAAAATGAAGATGTCAACAAAATCTACAAAATCCAGTCTATTTTGGGTTGTAAAGTAGACATTCAACCCCTAAAAACGTCAAAATTAATCCCACAATGTAAAAGGTGCCAGGCATATGGTCACACCCACAAATACTGCTCCAAAGAACCCAGGTGTGTTAAATGCACTGGAAAACACTTAACGAAAGACTGCAAGAAACCCGCAGAAGCCAAACCAAAATGTGTTCACTGTGGTGAACAGCATCCAGCTAGCTACAGAGGTTGCACTGTAGCTAAAGAACTCCAAAAGTTGAAAAATAAAATAAGCCACAAAAATCAAATTTCGACCACCCAGGCACAAAAGCCCGATATTACAAAAAAAGCTATACCCAGTCAGCAAGTGACGAAGAATGTGTCTTTTGCACAAATTACAAAGGGTTTCAAACCGCAAACCCAACCAAAAAAACAGCCTACATTAAACATGGAGGACAAACTTAACACCATTTTAAATTTCATTTCATCTTATGATGAAAGATTCAAAAATATTGAGAAACGTTTGGGTATCAAAAATGATGTCTAAGTCAGTAAAGATATTTGCATGGAATGCCAATGGACTTCTCCGGCACCAAAATGAACTACAAGCTGTCCTAAACATAGAAAATATTGACTTATGTCTCATATCAGAAACACATTTCACCAGAGAAACATACCTAGATATTAAAGGATATAAAATCTATCACGCACTGCATCCAACTAATAAAGCTAGAGGAGGCAGTGCCGTCATAATAAAAGAAAATATCCAACATTGCGAGGTCTTTAAATGTGAAGAACCTGAAATACAAGCAGTTGGGATATCCATTAAAACCAAACGTTACCCGGTTACTATTTCAGCAATATACTGTCCACCGAGGTATACGTTAAAGACCGATCAATATGTAAATTTCCTTAAACAACTTGGCAATAGGTTTATCCTTGGCGGCGACTTCAATTCCAAAAATACCTACTGGGGATCTAGACTCACAACAACTAAAGGTAAAGAGTTGTTAAATGCAATTAAAGAAACTAAATGTGATGTGTTATCTACAGGTAAACCAACATACTGGCCCACAGATCCTCACAAAATACCTGATTTGATAGACTTTTTTATATATAAAAATCTCTCTCCTAACTTTCTTCACATTGAGGAAGGTTTTGATATGAGTTCAGACCACTCCCCAATAATTTTGATTCTCAGTGATGAAATCTTAAATAAAAAAGAAATCCCTTCGCTTGTTAATAAAAAAACGGACTGGGATAGCTTTAAACATGACTTAGACTCTAAAATAAATCTAAAAGTACCACTGAAGACTCCAGCAGATCTAAATTTGGAACTTGAAACGTTTATAGCGGATATCCAACAATGTGCTTGGAATAATACTCCGGATATAAAAAGAAAAAATATAACAACCATGTACCCAATAGAAATTCCACAGCTTATAGCAAAAAAAAGAAAACAAAGAAAAATATGGCAGGAAACTAGATTCCCACTCGACAAAACTTTATTAAATAACCTTTCAAAGAGACTTAGTAGAGAGATTAAAAAATTCAAAGAGGATACAATGTCTTCATCGCTAAGTCAACTTACTAGTGACCGTACAACCGACTATTCTCTATGGAAAGCCACTAAAAGTATTAAACACCCAACCAGACAAATACCTCCTATTAAAGAAATTGATGGTACATGGGCCATCAACAATGAGCAAAAAGCTGTACGATTTGCGCACCACCTAGAAAAAATATTTCAGCCAAACGAAAATAACACTGAACTTATAGAACATGTATCGCCACAGGATGAGTCAGAAATAAAACTTGTAACTCCAAGAGAGGTTTATTATGAAATTAAATTTATAAATAAAAATAAAGCTCCGGGCTATGACCTCATTACCGGAGAAGTCCTTAAACATTTACCTAAAAAAGCAGTGGTCAAACTTACCAACCTTATCAATGCTACATTCAGACTAAAACATGTACCGGATGTGTGGAAAGTGGCTGAAGTTATTATGATACCGAAACTAGGTAAACCACCTCATGAAGTAACATCTTACAGGCCAATCTCTCTTCTTCCAGTTATGTCAAAATTGTTTGAAAAACTATTTTTGAAACGGTTAAAAACTATTATAGAAGAAAATAGACTTATCCCTGAGCATCAGTTTGGTTTTAGAGAAAAGCACTCTACAATAGAACAGGTCCATCGAATAACCAATATTATTGAATCAACTCTAGAAGAAAAAAAAGTTTGCTCTACAATTTTCCTGGATGTAGCACAGGCATTTGATAAAGTGTGGCATCAAGGCCTTATGTACAAACTGAAAAAAATGCTACCAAAGCAATTTACTGACATATTGGAGTCATACATAACAAACAGGATGTTCAGAATAAAACAAGAAGACACCTACTCTGAACTAAAAGAAATAAAAGCAGGAGTGCCGCAAGGAAGTGTATTAGGCCCGGTCCTGTACCTATTATACACTAGTGACATTCCACAGATAGAAAACTGCACCATTGCAACTTTTGCAGACGACACAGCCATACTGGCTACTGGTGTCACTCATGAAGTCGCTGTGGAAAACGTACAAAGAGCCGTAACCAAAATATATGATTGGACTGAACAGTGGCGCATTAAACTTAATGAATCAAAATCGGTTCACATTGATTTTACAAATAAAATGACGAATTATCATCCGGTATACATTAACACCCATGCAATACCCTATGAAAACACGGCCAAATACTTAGGCATGACACTAGACACCAAGCTGCGCTGGAAAGCACATGTCAAAAAGAAACGCGATGAGCTAGAAATTCGCTATAAGAAGATGTACTGGCTGCTTGGTAAGCACTCACCGTTATCAGTACACAATAAATTACTATTATACAAACAAGTCCTAATGCCTGTATGGACTTATGGTATACAGCTGTGGGGCTGTACCAAATCAAGTAACGTACAGATGATCCAACGTTTCCAGAATAAAGTACTTAGAGGTATCGTAAATGCTCCCTGGTACGTTAGAAATGACGACCTCCACCGGGACCTCAGTGTGGAACCTGTTGCCATTATTGTTAAAAAACATGCCGAAGCTCATGAGAAAAGACTTCATCATCACGTGAACGTTGAGGCTATCCAGCTCCTCGACAACACGGACATTATAAGACGTTTAAAAAGGACAAAACCTTTTGAATTATTGTAGTGATAGTAAATAGTGTTAAAGTGCAGTGTATGTACTATGGTAAAGAACACATGAACAAAGTGTCTTCGCCTTAACAAAAACAATAAGAAAAGTGCCGATGGGCACATTCTTAACAGAAACATTTTATTAGTTTAAGTTAAAGTTAAATTGCTTATTAGCCTTAATATGGCTAGATTGCAATATTTTGAAGTACACAAAGTGGTGCATCAAGGACAAAAAAAAAAAAATCATAAAACTACTATAAAATCGGACGCACGAAACAATTCAAATCAGTCTGCCGCGAGGCTTTTTAGAGAGAGGACGTATCGCTTGTACTCAGCGTTTCACCTTCGCGGCGCGTACGAATTTTATGCAAGTAACTCATAAACACATTTTGATACTTGGTACGTATTTTTTTTTTGTTATATTATTTGTTGTTTTTTTTTTAAATATTAACATTGATGATTGTAAATATTTCAGACAGAATGGGTAGAAAAACAAAATTATTTTTAAACAAAAAAAGGAAAGGATGTAATTTAGAAAGTCTGGCTTTAGCAAGAGCTAAAAGGTTGGTACCGAAAATTTATATTATACTCATACGTAACAAATATTTTTCAATATTCTTCTTAATCTTGTAACTAATAATTATCATATCATTAATTATCTTAATTTTTAAGTTTTTACAATATATATTATTATTATCCTACTAGTTCTACTTATACAACGTGGAGATGAAAATACAATAAAAAATTAAAACACTAATAATATTAGTCCATATAATATGTAGGAGTAACTTATTAGTCCTACATATATGGACTAATATTATAAGTGTTTTAATTTTTTATTGTATGCGTGTAATTTTTTAAAAATATTTTTAAAAAATCTAACAAAATAGCACGAAAATTATAACAAATCAGAACACCATTTGCAAATATCAGTTCACTAAACTGTATCATAATATAGTCCTGAAACAAAAGCGGTAACGGCGCGCGTGTGCTGAAATATTGTACCTATGTTTGTAATACGACGTGAATGGAGATTAGGTACCTAGGTCCTTTGTCGCTTTGTCGGCGCGCGGGCGGCGGCGCGGGCGCCCCGATTCGGCCGCGCGGCCGGGCGGCAACGTACCTACTCCGAGAAGCCGTGTAATGTAACGAGGCATTATAGATAATTTTAATTAATGACTACCTAGTATGCAGTTTTATGCATTTTCACCGCGTTAAAAAATAAATAAGGTCAACCGGGGCTGTTGCGTACCATTTTTCAATCACTCTAAATTAACATCATACCTATTATGAGCAAAATTATGACACTATGCACTTTTTTAAACTGTAGTCCATACTATGGCTTTTTTGTATAAAGTACCAGGGATGTTTTTTTGCCGGAGTTTTAAATATATATTAAATTCACTGTTTCTTTTTAATTGTCTTTTTTGACGCATTTACCCCGTTTTGGGGTAAATGTATCTTTCTTAAATAAATACTTTATTAATACCATTATATACAGGGTGTCCGGGCATCGATGTCGGATACTTTAAGGGGGTAAAATATGGTATTTTTTATCGACAAATCACGATTCCAATTTTCTCTAGCTACCTTCATTACAAAATGGCAGCCATTTTGTTTTTTTCAACTCGACGCGCGGGTGCTTGTACTGATTTAGTCATTGCTATCCATGTAAACGTCTTAGGAAGATGAAAGATGTCTCATTTGAAAGTAAATAATGTAGGGTATTATTGAATGTAAGATTTTATTCCATATCTTAATAATCAAATAACAAAAAATCATTACAAAAATAGAAATCAATATTTTTTTACAGATTTTTTCTGCATTTTTTAAATTTTTGTTAAAATTTGACCCATTAACCTACGTTTTTCATCTTGTTTTTTGATAGTACAGAATATTTACTTAAAAAAGAATCATACATCTTATAGCCTTATGTATGATAGTTCTAAAGTTACGATGGTTTGAATATGATCCTTAGCTAAGAAAATCGTCTCGTATTGCGAGGAGTGTTCGACGTGCTCGCCCATGGGACTGCGTTATTGGGATTATCTGACTTGGACTATTATTTAGTCCGTCTAAGTGAAGGTAATTAATAAAAAATTGCTACATTTTATTCCATATCTTTATCAAAAAATAACAAAAGAGGATGATAAACACAAAAACAATTATGTGTTTTCGTAATTTTTTTAGATTATTTGTCTTTTCCTTAAAAAATGACCATTAAGCTACTTTTTTCTTTGTTTTTGATAGTACAGCATATTTACTTAGGGTATCTATAATAGTTCAAAAGGTTAGACAGTTTGAATATGACCCTTAGCCATACAGTCCCACGGACGAGTAATCCTGAGAATGCGAGGCGATTTTCACAGTTAAGGGTCATATTCAAACCTCCGTAACTTTTGAACTATCATACATAGGGCTATAAAATGCATGGCTTATTTTTAAGTAAGTATCCTGTACTATTAATAAATAACAAAAAAAAATTAGCCTAATGGGTCAGTTTTTAAGAAAAAGACAAATAATCTAAAAAATATACGATAACACATAATGGTTTTTGTTTTTATCATCCTCTTTTGTTATTTTTTGATAAAGATATGGAATAAAATGTAGCATTTTTTTATTAATTACCTTCACTTAGACGGACTAAATAATAGTCCAAGCCAGATAATCCCAACAACGCAGTCCCATGGGCGAGCACGTCGAGCACTCCTCGCAATACGAGACGATTTTCTTGGCTAAGGATCATATTCAAACCATCGTAACTTTAGAACTATCATACATAAGGCTATAAGATGTATGATTCTTTTTTAAGTAAATATTCTGTACTATCAAAAAACAAGATGAAAAACGTAGGTTAATGGGTCAAATTTTAACAAAAGTTTAAAAAATGCAGAAAAAATCTGTAAAAAAATATTGATTTTTATTTTTGTAATGATTTTTTGTTATTTTATTATTAAGATATGGAATAAAATCTTACATTCAGTAATACTCTACATTATTTAATTTCAAATGAGACATCTTTCATCTTCCTAAGACGTTTACATGGATAGCAATAACTAAATCAGTACAAGCACCCGCGCGTCGAGTTGAAAAAAACAAAATGGCTGCCATTTTGTAATGGAGGTAGCTAGAGAAAATTGGAATCGTGATTTGTCGATAAAAAATACCATATTTTACCCCCTTAAAGTATCCGACATCGATGCCCGGACACCCTGTATATTTTACCATACCATTTTGTAGAAGTGACTAGAGAAATTTGGAATCGTGATTTGTCGATAAAAAATGCATCATATTTTACCCTCCTAAAGTATTCGACATCGAAGTCCGGACACTCTGTATACAATAATGAAATACCGAAACGAAACGTATAATGTAAATTATATCTAATCATATCTTACGCAACGATTTTTTTACATAAGTATGTATTTTATACTTTAGACTTGATTTTATATATACTCATACTTTTGTCAATCACTTTTACACAATTTATAATTTCCAATGGATCAAAACCGTTCGGCCGGAGTATTCAGAGCGAGCGCGCCGTCACCACATAGACAGTGTGCATGCGGACACGCGTGCGCGTCTGTGTGAGTGAAAATTTGAGTTGTCGCGCGCCAGATCACGGCTCTTAATATGAAATAATTCGATATTCTGCTATAGGAGACATGGTCATAGTGTTAATTATTATATTAAATACACCCAAAAGCACACAATTTCATTGTATCTCATCGAGTCAGAGTCAAAAACACGCCTCAAACAACCGCTACGCCTATACCAAATGAATAAAGAAATCCTAACCGAGATAACGGTGAATATATTATATGTTATTCTCTAAATTCTGTCGAGATTTCGTAAACCGCATTACATTCTGCGCGTAGATAGATACAACTTTCATTAAATTGCAAACTGAACCTGAATAAACATATATTTGCTTGCAAAGGGATTATTAAAATTTTACAAATTGATATGCACTGAATATAAATGTAAACGTGGATTCACGTTCATTTTCCCAGCATCGTTTCCAGGGACGTTGTACAAATATTTCATCAAATTCAATTCTGTGCATCGCCATTGGAATGTTGTACAGTAGAACTCCAATTATCCGAACTCCGACTATCCGAATCGCCGATTATCCGAATCACAAAAAATTGTCCAAAAAAAGTCTAAGTGCGCTATTATTCTTCCCCCCGCGAAGCCAGTGTTTGCGCGTCAAGTCTTGACTTGACTTGTCTTAACTTGCCGTTGTGCCTACACTGACTTCCCCCCGCGAAGTCAGTGTAGGCACAACGGCAAGTTAAGACAAGTTCCGGCGCATTGCAGTCACGGCGCACCTGTCATTGTTTGTTTTGATTAGCCAGTGTGCTATTGACCTTGCTCGAGGACGCTACTCTTTCGCTACGGCTTACTTTTGTTTGTGCGTGTACAATACTGTATTGTTTTTATACCATGGCTTCGAAAAGAAAACGTGTAGTGCTATCGTTAGCGGACAAACTGAAAATTATAGAGCAACTCGATAAAGGTGTAACGGGTAAGAAGTTGTCTGAGATTTATGGTGTTGGACAAGCAACAATTTCTGACATTAAAAACAGTAAGTCAACACTTTTAAACTTTGTTTCGGTGCTTGAAAATGAAGATGGAAGTTCCTCCAGGAAAACAATGAAGACAGCAACCAACAAAAATTTGGAAGATGCCGTGTTTAAATGGTTTTTGCAGCAACGTTCTATGGGAAATCCGATTTCAGGTCCAATCCTTTGTGAAAAAGCCAAAATCTTAGCAGAAAAGCTTGGTTATTCATCTTTTAAGGCTAGTAACGGCTGGCTAAGGAATTTTAAATTCAGGCATGGTGTACGCGAGTTAGATTTGGCTGGTGAGAAGCTTTCAGCAGACTCTGCAGCTGCTGAAAATTTTATTGAAAAATTTAAAACTGCATCAGAATCCTATGATCCGGAGTTTGTTTATAATGCCGATGAAACTGGCCTTGTTTGGAAAGCATTACCAAAAACCACTTTGGCTTCTAAAAGGGAATCTAGTGCCCCTGGACATAAGGTCAGTAAAGAACGTGTTACAGTGCTTAACTGTGCCAACTCCACTGGAAATCATAAACTGCCACTTCTTTTGATAGGAAAATCAAGAAATCCAAGAGCATTTAAAAACGTAAAAAAACTTCCACTCTTCTACAAAAGTCAACCCAAGGCCTGGATGACTGCAGCTTTGTTTACCGAATGGTATGATGAAGTGTTTATTCCTGAAGTGAAAAAGCACCAAAAATCGGTGGGAAAAGAAGGCAGTAAGGTGCTTTTAATTGTTGATAACGCACCCACTCATCCTACAGCAGAACTGTTGGAAAGAGAGAATGGGCAGTTTAAAACGACGTTTTTGCCTCCCAATGTTACAAGTTTGCTGCAACCCATGGACCAGTCTGTTATTGAAACAATGAAGCGCCATTACAGAAGGCAACTGCTGAGAAAACTGCTGATCGAAGGTGCTGAAGATGAAGAATTGGTTTTGGCAAATCATAGCAAAATAAATTTAAAGGACTGCTGTTACATGGTAGCGGAAGCTTGGAGTTTGGTTACGGCAGTGACGCTAAGACGTGCGTGGAATAAACTGAAAGGCCTACCGTCTGAGAAGAACAAAAAAAAAGAATCTGAAGAAAATGAGAAACAAGAATATGAAGAGGATGATGATGATGAAGATGCGTTGTCACTAGAGGAAATAAGAAAAATGATTGTAAAAATTCCTGGTTGTACAGAAGTAAGTGCTGAAGATGTAGGAGAGTGGATGGCTTGTGACACGTCTGACCCTGGTTTTCAAATTCTCAATGACGATGAAATTGTTGTAAGTGTGAGAGAAGATGTTGAAGTGGAAGTGGAAGAAGAACTTTCTGCTGATGTTGAAGTAGACGCTGGACCATCAGCTAGTGAAGCATTTGCCGGCCTCGAGACTGCTTTGAAGTGGATGGAGCGTCAGCCCGAGTGTGACCACTTGCAACTGCTCACCGTCAAGCGAATGCGTGACCTGGCTGCCCGAAAACGGTTGAAGACCGCAAAACAGCTTACATTAACGGAGATGTTTAAAAAACAATGATTTTTATTTCTAAACTTGTACATAAGTACATTTTATTTATATTTAAAACATGTGAAAATTTCATGATTCTTTCATTTAATTCAATAAAAAAATAGTGCAATATCAAAACGTAGCTTTTACTCTCTCCAAAGGCAATTTTAAAAAAAAAATCCGATTATCCGAATATTTGATTATCCGAATGGGTCCCGGTCCCCATTAATTCGGATAATTGGAGTTCTACTGTATTTCATAAGTTGGACATTGTCGAGTAAGTTTAACTGATCAGTTGAACTGGCGTCCATCAAAAAATGGTCGTCAATCACCGGAGCAATTCCAGATTCTAGTGAGGAAATCTAGTTGGCTTAAAACTTTTGGAGTGACGGCTTAGTTTTATGTCCGGACTGATCAGTTCAACGGCCACCTATACACTAGAATCGGACGTGACGGCCGAGCGCCCGGGGCCAGTAACAACCGATATGCAGCGCTAATTAAATACGGAAATATTGGAAACGCACGGGATTATTACAGAGCTTTTAATACAACGTACAGAAACACGGATTATATTACATGTAGTTGACGGTAGTCATAGTAATACTGGCGAGCATAAGCCCCTTTCTTCTTTGTGAGGGAGAGCAAAATTAATCCGAAACGCGCGGGCTATTGATGTATTTGTATGATATGTAGACTGTATTGTGAACCCCATTAATTTTTATATTGCACTAACGGCGCCCTGCGGTTTCACCCGCGTAGGAATATGGGGATAAAATTATGCTAAAAACCTTCCTACTGAATCACTCTATCCATTAAAACAATCTGCATCAAAATCCGTTCCGTAGTTTTAAAGATCTAAGCATACATAGGGACAGAGAAAGCGACTTTGTTTTATACTATGAATTAACAAAGGTCATTCGTGTTGTTTTAAAGTGTAACTTATACAAAGAAAAATGCGCATACAAATTAATTGAAACGGGAATACGAGACTGTATAAACGAGTCAAATTTAAAAAGTCAAAACGTCTTTTACATTCGATGTACTTCAAAGATTAGATGTTATCATAAACCCACATATGTCTGATCATGTTATAAATGTGTTTTGAGGAGATGTGAAGGGTGTTTTTGTAAGCATGTCATCGACCGAGTTCGGGGGTGATAAACAAACACAGCGAGGGGGAAACAGCATCAATGGTGCTTCACACACGACATACGGTTACTTCAACAATATATGTATTAGAAAGTACATTTACGTAAAACATTTTAGAACAACCGGCAAGTGCTAGTCGGACTCGCGCACGAAGGGTTCCGTTCCGTACCTAAAACGACAAAAAACACGTTTGATGTACTATGGAGCCCCCTAAATTTTATTTTGTTTTTAGTTTTTATAACGACAATAGAAATACATCATCTGTGAAAACAACTGTCCATCTCTGAGCCAGTCTGATGGCAGAGAGACGGACGGACAGCGAGGACTCAGTAATATGGCCCGTTTTTACCCTTTGGGTACGGAACCCTATAAAACGTTTCCATATATTCCTTTTATAAGTAAACAGACTGAGTAAACAAACTGAAAATCTTCCACAAAATATTATATTACTTTTGCCGTTTATGGCTCGTTTGTTTCAAACCAATTTATGCTCCAAATATTAGTTTAATGCCTTCTTTTTAATTACAT
The DNA here is from genome assembly GCA_958496195.1 of Timandra comae. NCBI lineage: Eukaryota > Metazoa > Arthropoda > Insecta > Lepidoptera > Geometridae > Timandra > Timandra comae. Next base: position 10,468,297 of record OY292369.1, read on the forward strand.
TACAGTCTCTACTAATTTCATGTACGAATACGTTCACTACTTCAAATGTTTGTAACATAAACCAAGTGGTTTGATAACTTAACTTAATAAACTCTATAATTAACTAACAGCGCCCCGTGGTTTCACCCGCATAGTTCCCGCTCCCGTAAGAATGCGGGGATAAAATGCTAGAAAACCTTCCTCTTCAATCACTCTATTAAAACAAACCGCATCATATATGCATACATAGGGACAGAGAGCGACAGCGACTTTGTTTTGTATACTTCTATACTAATAAATATAATGAGGAAATGTGTTTGTTTGTAACGAAAAGGTTCCGAAACTACTGAACCGACTTCAAAAATTATTTTACCACTAGAAAGCTACATTCACCCTGAGGAAAATAGGCTATATTTCCTGTATTCCCACGGGAAAGGTAACCACGCGGGTGAAACTGCGAGACGCCGCTAGTACATTCTATAATTAATAGTGGATAGGTAAAATAATATTATTGGAGTCTAACAAAAGGCGAATATTATAAACATTAATTAATAACATCAACTTAGACTGTATTCGTTAATTAATTTTCCTAGAACCGATAAAACGATTAAACGCTGCGTGAATTCAGTTAAAATCATCACTACATAGTATAAAACAAAGTTGCTGTTGCTGTCGGTCTGTCCCTGTGTATGCTTCAATCTTTAAAACTACGCAACGGATTTTGAAGCGGATAGAACCTTTAACACCTTTAACAGAAAGAGTGATTGAAAGAGTGATTTAAGAGTAAGGTTTTGGTATAATATTATCAATGGACTACGCGGGCGAAACCGCGGGGCGCTTCTAACACAAGTTAAAGTTATTAAGAAAATAAATACTTAGACCAAAGGATACTATATACCTATATAGACTCTATATAGACTATATAGTATCCTTTGGTCTAAGTAGTAAGTATTTCTTACAAAGCTCAGATACTAGCGATACGAAAATGAGCACCATCATGTTGTATGCGGTAACATCAAGGTAAAATGGCGGAAATCGATATTCCTAACAGTTCCTAACACAAACAGCCAAAACCTAACTAGACAAGAGTTCATAACGACTTCTTTATCGAGTCACGCCGAAGGAATAACTTATTATTACAACCGATATTATCATACTTGTGGGTTAGTTTTTAGAAACCGTTATCGTTATTATTATTTTCGTATGAGTAATTATACTTTGTTAATATTTATTTATTTATTTATTTATTTATTTATTTATTATGGTCCACCAACAGAAATACATGTAATGCTTATACACTAACTTACATCTATACATTTTATGTTGACATATATTTCCAATTACAGGTAGACACAGCATGCATTTAAAAAGAAACAAATAACATTCACTCACACTAAAATAAACACAAATTAAAACAACTATTTTACTCCCCCATTGATAGGAGATGCTAAGGCCCTGATTAATTTACTTTTGAAATTTGATAATTTATCATTTAGTATGTCTATATTGCTGTCCTTGCTCGAGAATTCTCTTAGCAATCTAGTGAGTCTAGGCAGCAAGGAATGATGACCCAAATTTGTTTTGTACACTTTGTGGGTGAGCAAAGGTATCACCTTACGAGGCATACGAGACGGTACATTGAACATCACTTGGCTCAGGAATTCAGAATTATTAATCATACCATTTAGGGATTTGTACAGGAATACTAAATCATTAATCTTACGCCTATCTGTTAATGTTTGGAGATTAAACTTGTTAAGTCTCATTATGTATGGTGCTCTTTTCTCTGGACCTTTTGTATAGTACTGGGTAAACCTCCGTTGGATGCTCTCTATTCTGTCTTTATGAATCTGATATTTAGGGTTCCACACAACTGAGCAGTATTCTAGTTTACTACGTATAAGAGCGATGTATAAAAGTCTTTTAGTTATTAGATTTTTGAAAGATTTCGTACTTCTAAATATAAATCCTAACATTTTGCGGGAGTTTCTGCAAATGTTATCTACATGGTGAGTAAAGCTTAATTTGGAATCTATAATTACACCTAGGTCCCGAATTACATCCTGTTGTTGCAACTGTACACCGTTCATTGTGTACTTAGTATGTAGTGGTAATGTATTACGAGTAAATTTGATGTAAGAACACTTCTCTGGGTTAAGAACCATACCATTGTCTGCACACCAGCCTATTATTCTGTCAATGTCATCTTGTAATAATAGGGTGTCAGTCACTGTATTGATACACCTAGCAATTTTAAGATCGTCTGCGAAAATAAAGTATTTGGAATTGCGGATCACGTTGGTAATATCATTTAAAAATACATTGAAAAGCAATGGTCCTAAAATGGACCCTTGTGGTACTCCGGACGATGCTAGATACGTCTCAGATACATAACCCTTAACAGAGACAAATGAGGTTCGACCATGGACATACGAGGACAACCAAGATAGAAGAGGTCCACCAATACCAAAAGATTCTAATTTTGCTACCAATATTTTATGATTGACTTTATCGAATGCTTTCGAAAAGTCAGTATAAATGGTATCAACTTCTACCCGGGAATCTACAGAATCTGACACAAAAGCTACAAAGTTACATAAATTAGTCACAGTAGACCGAGATTTCATGAAACCATGCTGTGAATTCGAAATTGACTGATGCATAAATCTAAGTAATAGTGGGTGTACTAGAGATTCAAAAACCTTAGACAATACTGATAGAATTGATATCGGTCTATAATTTTCTATCTTATCCCGACCTCCTTTTTTATAAATTGGTACTACTCTTGCACGTTTCCATTGTTCTGGAAAGATTCCAGTTTGCAAAGACTTGTTGTAGATAATACAAATAGGTAATGAAATAGATAATGCACACTTAGCTAAAAATAAAGGAGGTATCCCGTCTGGTCCGGCGCCCTTACGTATGTCAAGTCTCTTTAACTTTTGTATAACTTCCTCTCTAGTGATATTAATATTACATAGAAAATCATTTGTGACTGATTGAAATGTGGTCCCGTTAGGATCAAGTATCTGTTGCTCGTATACAGATGAGTAATATTCGGCAAATAAGTTTGAAATACTTGAACCACCTACAGCGTTCTTGTCTCCTAAGGTCATTTTAGATGGATAGGTGTTTGTAGTTTGTTTTATATTTTTAAGATGTGTCCAAAAATATTTAGGATTTTGAGCTATTCTATATTCTATCGAGTCTATATATTTTTTATAACATTTTTGTATAAGGTTATTACTATCATGTCTGAGAGTGTCAAGTTTTACTTTATCTAAAGCATTATTATATATTTTATAATTGATTCTATGTTTATGTTTTTGTTTTAAAGTCGAAATCAAAGTTTTAGTATACCAAACGGGATATTTTTTGTTATTGCACTTGGATTTTGGAACAAACTTTTCCATTATAGATTTGAGCTTGGTGTAAAATATAGTAATTAGCGTATTCACATTGTCATTTAAATTAAATAGCGATAGCCATGGTGTGTTATCTAGTTCGTCTATTATTTTCACATAATCTGCCTTATAATAATTTAGTTTAACAGTGTGTTTTTCCGGAACCATATTAACTTGTTTGACCGTAAGCTCAATATTAAGAGGAGGATGATGGTTGTCTAATATACTGATAGGATTATTATTTTCGCATATGTTTAGATCATAAAAATTTGATAAAGCTAAATCAAGAGTTCTTTTATTAGTGTTTTGTATAAAGTTGTATTGCTTAAGGCCATGTTCTTCTAAATAATCAAGTAGAACCGAATCATGATTACCACTACTTTTAGGATTCAAATAGGTTGCATTAGGTATAGTAGACCAGGTAATGCCAGGCATATTAAAATCGCCCAATATTATTACATGTTCATTTTCTGCGGTTACATAAGATATGTTAGCAAAAAACGAGTCCAATACATCTATTTTAACGGGGGGTGGTAAATATACGGCACATATTGCAATTTTTCTTAACTTTCCCTTTACTAGAGCATCGACTGTTACCCATGTGTCTTCGCAATTAGTTTGCCATTTCGGAGCATGAGAAGATGTAAGCTTTTTATTAACCGCTATAAGCACGCCACCACCACGTTTAATCTTTGCAGCACATGTTTGTTCTCTATCCCTTCTATATACCAAATAGCGACTATCAATAAATTCCCCATCAAAAACCCCGTCATTGAGCCAAGTTTCTGTCAAGACCAAGATATCAAAATCATTATTCAGAATGTTTAGTTTTACATTACATGCCTTGCTACATATCCCTCTAGTATTTTGGTAGTATATACTTATTACATCAAGCATTAATAACAATAATACCTAACAAGAAACATAGATGCTTAAAAGGAGACAATTGTGATTGCAAAATACCCTTATGTTAATTCAGCTAGCTGATCCATGTTACGTACAATAATGTGATTGGCACCTTCATCCTTTCTTAAAAATACACGACCATTTTTTACCCACACAAATTTGTAATTTAGTCTCTTACTTGTTTCCCTAGCCGCTGCATGAAGCTTCTTGATTTCAGCAGTCAGATGGTCAACCACATAGATGGGGTCTTTTTGTCCTCCGATTCCAATGTGACTGGTGTTTAACTTGTCGTCCTTATTGGTTTTATTGAACTTTATCACACCTGCCAAAAAGTGGTCTCGAATGCGGGGACTTGCAAACTTAACCACAATAGACCGAGGGCGTTTGCTTTCCGGATTCAGCTTGGCAATTCTCGTACATTTGTGGATATCCGAATCAATCACGTTGTTCCCGGTAGTCTTGGCGATTTGGGTAATGACACTTGGAAGGTTTTCATTTTTGTGTTCAGGCACACATTGTATTTCAAGATTGCTCATCCTCGCGTGTTGTTCCATAATGGAGAGACGGTTGTTCAAGTCTCTTATTTGGTTATTAAGGCGTTCGTTGTTGTGCTTTACGTCTTTGATGTCCTCAAATTTAACCTGGATTTCACGTTTAAAGTCTTCATATTGTTCATTTAAAAAGCTTATTGAATATTTAATTTCGTTAATCTCCTTAATCATTTCCTTGATTTTAGTATTGACTATTTGAGTGAACTTCTGTTCCATTTGTATTCCAAATGTTTTCATTTCGTCCTGTATCACTTGTTTGATATCGTAAATCGTAGGAGGAGTGTCGGGGTAATTAGATTGTTGAGATGGTGGTGCGCGCCTTATTGTTACATTACTCGTAGGACTTATATTCTCTGATGTGCTAGTCAGGCAACGGACCGGTGTATTGGTATTGTCGCTTTTGGGTTGTTTGGATCGACACGTCGGACAAAGCCAGGTGTTTTTGTAGTCGCTTGACAGTTCTTTAAACTTCCTGTTGCTAGTATTGACGCAATCAAAATGGAATCTTGAGCAGCATTTCGAACATTTTATCTGATCAGACGATACTATATCCTTGGCACATCCGACACATTTTTTTGTGTTTATGTTACCTTGTGGCCTCGTACTCATTGTTTACTGCTTAAAATTCGAAGGCAAATAGTCAAAAAGCAATTTAATATTTTGCTACGAGTTTTTTAGTAGGCGTTAAGAAAAATATTGAACTGGTTGCTAACAGACGTAAACGTTTCAGCTTGACAACAATCTTAACATCGATAGTACTCACTGGTTACTCAACAGATCTTAATGAACCAAACTCCAAACACTACTTAATTGTTTATACTTCAATTTGAAAACTTATTTATGACTTAAAATTCACTTTAAACTTTAGAAAACAATAATTATTTACGGAACGATGTGAGATGAATGTTAATGTTACGGACGTTGCGGGTAGATGATGAGTGGTAAGTTCGTGAACAAAGATTAGTTTACTATGTATGAAGAAATAAGTTCTAAAATTGAATGAATGTTCTGGAAATGCATAAAAAATACCAAAGAAAATGTTGGTCTATGTAATTCGTCATAGCATGTGGAGAAGGACTAACCTAATAACAAAACATAAGGAAAATGTGTCAATAAATTATACTAGTATAGCGTTTATATAATAGTGTAAGGCTGTAGGGATTTTGCTAGACCCTTGTTAGAGAGATAGTGTTAGGTATTAGGTACTCTTTATCCTAATCCTATCCTTCCTAACTAATATTATAAATGCGCAAGTAACTCTGTCTGTTACCTTTTCACGGCTAAACTACTGAACCGATTGACTTGAAATTTGGAACAGGGGTAGCTTATGATCCGGGGAAGAACATAGGCTATGTTTTATCCCGAAATTCCCACGGGAACGGGAACTACGAGAGTGAAACCGCGGGGCGCTGGTAGTAATACATATTTACAGAAATTTCGGCATCAGTTTAGTAATTCTTCAACTACATAATCACCTTAATATCTTTAAACTATTTGTGTAATTTAGGAAATAAACAAATATGATAACATTAAAGCATGAACTTTACGACTCATGCCGACTTCCGATCCTAAACGAGACGTTCAAAGGATCAGTTTGCTATTTCCATTTCCAATTTAGAGAGAGTGCTCCACAGTGCTCTCACTATTGGATTTCCTGGTTACGTCTGTACAGCTTTCGAGTAATAATATCTCATTTCCTACAGATACAGACTTACTGCAGATATTGTTAAATGTAGTTTCATATAAGACTAGAAAGAAAATAAGTTTTATGAAAACTAATCTACACTAATACTATAAACAGGAAAGATACGTTTGTTTGTAACGAATAGGATCCGAAACTACTGAACCGATTTCAAAAATTCTTTCACCATAAGAACGTATTTTATCCCCGTATTCTCAAGGGAATGGGAACTATGCGGGTGAAAACGCAGGGCGCTACCAGTATAGTAAGTAGAGAAAAGCGTAAATAATGCTTTAGATGGACGAATACGTAGTTCCAAATTTAGTATTTCAGACGATACGGATTCTTTAAAAAATCCGAGATACTTTGAAGAGATTGAAGTTATAAAAAATGCGAAAGAGTAGTAATGGATTTTGTAGCGAAAACATGTTCTTAATAGAAGATGCAAAGCGACCTTTCTAACGATACGCGGGGAATATTTGAGAATCAAAACATAAAACACTCAGTTTTCTAGAGTTTTGTTTACTGCGACTGCAAACACTGAACAAAAAGTGTTTTCAGAGAGTGCAGCGGGTGCCGAGTGCGTCAACAGGTTCTGCAGGTCGTTAGCCCCTCACAATGAGCCAGAGAGACCATCGGCTCCAATACATAACGCTATAAACTTTTACCTTTTTATGTGGATTTACTTTCATTCGCTATTGAGAGGTGTATTTGAGAAAACGATACGTTACTCTTGCTACATATTACTCTTATTCGAGTGTATATAATTTTGATGGGTGGCATTCAGCAGAATATATTAAGTAAGTAAGTAAGTAAAGTATACGATCGCATAGCAATACAAATGCATTGTAAAGACGATGCTCTACCCATTGAAAGCAAGAAAGATATAGAAACTGAAAGGCTTCTGCAAAAGTAAAGAAACATTTATTCAGAGCACAAACTATAATTCCTACATTTCCACTACGAGTACATAAGTGTTTCCATGAGAACGTTCACCACATTAAATATGTTCCACAAATATTTATTTATGAAATCCACAAAGAGATTTCACGTGAAAAAATCTTTGAAGAAAATGGTTCGCCAATTTTTCGGAGGTTTCGACATAAAAGGCGAGTTATTGGAGGCGCGCGCCATTCCCGAAAATAACAAATTGGACGGGATCAAAGGCCAGACGAGCGAGACACCTTCAAGTACCCTCTGAACAGCTGAATGGAAAACACCGATCGATATCTCGGTAATAACATGCTCGTTAATGGATTTAGTCTCGCTAAGACATCTGATAAAAATAAACGCACCCTCATTCACAATGAGCAATTAAGTTAATTAACGAAATCTTAACGATTTGAATGAATTTCGTGCAGTTAGATTTCAAAGTATCTATGTTTGTGTGTACTTTTTCACAGCAAAATGGCAAAACTTCTCAACTAATTAATGAAAGGAATGGGCAAAATCAGATACACAACAAAACTTTCCCCATAATTTCTGGTGTCTAAGGAAACACGTTATAATCGAAAATCCCTTTGTACAGACACAGGCCTCTCTCTCAAATATAAAAGGTACAAGTATTAGTACAAAGAGAAAGAATAGGGGTATATTATACACCACACGGTTGAAGGTTAAAATATGTAAAAAAAAACATTATGTTAATAATAACTGTTCTTGCTTTCTATTTAAATAATGTTTTTATGTAAAGGCGTTGCTAATTTGTTTACGTTATTTCGTCATTATTATACGAAGAGGTAAATAGGTATTAGGTAAATGACTAACCGAATATCGTATAACTAAGCAGTATTTACAGCCGTTGTAACCCACTGAAACAATTCATAAACGTACTTAGAATATTGTAATAAAATTTATTATGTAATGTTTGCAGAATATACCAACGTGATACAACTTATAGGTACTGATTAGTCATTAATATGTATATATGTATTAATGGGTCTCTCTATAATTAAAAAATCCCTTGGTCACGGTATCACGCGTGAACGACTGGGCCGATTGACTTGAAATTTGGTACAGGGGTAGCTTATGGCCTGGGGAAGGACGTTTTATCCAGAAATTCCCACGGGAACACAGCTAGTACACGATAATAATCGGTTCGTATTTGTCGGGACAAAGTTGATATAAAAGTTACTTTTTGCCAAAACTATTAGAAAAGTTTGACATTTGAATTCAGACGCAGCCTGTGAAAAATATACTATTTCTATAGGTATGTTTAACTCGCAATAAACATAAAAAACTACGCGTTCCGACGTCATTGGACACGTCACACAGAATGCGGTAATTTGCAAACTCTACACGTGTTGGCCAATCAATGAATCAAAACAATGATCGTCTTCAATTTCGTACTGGCCTTCACTAACGAAACTCTCTTTTATTGTGTTTTCTTTTTTCTTTAATTAAAACCAATTGTAAGTTGATTACCATTTACCACCTATGGACATTAACAACGCCTAAAGTTATTGTCTGTAGGATATTTGAGTAAAGGATAAATTGGGTTTCGATCTCTCTCTCCTTTATCACGATGTTCTTTCAGAAAAAGCCCAGCTTCGAATTGTAATAAGCTGAACCAATACAAAAAACAAAAGGTATTAGATACAGGCAATCATATAGAAGCCAATCCAATTTTAAAGCTATTAAAAATAATTGAAGCAACCAGCTTGGCTACTTTTTACAAGTCATTGATTGTTTGTTACGGGGTACCGTCAAAGTCGAAATAACATATATGAGTATACTCGGTTTAGTTCACTTTCCCGTGGGTATACCGGGATAAAATATAGCCTATGTTACTCTCTGAAAAGTAACCAATCAAATAGCAAAAATTTATAAAAATATATATAATATTAGCACAGTATTAAGATATGATAAGACTGTGATATTTATAGATAGAGACGAGTATCCTCGGTTTTAAAAACGGGAGACAATCAACGTTAATTGTGAAACCCTTTCAGACAACAAAGGGTAAGTCTAGGTTCTTTGGACGGAGCTAGACAGAATTAGGCACCGTGCACACTGGCGGTCAATAACCGTCGCGACAAGCAACGCCCGGTCGATACGTCAACAACACACCTTTACATTTTAATGAGAGTATCGAGACACCGTTTAACGACCGTCTTGCGATACCGTATCTTTAACTTCTGCTTTTCATTTTATCTGTATATCTCTACCTTATGCTTTTTTAATCTGCTTTTGTATAGAATAAGAATAATTTTATTGCTCAAAAAACTGGTACATGTAGGTCTTCTTAAAAATATATCAATTGACAACAGTTTTTACCCGTCACGGGCATGTAATCATATTAAAAGTTTACAATGAAACTTAACATAATGAGATCATTAATCACAACAAGTTAACCTGAGAATAACAGACCCCTTCTATTATACTTTACGTTAGCAATGTAACTGCAAAAGCACATAGCTTGCGATTTAATCATGCAAAATATGGTTTTGATTGGTATATAATTTTGTTATAGGTAGCAAAATTGATGACAAGGGTTTATATTTTGAAATGGATAAGTCAATGAGACTGCAAAGCGCAGCTAATTATAGAATTGAATATTGTAGTGTATACGAATTTATATGTTTTGTGTATTGAGGGTACTTATTAATATTATGAGGGTACCTGTACTTGCCAACCTTATTATAACATAAGATTGTTAGCCAACGTAGGGTACTTCTGTATTCCCTCACTCACATTGTTAATTTGTACCAAGATGGTTGCTACTTAGCTCAATAAATAGTCTTAAAGTTTATTCGTGTTTTACTGGACATAATAGTGGCGACGCAGGCTAAAAGTGAACAATGGAACGTAATAAATCAGTGAAGTTTTACGAATTTAATATACAAACGGATAATTGGGACAATTACATCGACAGATTAAAATATTGTTTTGAGGCGAACGGTATCTACGAAGATGCCATCAAAAGGGCTAATTTTTATACAGTGTGTGGTGCTCATGTATTTGAAACTTTGCTCGCGTTAATTACACCGAGAAAATCGGGTGATGTGACATTTTGTGAAATAGAAAATATTCTTACTAGACATTTTAGTCCGAAACCAAACGAAATATCTGCGTCATACAAATTTTATAAACGTGATCAAACTCAAAGCGAATCAGCGTCAGAATATATTGCACAGTTACGAAAAATAAGTTCAGCGTGCAATTTCTCAAATTTGGAACGGATGTTGCGAGACAGACTGGTGTGCGGGATGAGAGACAACAGGTTACAATATGAACTACTGAAAAGGGACAATTTAAGGTACGAAGATGTGGTGGACGCGATGTTGTCCGCGGAGAGCGCCGGGCGGGACGCGCTCATGATGCAAGCCAACTCAACCGGAGCCCAGTACGCGCTTACCCCAGTGACGTCATCGTCGACACACGAGCCTATGGAAATAAACGCATTTAAAGTAAAAGCTAATTTCAGACTATGCTATAGATGTGGTGATCGACACGGAGGCGAGTGTCGTTTTGTCAATGCTATATGTCACTTTTGCAAAAAGAAGGGTCATATTGAGAAGATTTGTACTGCAAAAAAAAGAAGTACAGGATCTAAGGTAAATTATACAGATGACGAGAGACCTGAAGAGCATCTTAATGGCATTTATTCAATGGATGGAGAACATATTCGTGTGCCGGCGTACAAAGTGCAAATCTTACTACAAGATACACTCGTCACGATGGAAGTGGATTCTGGAGCCGCCTTTTCTTTAGTTAATCAGCACACGTGGACGCGACTGCGCAACCGGCCATCGCTACGTCCGTTGACAAACCGACTGCGGACATGGAACAACTCACCTGTATCGGTGATTGGACAAGCTACCGTGTGTGTACAATATAAGGACATTAAGTGTAAATTAATATTAGTTGTAGCTAAAGGGTTAGGACCAAATCTTGTTGGTCGGAATTGGTTTGAAGCTTTGAATATATGTGTAAATATTAATTCTATATCTGATATTGACATGACTAGTACTAATAATATTATAGACAAGCACAAAGAAGTATTCAGGTCTGGCCTTGGTACCTACCGAGGGGACCCAGTCACTATCCAACTCAAACCCGATGCGGTGCCAAAGTATTTAAAAGCTCGACCGGTACCGTTTGCAATCAAGGACCGGGTGGAGAAGGAAATCGATCGTTTGGTAAGTGAAGGTGTACTTCGTTCAGTATCGTATTCAGAGTGGGCGACACCGGTAGTTCCAATTGTAAAAAAGAATGGTGACATTAGGTTGTGCGGAGACTATAGGAGCACCGTTAATCAGGCTACAGAATCGGATACATATCCGATGCCTACAGCCAGTGAAGTCTTCGCTACAATTGCTGGGGGTAGATTTTTTACAAAATTAGATTTGGATCGCGCGTACACACAGGTGGTTGTTACAGAAACTACAGCACGGCTCTTAACACTTAATACATGTAAAGGACTGTTTACTGTTCATAGATTAGCATTCGGCGTTAAGGCTAGTCCCGGAATTTTTCAACGTTTAATGACAGCATTACTTGCAGGAGTTTCAGGGGTAGCCGTATTGATCGATGATGTCATTATTAGTGGTAGGACGTTAAAAGAGATGACTCGACGTTTAGATGACGTATTAGAACGAATTGAGAAGGCAGGTTTGCGTCTCAATGGGGACAAGTGTGAGTTTGCTAAAGAGAAAGTAGAGTTTTTAGGTTTCATAATAGACGCAGATGGCATCCACCCAGCACCAAGTAAAGTAGAATCTATTGTTAACACACCGGAACCGAAAGACATTCGACAATTGCAGGCTTTTCTAGGTTTGTATAATTTTTACGAGAGATTCATACCTCATAAGGCAACGGTACTTGAACCTCTGCATAGGTTACTGGACAAATCACAACCATGGCAGTGGACAGACAGAGAACAATATAGTTTTGATTCGGCTAAAATGTTATTATCATCTGACTTAACATTAGTACATTATGATTTGCACAAACCCTTGGTATTGACATGTGATAGTTCAGAATTTGGCGTTGGCGCTGTTTTAGCACATCTCATGGAGGACGGCCAGGAACGCCCAGTGGCTATGGGGTCGCGGACACTGCACTCGCACGAACGACGTTACTCGCAACTAGATAAGGAGGCGACGGCCATTATGTTCGGTGTTAGTAAATTTCATAATTATTTGATGGGTCGATCGTTTACAATTATCACGGACCATAAGCCACTACTTGGTATATTTGATCCAAAACGTCCAATACCTAATGTGTTGTCACCTCGTCTGACAAGAATTGCTCTAGTACTTACTTCTCACAACTATAACATAGTATATAAAGCAGGACAACAAATAGGTCACGCTGACGGTTTAAGTCGTTGGCCACAGCCTTTACCGGAACAACCAGAGACACAACTTTGTGATATTTTACTTATGGCCGAAACACCTAATGATTTTCCTATTGATTCTAAACAAATTTCTATAGCTACTAAAAATGACAAAGTTCTAGGAATGGTCAAGCATTATGTGCTATGTGGTTGGCCAGCTAAAGTATCGGATAGTCAATTGCACGTGTACTGGTTACATCGGTTAGAACTTTCTTTGCAAGATGATTGCATTTTACTAGGTAGTCGTGTGGTAGTCCCACCACCATTGCGTAACATAGTTTTACAGGCTTTACATAAAACACATAGTGGTATAGTACAAACAAAAGCATTAGCCAGGAGTTACGTGTGGTGGCCAAAATTAAATGAAGATATTGAGAAACTAGTGGCAAGTTGTAATAAATGTTTAGAAAATAGACATATGCCACCTAAAACTAATTTTGAATGGATCGCTCCCATCAAACCATGGTCTCGTGTTAACGTTGACTTTGCAGGACCATTCCAGAATAAAGTATTTTTGATTTTCGTTGACGCGTATTCCAGATGGCCTGAGGTGTTTATCGTCAATAACATGAATTCAGGAACAGTCATACGTCATCTAAGAATGATCTTTGCCACTCATGGATTATGTGAGTCATTGGTGTCTGACAACGGAACTTCATTTGTGTCTACAGAAATGAAACAGTTTTTGGAAGCTAACAAAATTCGTCATATTACAACAGCACCATATCATCCCGCGACGAATGGTCTAGCTGAGAGAATGGTGCAGACTGTTAAAGACAAACTACGGAAGATGGACGATGTGGCTTGGGATTTAAAAATCCCAAATATGTTATTAGGCCTTCGGACGACACCATGTACTGCAACTAACAAAAGTCCAGCAGAGTTGCTAATGAACAGGCGTCTTCGTACAATATTGGATACTATTCATCCTGACAATCAACAATGTCGTAAAAGGGAGGATCAAATAATAAAAAACGGACAGCAAAAGCACAGACAGACGAACATAGGACAGAAGGTCATGTATAGGAATTACGGTTCAGGACCTCGTTGGTTACCAGGGACAGTTGTGAATAAGGACGGTCCCACTAGTTTCAGGGTACAAACTACAGATGGAGTCATTGTTAATAGACATATTGATCAATTGATTAAAAACAAAATGACTAGCATAGAAAAGGAACAGGAACTGGTAGGAGACGAACATACAGAGACTGGGGAGAGAGACAATGGTTATAGGGATGAGGAATTAGATGAGGGGGAAGAAGGTCCAGGGAGTCAGGATATTATAGAGATACCGAGTCAGGACAAATGGGCAGAAATGTTAGGTATACCAACCGACCCAGAACCTGGATACTCTGGTGGCAAATTAAAACATAAAATGAATAGTTGCCATAATAAGACACCTTACAGTAGACCTGATGGTGAATATAATTATATGAATTGAATATTGTCAATAACAGATTTAATTAAATTTAAATTTTAATCTAAGTTTATAAATGTCAGTTAAACAGAAATTACTTTAAGTTGATTATATATTTATGTTTGTATTGTGTGTTCATACTTGGGGGAAAGGTATGTAGTGTATACGAATTTATATGTTTTGTGTATTGAGGGTACTTATTAATATTATGAGGGTACCTGTACTTGCCAACCTTATTATAACATAAGATTGTTAGCCAACGTAGGGTACTTCTGTATTCCCTCACTCACATTGTTAATTTGTACCAAGATGGTTGCTACTTAGCTCAATAAATAGTCTTAAAGTTTATTCGTGTTTTACTGGACATAATAAATATGTGGCATTTTAATGTATTGTATGACCATATTTTGCTGAATTATATGGTCTCATATTACGTAATGGTGTTTCTACTACAAACAGTTGGTATATCAACATAATTTAAAACACAATTCATGAAGTAATTTCAATGGCAAGATGTTAGAAACATCAATCAGATATTAATACTGCCAAAAATAGTTATTCCTCATCAAACTTTAAGAAAACATATTTACTTATTTAAAGAAAACTATTATACTAACAATAATTAGAGACTTAACAACCCTATTTATATATCTCGGTGTCCGGGTTCTGGTCCTCAAAAGTATGAGTCGACACGAGAAGAAGAATAATATATACCTAACTACCACTCAGTGACAAAAACATTACAGTACTTGGTAAATAGACTCAACAAGTTCCAGTCACATTTCCTTCACCTTTACGGAAGTATGCAAATGTATTCAGTACATACGGATGCATACAGTTTAAAATACCTAATTAATAATGTAAAAATGGACACATTTTGTGAGTAATTGTTTTAAACCAGGGGTGTCTTATTAACTTGTTTTCTTGTGAATGTTTAACTGACATATTAAAGTTTTGCATTTAATGTATAGTTAGGTAATAACTTGATTTGAATATACATAAACTAGTAGCGCCCCGCAGTTTAACCTGCGTGATTCCCGTTCCCGGAGGAATATGGAGATAAAATATATGCCGATGTTAGCCAGGGTAAATGTAGCTTTCTAATGGTGAAAATATTTTTGAAATTGGTTCAGTAGTTTTGGAGCCTATTCGTTACAAACAAACAAATCTTTACTCTTTATAATATTAGTGTAGATACATTATTTGCTCTTGTACCTCATAAGTCGCATACAAGATGAATGCAATAATGGTTAGGTAGATGTAGCGCTGGCTTTGATATTGATATTGTTTACACGAAAAAGGAAGAATAAATTTGTGTTTTCAGAAAATAAAGGTCTTGAGCCATAACATGAACAAAGGGGTTAATTTTAAATTGTAATCCTACTAATATTATAAATGCAAAAGTAACTCTGTCTGTTACCTTTTCACGGTTAAACTACTGAACCGATTGACTTGAAATTTTGTACAGGGATAGCAATGATCCGGGAAAGAACATAGGCTATGTTTTATCCCGTAATTCCCACGGGATCGGGAACTATGCGGGTGAAACTGCAGGGCACAGTTAGTCAACCATAAATTGTTAATTACCTTCATTGTAATAGATTAGTCAGTGGTAATGATGATGATTTGCGTATTGTTTAGTTTTAAACGATAGAGATAAGAATCAAATAATAACCATGATAAAGTGACATCCACTTAGTTAATGTTAACTTGATTCAAGTAAATGGTATTATTGAGTTATTTCAATTTATATATTTTTAATTTAAATATGGTTTAAACTTTGGATTATGCATATGTTAATTTAATAACTGTACTGTTTCCTCATAATAAATAAATAATTATCAGATTAACAATAATCAAGCATGTGTTATTTTCCACTCATGGTAATTTACATGTGTTATCACTTCTACCTAAATATCTAGGTATATCTAATGATTATATTTGAAATTAAATAACTAAATAGATGCCTGATATTATAAAAAATAGTTCAATAATAATTTATTGAATTAAAAGCAACTTTGAAACATAAATTCGTCTGCCATTTTATTGAAGGAGACCTTGTAAAATAACACGCTTATACCGATGTAATTGTGGAATAAAAGCCAATAACGTGTTGGCAACAACATTTATCGCATCTGCGATTAATATTGACCACATAATTCATTTTTGCTGTTGAATACAAAATATTGGTGCGATCAGCTGATTTCTTTGTTTGAATGTCGAGACAAACGCCACGGCAAACGATGTCGTATTACGACACATCCGAGGGCTGCCTTATTACATAAACGCGTCGCAGCCATCACCAATTACTAGTGAAACACTCCGAAATGCAGCAACGGAGATATTCGCTAATATCTTATCCATAAACAAACCTTGAAAGTTCTCCTTACCTTTGTAATGGACTCGAAGATTATTTTGTGAGAGTCCAATGTAGCTGAACTTGTCCTTAGTGCTCCAGGATCGAGGTAGAGGTGTTTCTTCTTCATTTACATTAGGATAAAGCGATTTTAAACGATCTACAGTATCACTTTGCACTTGATTTTGGGAATCCATCGTTCCCCGTCCACTACCTATCGCAGCCATTTCTAAATTCCGTCCGTAATTTCTTGTCATGATTACAGATTAACGTCAGTGACGTCGCGTATGATTCAATTTCAAAATAGCGCGATAGATGGCGCTGTTTGGCAAATCTCCATTACCATAGATAAATCGAATATTTCCGTAATTTTGTAATGATTTCTATGCATGTACTGTATTAATCTGATAATAAGGTATTGAGGTGTATAAAATGATAATCGCCACAGTAACAGATTACAGTCTGGGAAAACAATTACTGTTGCAATGAAAATGTCTCCAGAATCACGTCCAAAATATTTGAGAGATATAGAATTGAAAGTAGCAAACGGAATAGGAAAAATAAAAAAAACGACTAGTGAATTATTGGAAAATCAGCAACTGTACAAAGATTGTGTATTAATGGTAAATTGTTACAAAAATAATTATCCACTTTTAGGCTTAAAAGGACTTTTAAAATGTTGTTTATTATCGTAAGTTGATATTGTACGTATTTTTTTTATATATATTTAGGTCTACGAAGAAGCCTTCAGTGATATAATTAAGAATACAAAAACATATTCAAATATCTTGAATGATATCAAAATTGCTTATGATGGTGCCTTACAAATAAGAAACCAACGTATATCGCAATTTATTACACAAGATGTAAGTATTTACTTAAGTACATAATAGATTGTTTCATAATATAATTTTACTCACTTACTATAAAATAATTATATAATTAGGATATTAATTGATTTTAAATCAAATTTCACCATTTCGAATCCTATTTTTTTTATAATTTTGATCCTTTAATTGGTATAATATAGAAGACAGAAGACAAGATTAAGAAACTGCACATCTTATCAGCTGTTTGGCATGTCACTCTTTTGTCGTTGGCAGTTTTTGACGTATCGTAATTTGTTTTGATTGTTGTTCATTTGTTGGCGATACAGCTGTTTAGTCTTAGCTCACAAATTCTATCATATTTGTAATTTTATTGTAAACGTATACTGAGAAAGCCGTCCATAAATCTCATTGTTGTGTAATTGTGTTACCTAAAAAAACAAAATGAATCTACTAAATAATAACGACACAGTTTATGTGCTGGATGGAGGATTTTCTAGTCAACTGTCCCGTCACGTTGGTACTTCGGCGGACGGTGACCCTCTCTGGAGCGCCAGGTACCTTCAAACTCATCCCGAAGACGTTTTAAAAACACACCTAGACTTTCTACGCGCCGGTTCCGACATTATAATGACGAATACCTACCAAGCTTCAGTGCCTGGTTTCGTGAAGCATCTCGGGGTCACTGCCGAAGAAGGGTATGCTCTTATACAGAGCGCAGTGACGCTCGCTAAACGTGCCAGGGATATTTATTTGAAAGAAAATGACAGTACAATTCCTGAACGACATCCTTTAGTTGTCGGCTCTGTTGGACCTTATGGCGCCTACTTACATGACGGTTCGGAGTACAGTGGAAACTATGCAGGCAAAACCCCAGCAAATACTATGAAGGAGTGGCACATGCCTCGAATTAGAGCACTGATTGAAGCTGGTGTTGATCTACTTGCATTCGAAACAATACCGTGCCAGAAAGAAGGCGAAGTGCTTGTGGAGTTACTGAAAGAGTTTCCAAAAATGAAGGCTTGGTTATCATTCAGCTGTAAAGATGAGAAGTCTTTGGTTCATGGAGAACTATTCAAAGATGTTGCTACCAAATGCTATGACATGAATCCTGAACAAATAGTAGCTGTAGGAACCAACTGTTGTTCACCACTTATTGTGGCACCATTATTTAAAGATATTAATAATGATAGATCAAATAAAATACCATTGATAACATACCCTAATTCTGGTGAGAAGTATAATCCTGATCTGGGATGGACGGATAAAGATAAATGTCCAGGATTGAGTAACTTTGTTCAAGAGTGGATTGGAATCGGAGTGCAGTTTATAGGAGGATGTTGCAGGACTTATGCTGATGATATCTCACTGATACGAGCTGAAGTTGATCTGTGGTTAAAGAGCAAGCAGGCCATGAAGTAATGAAAGTATGACATAAACTATATGGGAATGTATTGGACTGGACACATGCTTCTGTTGTGTACAAAATATAAAAGCAATATTATAAAAGATTATTTTACTAAATAATGTTTAAACAAATAGTTTTAGAAAATATACACATGTATTTATGCATGTACAATGTTTTATTTTGTAATGTTCGAAAAATGTTTATTATGCAATTTCTTTAAAAGCCTAGTATACTTAATTAATTGAAACAACAGAATAAGATAAGGAATCAAACTTTTTACATTTATTGGTTCAAGAAAATAGTGTAATAACTTTATTTTTATATTAAAATTTTACAGAAAGTCTTTGGGGTATCAGTTGCAAAAAAACAGAGAGATGACAAAATTGATAATTTAATTAAAAGCAATGAAGAATTGAAAGAAATTAATATGAAATTAAATTGTGACATATCAAAATTGAAGAAGGAAATTGGAACGGTTTGAGACACTGGTGGTGGTCATGTTTCTTGTCGATATTTATGATGTTTGTGGCCAGTGATAATGATTTTATACATATTTGATTATTTTCTATGTGTTTTGTACTTCTATGTTGTATTGTAGAGTTATTTAGTCCATAAAAGAATATATTATATCATCTGTTAGTCATTTGTTTTAATTGTTTTAGATGAGACTTATTAGAGAGGGCAAAGAAATTACCTAGAGGCTAGAAGGGTGGCGGTGGTGATGTGCCTTTGTTGTATGTGATACAAAATGTGCCTTAATAAAGTTGTTTGTATATTTATATGTTTCATTGTATTGTTATTACTTGTCTCTTCCTTATAAGTAGTCTTTAAATCATGAAATGTGAGTAAGTATTCCTTTTTAGGGTTCCGTACCTCAAAAGGAAAAAACGGAACCCTTATAGGATCACTTTGTTGTCCGTCTGTCCGTCCGTCCGTCCGTCTGTCAAGACCCTTTTTCTCAGGAACGCGTGGAGGTATGAAGCTGAAATTTATATCAATTACTCAGGTCTACTGTCCCTTGAAGCTGTGAAAAAATCAAACTTCTAAGCCAACGCAATCAAAAGATACAGCCGTTTATGCCGCAAATTTTCGACACTTGCAAGGGAATCAAAACCTACAGGGTGCTTCCCGTGAACTCAGAATCTTGAAATTTGGTACGAAGCAACGTCTTATAGCATAGATAAAGGAAAAATTACGAAAACCATAAATTTTTAGTTACATCACATAATATTTTTTTTTTTAATAATTTTAACCTTACTACCCATTTCCTCATAAACGCGTAGAGGTATTAAATTGAAATTCATACCAAATACTCAAGTCTATAATACATTTAAGCTGTAACAAAATCAAACTTCTATGTCAACGCAATCAAAAGAAACAGCAATTTAAGCTGCATATTTTGAAACTCGCAAGTACTCGCAAGGGAATCAAAACCTAAAGGGTACTTCCAGTCGACCTAGAATCTTGAAATTTGGCATGAAGCAACGTTTTATAGCACACATAAAGGAAAAATTCCGAAAACCTTAAATTTTCAGTTACATTACAAAATAAAAATATATATAAAATACCATAGTTATGACTCGATTGTCGTAATGAACGAACTTTGTAAACCTTGCAGGTTGTACGGAACCCTCGGTGCGCGAGTCCGACTCGCACTTGGCCGGTTTTCTATGGTATTAAACCTTGATCCTATAAATAAATATTTAAATACTTAGATTGAACTCCTTCCCTAGCTATTTTCTGTTTAGAAATCAAAACCATCAGATATTACGTACTCAGCGGTGGATTTACACTAGGGGCAGTCGGGGCAAGTGCCCAGGGCGGCAAATGTTTTAGGGCGGAAAAATTTTGAAAGTGAAAAAAAAATTCTAGTAATAGGGCGGACTTTTTTCTGGTGCCCAGGAGCGGCATTGAGTTTAAATCCGGCCCTGTACGTACTTACTAAATACTAAATTAAATAAAAATAAATAAAAAATAAAAATCCATTTATTGCTTAAACTTTGGTACATAGAAAGAAAAAAAAACATTAGAAAACACATTTAAGCAATGGGTTGTGGCTCAGCTTAATTACTTAACTACTTACTTACTAAATTACCAATTTTATTTTACAGATGAAAGACGAAAAGTTCTCCGAATACCTCAATCTGATGCGTGAACGTGACGCGCGATACACGCTCTACTTCGAGAACTTGGGCCTACACATGAAGTTGAAGGAGCTGGACGGCAGTTCGTATACGGTGGATCCTGTATATGGAGACCCGGTTGTGCTGAGAATTGCGCTTGATAACTGCAGGTATTCTAGAACGTTCTGGCTGGGAGAGCCCCATATAACCATCGTGAGTCCTCCCGTTTTCGGCGGTGTTATGCAGCTCTATGCATTTTCACAGCAGGGAATAAAAAGAAATGTAGGTATTCTAGAACGAAGGTAATCAATATAGCCCCACGAATTAGCGGGGTAAAGTGGCAATGGTCAGTGCCCATAGCGAGGTACACTGACGGCCAATGGGGCAGCAAAGTTTTAATCGAGACCTCGTACTACCATACGCAGTGTAGACGACCGCTTGCCCGATGGAAGGACGACCTGGTAACAATTGGTGGAAACCGTTAGTTGCAGGCGACAAAAGATCGTCCCTGCTAGAAAACTATTTCTTTAATTACTAAATTAGGAGAGGCCTATGTTGAGCAGTGGAAAAATGTAGGCTGATGATGATGAAGATCGCTTATAGGTTGAAGAAGACACTATGCTGAATAAAGTTAATTTAAAAAAATAAGAAACCGACTTCAGCACTAAAAAGTAATAAAATAATTTAAAATAAACGATAGTATTAATACATATTAACAATTTGTAATTAGTAACTTTTGGAGTCAGTGCCAGCCCAGGATAGTTTTTTTTGTTTATAAGATAGTACGAGACGCGCCTATAATATTAATGAAGGTTTTGGCTGTCACCGACTCCAAAAGTAACTAATTATAAATTGTAAATATGTATTAATAATATCGTTTATTTTAAATTATTTTATTACTTTTTAGTGCTGAAGTCGGTTTCTTATTTTTTTAAATTAACTTTATTTAAAAATTTTTAGTGGGAAGCAAGTCTCCCTCTACAAAAGACGCCTAAATTTTCATCCAGAAGAGCTTTTGACTCGGGGATCACTTGAATCCTTTTTTTTGTGGGAGGAAGACTTGACGTCTTTCCTCTGTCCAGGGGAACGACGGGGTATGTCGGACTCCGCGCCGCAAAGATAGAGCGGCGACGCGCTTACCGACTAAAACCCCTCGGTGTGCCACCTCTGCGCTTATGGCCGAAACCGGAAGAAACGCGGCTGCACGCTACTGACGATACGATCCCGATACGATCCCGGACAGCGCCTCTACCCTGTTAAGGGTTTCTCCTCTGAGCTAGAATGTAGCTCTAGGCGACAGATATTGAGCTACCCCCTTCCGAAAGTACCACGCGCCACCTCGAGGCCTATATGGCGGCAGTGGATCTCCCCCCGGGGATCACTGCCGCAGGTCGGGCGTATGGCGGTTGCAGGACAAAGTGGTAGTTCTGCCTCCGTCTGCCCAACCTTCTGCTGTGGATAGTGTTAGAGGAGAGGGCTTTGCGCTCTCTCTCCGCAGCTTTTTTTTGCGAAAGTACGACCTCACAAAAGGTGGACACTCCAATCCAAGACCTCTCCTCGCTCACCATAGCAGAGACTACATTTGGCAAGGAGAGGTCGTTTCCCACGATTGCCGCGAGAGTTGCGAGGGCAATAGCCTCTTGCAGGTATTTCTTCGCTGCTCTATAAATGTCGAGCAGTTCAACCTCAACGGGTACCGCTTGAATCCTGTCCTATGAGCTGATGTTACACATGACTCATTATAATCTAACACAACCCTGCATTTTATTACCTACTTCTTTTTAACTTCATCATCCCAATATGTCCCAATTAAACCATCATTTTATTACAAACCTTCTTTATAACCGCAAAGGTATAAGAACTTTTTAGAAAATAACCCAAAGTCAAAATAAAAACGAAAATAGAGGCTGACGTTTATACTGTCTATTTATTAATTAAAATATCTATACAAACTAATCTAGTGCAGTGTTTGTTTGTAATATCTAAATATACAGGGTGTCCGGGCATCGATGTCGGATACTTTAAGGGGGTAAAATATGGTATTTTTATCGACAAATCACGATTCCAATTTTCTCTAGCTACCTCCATTACAAAATGGCAGCCATTTTGTTTTTTTCAACTCGACGCGCGGGTGCTTGTACTGATTTAGTCATTGCTATCCATGTAAACGTCTTAGGAAGATGAAAGATGTCTCATTTGAAAGTAAATAATGTAAGGTATTATTGAATGTAAGATTTTATTCCATTTCTTAGTTATAAAATAACAAAAAATCATTACAAAAATAAAAATCAATATTTTTTTACAGATTTTTTCTGCATTTATTTAATTTTTGTTAAAATTTGACCAATTAACCTACGTTTTTCATCTTGTTTTTTGATAGTACAGAATATTTACTTTAAAAAAACCATACATCTTATAGCCTTATGTATGATAGTTCTAAAGTTACGATGGTTTGAATATGATCCTTAGCCAAGAAAATCGTCTCGTATTGCGAGGAGTGCTCGACGTGCTCGCCCATGGGACTGCGTTGTTGGGATTATCTGTCGTGGACTATTATTTAGTCCGTCTAAGTGAAGGTAATTAATAAAAAAATGCTACATTTTATTCCATATCTTTATCAAAAAATAACAAAAGAGGATGATAAAAACAAAAACAATTATGTGTTTTCGTAATTTTTTTAGATTATTTGTCTTTTTCTTAAAAAATGACCATTAAGCTACTTTTTTCTTTGTTTTTGATAGTACAGCATATTTACTTAGGGTATCTATGATAGTTCAAATGGTTAGACAGTTTGTATATGACCCTTAGCCATACAGTCCCACGGATGAGTAATCCTGAGAATGCGAGGCGATTTTCACGGTTAAGGTTCATATTCAAACCTCCGTAACTTTTGAACTATCATACATAGGGCTATAAAATGCACGACTTATTTTTGAGTAAATATCCTGTACTATTAATAAACAACAAAAAAAATTTAGCCTAATGGGTCAGTTTTTAAGAAAAAGACAAATAATATAAAAAATATACGAAAACACATAATGGTTTTTGTTTTCATCATCCTCTTTTGTTATTTTATGATAAAGATATGGAATAAAATGTAGCAGTTTTTGATAAATTACCTTCACTTAGACGGACTAAATAATAGTCCAAGTCAGATAATCCCAACAACGCAGTCCCAGGGCGAGCACGTCGAGCACTCCTCGCAATACGAGACGATTTTCTTGGCTAAGGATCATATTCAAACCATCGTTACTTTAGAACTATCATACATAAGGCTATAGGATGTATGGTTTTTTTTAAGTAATTATTCTGTACTATCAAAAAACAAGATGAAAAACGTAGGTTAATGGGTCAAATTTTAACAAAAATTAAATAAATGCAGAAAATATCTGTAAAAAAAAATATTGATTTTTATTTTTGTAATGATTTTTTGTTATTGTATAATTAAGAAATGGAATAAAATCTTACATTCAATAATACCTTACATTATTTACTTTCAAATGAGACATCTTTCATCTTCCTAAGACGTTTACATGGATAGCAATGACTAAATCAGTACAAGCACCCGCGCGTCGAGTTGAAAAAAACAAGATGGCTGCCATTTTGTAATGGAGGTAGCTAGAGAAAATTGGAATCGTGATTTGTCGATAAAAAATACCATATTTTACCCCCTTAAAGTATCCGACATCGATGCCCGGACACCCTGTATATTTATTTTACTAAAGTTTTATGAAAATGCACTGAAGATATATGTGTAATAGGTACCTATATTAGTATAAAAAACATTTTTAAAAAATGTTATTGGTTCGGGTTTATTTCAGTGTGTGTTATCGAATTAAAAAACAGGACATTTTTATATCTAAAACCCATGAATTGTGAACAGCATTTGATTTAAATACGAAAGAATACAGCCAAAAAATTTTCATCCAGAAATTCTTATAGTATCAAGAATATCGCGAGCAAAACCACGGGTCACAGGTAGTTTTACTTTTAATAATGTCAATCGAAACCCCGGCCTACATTGTTGCGGGTTTTTCTCGATTTTTCCTGGATCCCATCATCAGATCCTGATTTCCTTGACATGGGACCACTTCGCGAATATCCGCTTTCTAATGAAACAAGAATTTTAAAATGCTCCATTCATGCTTACAAAGAAATCGCGTAACAAACACACAAAAAAAAAAATATACACGTCGAATAGAGAACCTCCTCCTGTTTTTTTGGAAGTCGGTTAAAAATGACTTCCTAATCTACTTACCGAAGTATTTATTTAATCTTAATTACTTTCAGGGCACAACTATCATCAACTCAGTCGGAATTGAGTAAGAAAAATATCGAGTACGCAGACACAGTCCCTCAGAGGCAATACGACGCTCTCGAAGCAAAGCATTCAGAACTTATCAAGAATTTGGACGAAATTAAGAAGGAGCTGGAGGCTTTGAAGGAAACTCATAGCAATGTTTTAGGTAAGACTAGCAGCGCCCCACGGTTTTACTCGCGTAGTTCCCGCTCCCGTGAGAATGAAGTGATAAAATTATGTTAAAAACTTTCCTCTTGAATCACTCTATCTATTAAAACAAACCGCATCAAAATCCTTTGCGTAGTTTTAAAGATTTAAGCATACATAGGGACAGACAGCGGGAAGCGACTTTGTTTTATACTGTGGTGACTCTCTTTTTGACAGCCCAAAAGAAGAGTATAGAAGAAGAGTTGTCGGAGGTGAAGGAGCGATGCAGTGAACTGGACCGCGTCGGCACCCCGCGCCCGCAGTGGGACGTCTGCGCTGACTTTATTGGGGGAGGACGGAACAGGTAACTAGTCTATAACATCATATTATTACGAAATCAGAGGTAAAAGTATATTACTTAGCCCAACATTTTAAATTCCAGATGGTGGCAATTGACTAACGGGTTATCATCCAGAGATATCCTACGGGTTCTGCTAAAGGAGCTAGGACCGGCAGCTGAAAACGAAAATTTGGAGTATTTTGATGGACTTGTACGTACTCATAATCCTACTTCCCATTAAGTAATATTTATAATCGCGAATGATTTAAGAACGGATGTAGGTATGTCTGTTACTGTTTCACACAAAAACTACTGAACCGAAATGCAGATGACATTTTGTCCAGATGTTCCTTATAATTAGGAAAACCTAAAACATAATACTTTTTATCCCAATATTCCCTCGCGATAGGGATTTATACGCAGGTAAAGCCACAGGCACAGTTTGTTCATATAGTGAAAAGCTAAAGAGCATTTGTAAAAAATATGTTTTTCATCCCCCCACCTCGTAAAATGTTTTCTTCTTTAGGGAACAGACCCCAGTATCCCTCCTTACCTCCGCTACGAGGGTAAAGTCCGCAACTTGCGGCTAAACCGGCGTGACGTCAGTCTCATCATCACCGATATCTGGAAGGGGAAGGAACATCACCCCGAGATGAGCATGCAGGATTATATCACCAAGTATTTCGAGGACAGGTTGGTTAGAAAATAACTAGGAAATCTAGGAATAGAATTAAATAGGGTAATTTTTTAATGGGCGTGTTAGATCATATCTGTATCTATGGAGAATAGCGAAAATTGAAGGCGATTCGTGAAGCGGAACCGTTGCAATTAACTAGTAGGTACTAGTTACTACATTCTATACGGACGCAGCGCAGCGCAGAGCATTTTCCACGGTCAAACTATTATCGACATTGTGCACGTTGAAATAAGATCGAAAATCTATTAACACTTGCGCGGTACTTTTCGTCTGTTTGTAGTCTTGTTGTTTTAATTGAGTTTCGATCTTATTTCAACGTGTAAAATGTCGATAATAGTTTGGCAGTGGAAAATACGAGATGATTGGTGGTCAGACGACGCGTATGCTCATAAGTACCAGCGGTACCCGCGAGCTGGCGCTGTATTCGCACTTCGATCGCGATCTTGCGCCTGATTGGTAGAACGGGAGCGTGGTGATCTTTTGCAAAAATATGGCGGTTCGTGTGTAACGGTGTTAAGGAGCAACGACGTAAAAGCTTAATAATCGTAAAAAATAACAATATATTTAAGCCAAATATCGCAGAATTCATGCTTGTGCAACTGGGAATGTGCTTTTAAAATATATTTGTGTATCTTAGTATCTCCCTTCTGGCCGACCTTTTTACATAGGTTTCAAATTGTAACGGATAATCATCGAAGCGCATGATCCAGATCCTGAGAAGACCATTGAGGTACGTGGGTGTTACATGATTTTACTGGTTACACATGTGACGAGAGGAGATTCATCTGTTCGGCAGTTTGTAAAATCTACCTTCATTTTTTATCGCTATCTTTTAAACATACGCAGTACAATTTATACGTAGGTACTATAGTTTTCACCCAAACGCTTCAACGCCAGTAATTAATAATAATTGCTGTGTACACCAGTAATTGTTATATACAGGGTTATTGGTTAAGTCGACCTATTCCCGTCAAGGGCGTGTATAGGTAGCGGCACGTAAGTTTAGCGCTGAGCGAAATGTAGAGGGGATATCTGCGCATGTGTACAGTAGCGAACAAAATATAATTACGTTCAACTCAATTACAATTACTATAACTACTTAAACAAATATTTTTAACAACATATTTTATTTAAATAAGTAGTAAATATATCATGCACGAATTGTGGATGATATTAGGTACTGTGGCGCGCGCTAACATTAATAATTACTTAATATATAAAGTTTAAGTTAAGTTAATTAAATTATTGACCATCTACTAAAATACACGAAAAAAACAAAAATATCAAACAAACTTAAAATTAAAAAAAACAATATCCATGAACGGCAATAGTAATTAATATACTTTAGAACGCGACTGTTCATTCTGATGTCCGCGGAGTGTGTTGTCGTGGCGGGGGACGGAGTACGGCAGACTAGCCAACCGGCGCTGCGCACACACTCCCCTCGTCCCTCTAGCCCCCCTGTGATACCTTATTTTTGACTTCTGCGCAATAACGGTCAGCGCTAAAGTTTCGTGCCGCTACTTATAGTTTACATTGTTTCCGACTGATTTCACCATGAAATACCCTACCCTAAACCTAACCGTTTAAGAGATATTTCAATTTATTTGTTTTTATAAAAATCACCGGATCTTCGGCTATAAGCTTGGATATTTTCAAATGCGCATGTCTTATTATTACTATTACTTGATTTTTACGTTTACAATAAGGTGCTTTGTGACCCCAATAACCAATATTGTACCTAAAATAAATAAATAAGTAGTTGTAGACGATTAAAACTTTTAAAAAATAATAACAATCAGAAAGTTTATTTTTCTTTCAAGGATATCTAGAAAAAAAAATATGGCACCTGTTTGGCAGATGTGCTTAAAAATATCTACGTTTCATCGGCTATCCAACGAGCTATAACAACCTAGGGTTTTATCGAAATTTCGTACAAAACATGTAGTTTTATAGGCTACCGGGGAGGTTAAATAAAACAATAGGTCAGCATACAGAACAAGATACTAAACTTATTAAACTTTTAAGTACTACACACACCATTTTTTTTTATTTCATTGGCCGCATTAATGATTCTGTCTCTCAGTACTTCAATTGATGAAATTGGGTTGGGCTCACTGTACATGAGACTCTTTATGTACCCCCACGCATAAAAATCCACAAATTCAAAATTAAGAAATTTGGCCAGAATTAGGAAATTTGGTCAAAATTAAGAAATTTGTTCAAAATTAAGAAATCTGGCCAAAATTGGGAAATTTTGTCAAAATTGGGAAATTTGGTCAAAATTAAGAAATTAAGTCAAAATTGGGAAATTTGCCCAAAATTAAGAAATTTAGTCAAAATAAAGAAATTAAGGCAAAATTGGGAAATCTGGCCAAAATTGGGAAATGTGGTCATAATTGGGAAATTTGGTCAAAATTTAGATATTAAGTCAAAATTGGGAAATTTGCCCAAAACAAAGAAATTTAATCAAAATAAATAAAATTTGGTCAAAATTAAGAAATCTGATCAAATTTCCCAATTTTGGCCAATTTACCAATTTTGACCAAATTTCTTGATTTTGGCCAAATTCGTTATTTTGGCTAAATATCCCAAATTAGACCAAATTTCTTAATTTTGGGCAAATTTCCCAATATTGACCAATTTTTTTAATTTTGGCCAAATTTCTTTGTTTTCGGCAAATTTCCCAATTTTGACTTAATATCTTAATTTTGACCAAATTTCCCAATTATGACCACATTTCCCAATTTTGGCCAGATTTCCCAATTTTGCCTTAATTTCTTTATTTTGACTAAATTTCTTAATTTTGGGCAAATTTCCCAATTTTGACTTAATTTCTTAATTTTGACCAAATTTCCCAATTTTGGCCAGATTTCTTAATTTTGACCAAATTTCTTAATTTTGACCAAATTTCTTAATTTTGACCAAATTTCTTAATTTTGACCAAATTTCCCAATTTTGGCCAGATTTCAAATTTCCGAATTTTGGCCAGATTTCTTAATTTTGACCAAATTTCTTTGTTTTGGGCAAATTTCCGAATTTTGACTTAAAATCTTAATTTTGACCAAATTTCCCAATTTTGGCCAGATTTCAAATTTCCCAATTTTGGCCAGATTTCTTAATTTTGACCAAATTTCCCAATTTTGACCAAATTTCCCAATTTTGGCCAGATTTCTTAATTTTGACCAAATTTCTTGTTTTGGGCAAATTTCCCAATTTTGGCCAGATTTCTTAATTTTGACCAAATTTTATTTATTTTGGCTAAATTTTTTAATTTTGACCAAATTTCCCAATTTTGGCCAGATTTCCCAATTTTGGCAAATTTCCCAATTTTGGCCAGATTTCTTAATTTTGACCAAATTTTATATTTTTTGACTTTTTTTCTTAATTGTGGGCTAATTTCCAATTTTGACCAAATTTCTTAATTTTGACCAAATTTCCCAATTTTTGCCAGATTTCTTAATTTTGACCAAATTTCTTTGTTTTGGGCAAATTTCCGAATTTTGACTTAATTTCCTAATTTTGACCAAATTTCACAATTTTGGCCAGATTTCAAATTTCCCAATTTTGGCCAGATTTCTTAATTTTGACCAAATTTCCCAATTTTGAACAAAATTCCCAATTTTGGCCAGATTTCTTAATATTGTCCAAATTTCTTGTTTTGGGCAAATTTCCCAATTTTGGCCAGATTTCTTAATTTTGACCAAATTTCTTAATTTTGACCAAATTTCCCAATTTTGGCCAGATTTCAAATTTCCGAATTTTGGCCAGATTTCTTAATTTTGACCAAATTTCTTTGTTTTGGGCAAATTTCCGAATTTTGACTTAAAATCTTAATTTTGACCAAATTTCCCAATTTTGGCCAGATTTCAAATTTCCCAATTTTGGCCAGATTTCTTAATTTTGACCAAATTTCCCAATTTTGACCAAATTTCCCAATTTTGGCCAGATTTCTTAATTTTGACCAAATTTCTTGTTTTGGGCAAATTTCCCAATTTTGGCCAGATTTCTTAATTTTGACCAAATTTTATTTATTTTGGCTAAATTTTTTAATTTTGACCAAATTTCCCAATTTTGGCCAGATTTCCCAATTTTGGCAAATTTCCCAATTTTGGCCAGATTTCTTAATTTTGACCAAATTTTATATTTTTTGACTTTTTTTCTTAATTGTGGGCTAATTTCCAATTTTGACCAAATTTCTTAATTTTGACCAAATTTCCCAATTTTTGCCAGATTTCTTAATTTTGACCAAATTTCTTTGTTTTGGGCAAATTTCCGAATTTTGACTTAATTTCCTAATTTTGACCAAATTTCACAATTTTGGCCAGATTTCAAATTTCCCAATTTTGGCCAGATTTCTTAATTTTGACCAAATTTCCCAATTTTGAACAAAATTCCCAATTTTGGCCAGATTTCTTAATATTGTCCAAATTTCTTGTTTTGGGCAAATTTCCCAATTTTGGCCAGATTTCTTAATTTTGACCAAATTTTATTTATTTTGATTAAATTTCTTAATTTTGACCAAATTTCTAAATTTTGACCAATTTTTTTAATTTTAGACAAATTCCTACTTATGGCCAAAATTCCCAATTTTGGCCAAATTTCCCAATTTTGACCAATTTCCCAATTTTGACCAAATTTCTTGATTTTGGGCAAATTTCCCAATATTGACCAATTTTTTTAATTTTGGCCAAATTTCTTTGTTTTCGGCAAATTTCCCAATTTTGACTTAATATCTTAATTTTGACCAAATTTCCCAATTATGACCACATTTCCCAATTTTGGCCAGATTTCCCAATTTTGCCTTAATTTCTTTATTTTGACTAAATTTCTTAATTTTGGGCAAATTTCCCAATTTTGACTTAATTTCTTAATTTTGACCAAATTTCCCAATTTTGGCCAGATTTCTTAATTTTGACCAAATTTCTTAATTTTGACCAAATTTCCCAATTTTGGCCAGATTTCAAATTTCCGAATTTTGGCCAGATTTCTTAATTTTGACCAAATTTCTTTGTTTTGGGCAAATTTCCGAATTTTGACTTAAAATCTTAATTTTGACCAAATTTCCCAATTTTGGCCAGATTTCAAATTTCCCAATTTTGGCCAGATTTCTTAATTTTGACCAAATTTCCCAATTTTGACCAAATTTCCCAATTTTGGCCAGATTTCTTAATTTTGACGAAATTTCTTGTTTTGGGCAAATTTCCCAATTTTGGCCAGATTTCTTAATTTTGACCAAATTTTATGTATTTCGGCTAAATTTTTTAATTTTGACCAAATTTCCCAATTTTGGCCAGATTTCTTAATTTTGACCAAATTTTATATTTTTTGACTTTTTTTCTTAATTGTGGGCTAATTTCCAATTTTGACCAAATTTCTTAATTTTGACCAAATTTCCCAATTTTTGCCAGTTTTCTTAATTTTGACCAAATTTCCCAAGTTTGGCCAGATTTCTTAATTTAGACCAAATTTCTTTGTTTTGGGCAAATTTCCGAATTTTGACTTAATTTCCTAATTTTGACCAAATTTCACAATTTTGGCCAGATTTCAAATTTCCCAATTTTGGCCAGTTTTCTTAATTTTGACCAAATTTCCCAATTTTGAACAAAATTCCCAATTTTGGCCAGATTTCTTAATATTGACCAAATTTCTTGTTTTGACCAAATTTCTTAATTTTGACCAAATTTCCCAATTTTGGCCAGATTTCAAATTTCCGAATTTTGGCCAGATTTCTTAATTTTGACCAAATTTCTTTGTTTTGGGCAAATTTCCGAATTTTGACTTAAAATCTTAATTTTGACCAAATTTCCCAATTTTGGCCAGATTTCAAATTTCCCAATTTTGGCCAGATTTCTTAATTTTGACCAAATTTCCCAATTTTGACCAAATTCCCAATTTTGGCCAGATTTCTTAATTTTGACCAAATTTCTTGTTTTGGGCAAATTTCCCAATTTTGGCCAGATTTCTTAATTTTGACCAAATTTTATTTATTTCGGCTAAATTTTTTAATTTTGACCAAATTTCCCAATTTTGGCCAGATTTCCCAATTTTGGCAAATTTCCCAATTTTGGCCAGATTTCTTAATTTTGACCAAATTTTATATTTTTTGACTTTTTTTCTTAATTGTGGGCTAATTTCCAATTTTGACCAAATTTCTTAATTTTGACCAAATTTCCCAATTTTTGCCAGATTTCTTAATTTTGACCAAATTTCCCAATTTTGGCCAGATTTCTTAATTTAGACCAAATTTCTTTGTTTTGGGCAAATTTCCGAATTTTGACTTAATTTCCTAATTTTGACCAAATTTCACAATTTTGGCCAGATTTCAAATTTCCCAATTTTGGCCAGTTTTCTTAATTTTGACCAAATTTCCCAATTTTGAACAAAATTCCCAATTTTGGCCAGATTTCTTAATATTGACCAAATTTCTTGTTTTGACCAAATTTCTTAATTTTGACCAAATTTCTTAATTTTGACCAAATTTCCCAATTTTGGCCAGATTTCTTAATTTTGACCAAATTTCCCAATTTTGACCAAATTTCCCAATTTTGGCCAGATTTCTTAATTTTGACCAAATTTCTTGTTTTGGGCAATTTTCCAAATTTTGGCCAGATTTCTTAATTTTGACCAAATTTCCCAATTTTGGCCAGATTTCTTAATTTTGACCAAATTTCTGTTTTGGGCAAATTTTCGAATTTTGACTTAATTTCTTAATTTTGACCAAATTTCCCAATTTTGGCCAGATTTCTTAATTTTGACCAAATTTCCCAATTTTGGCCAGATTTCTTAATTTTGACCAAATTTCTTTGTTTTGGGCAAATTTCCGAATTTTGACTTAATTTCTTAATTTTGACCAAATTTCCCAATTTTGACCAAATTTCCCAATTTTGGCCAGATTTCTTAATTTTGACCAAATTTCCCAATTTTGGCCAAATTTCCCAATTTTGACCAAATTTCCCAATTTTGGCCAAATTTCCCAATTTTGGCCAAATTTCCCAATGTTGACCAAATTCTTAATTTTGACCAAATTTCCTAATTTTGACCAAATTTCCTAATTCTGGCCAAATTTCTTAATTTTGAATTTGTGGATTTTTATGCGTGGGGGTACATAAAGAGTCTCATGTACAGTGAGCCCAACCCAATTTCATCAATTGAAGTACTGAGAGACAGAATCATTAATGCGGCCAATGAAATAAGAACAAAATTAACTACTGGTGTAGTGAAAACTGGTCTTCGCAAAATAATGCGAAGATGTGTGCAATGCAGGGGCCGACATGTCGAACATGAAATTTAGACTCAAAAATGGTGTGTGTAGTACTTAAAAGTTTAATAAGTTTAGTATCTTGTTCTGTATGCTGACCTATTGTTTTATTTAACCTCCCCGGTAGCCTATAAAACTACATGTTTTGTACGAAATTTCGATAAAACCCTAGGTTGTTATAGCTCGTTGGATAGCCGATGAAACGTAGATATTTTTAAGCACATCTGCCAAACAGGTGCCATATTTTTTTTTCTAGATATCCTTGAAAGAAAAATAAACTTTCTGATTGTTATTATTTTTTAAAAGTTTTAATCGTCTACAACTACTTATTTATTTATTTTAGGTACAATATTGGTTATTGGGGTCACAAAGCACCTTATTGTAAACGTAAAAATCAAGTAATAGTAATAATAAGACGAAGATCCGGTGATTTTTATAAAAACAAATAAATTGAAATATCTCTTAAACGGTTAGGTTTAGGGTAGGGTGTTTCATGGTGAAATCAGTCGGAAACAATGTAAACTACACGCCCTTGACGGGAATAGGTCGACTTAACCAATAACCCTGTATATTAGATTAAAGCCTTTTTATTATAACACTTTGTAATTTTTAATACTTATATTATACTGTTGGTGTTCCTATTTAAATAAATAAATAAACGCCTGGTGTGGGCTATTTACCCGCACCAGCTACTTGTATCTATCTGAGTATATAGGTAGGTACTTAATAATACGAAATTCAAGTGTCTGCGGACATATGTCAAACTCTAAAATACCGTGCCTGTATTGGTTCTTCGAAGTTTCCTGTCTGATCTAGTATCTCCTTAATAGTTTGTGGGTACACGTAACGAAAGCTGGTTAAAAACTTCGAAATAAAAGTATTTTGGTTCGGTTGTTAACTAAAAGACCAAAATATTTTTCGAATCCTGACTTACACGAATTCGACTTATGCGGATATCTCTCGGTCCCACCTATCGCGTAAGTCCGGGATATTACTGTGTACTTAGCCAAAAGTATTATAAAAATGAATGTTATCCGGAATAATGAATATTAAGATGATCAGAATGGCGCCAGAATAAGGATGTTACAACTGCACAATAAATCGTGCAGCTATTGCACGATTGCACAGTTAGGGCGGGACTAGATCTTCCGTCCGCCACCCGTCTGCTTCACCCCCTTAAAAACCGAAATTTGACAAGTAACCTCGCCTTAATCGCGCTAAACGATTTGAAATCACTACATAGTATAAAACAAAGTCGCTTTCTCTATCCCTATGTATGCTTAGATCTTTAAAACTACGCAACGGATTTTGATGCGGTTTGTTTTAGTAGATAGAGTGAATTTTATCCCCATATTCCTACAGTAACGGGAACTACGCGGGTGAAACCGCGGGGCACTTCTAGTAAATAATAAAATGTATCTTTTAGCGCTAGATAGTCTATTTAGAAATAGATCAGCATGAACATAAAGCCGCGGAGCACAGCTTTATTATGGTAAGCCTTGAGTAGTGCGACGTATTGCCTACTGTGCTTCAATGCCGTTGTGGTTAAAGCCTTTGACTTCCAATCGGAAGGTGCCCGGTTCGATACCTGCCACTTACTTGTATTGAACTTTCTAATTCATAATGTACATATATTCGACGCTCTAAAAGCTCAAACATGAGCGGTATTCGCTGGCACTGCAGGTATATACCGCGCTGGTTTTACTGAAGTATCCCTTCCGCCCGCACATGGCCAGCATGGTTGACTTAAGGCCTGATCACCCTAATTCAGGGTAGGCTCGAGCCCCTCGGTGGGGACATATATGAGCTGATGATGATTCGCGTACTAATCCGAAGATATAGTTTTTATAGTTATCATGGTTATTAGCACTCAAATTATTATGATTAACGGGATATTTACCATGTACTTATATTATTTAACTGTCCAAAACTTGGAGCCCAGTTCTGAGAATATGAAACAAATATCGAAAAAGTGCTAAAGATGCCGCGAGTAGATAGTGTCAGTGTTGTGTGTCGTGATTGATTTTGTGATGTGGGTGACAACAGTGGTAGGGGTGTTGTGCGTAATAAAAGGACAAGAAAGAGGGTAGACAGATTTGTCTGTTCTTAAACAATTATCAAATCTACCCGCAGTACGGTCCAACAGTTCGTCCGTGATCATGGCGCTTGCAACAGCGTCGATATATCGAAAACTCGAAATAAATAATACACATGGTAAATATCCCGTTAATTATAATAATTTGATCCGTAGATACCAACAAGCTAGCGTACGCGCGGAGTGGGCGTACAACCTGTTCGCGAGCGTGGAGCAGACGCTGGAGGAGCCGGCGGTGCGCGTGTTCTGGGGCGCGGCGCGCGGCCTGCTCAGCGAGCACGTCCACTGGGGGCTGCGGAGGGACTGGGCCGGCCTGCGCGACCGCCTCGCCGCGCACACGGTACTACGGTGTGGTGGTATTCACACGATCACGGTATAAATACTTTGGGAATCTCCATTAAAAAGGGAGGATCCTCTCACTAGAGAGGTGCTTCCCAACGGTTGTCGTGGCTCTCGTATATAAGGTCAATCTCTATCTCTCGGTGAATTTCACTTGCGCGATTCAGGACACTTTAGTTTAGTTCGCATGGGGCGACGTAAATGTTGCTACAATACTATGACTAGGCGAAGGTATTTACCGCTCGCAAAACAGATTACACGCGGGAACTTGGAACCGGCACACGGAAATCGGGAACCAGCATTCGGGAACCGGAAAACCGCACACAGATACTGATACAGTAACCGGGAATCGGCCCATGACCCCGGCAAAAGCCTTTTAGCATTTTTCTCGTGATTTTTCATGAGTAAGCGAGCCGAACGATTAATATTAACTGATTTAAAATCAATAAGTACTTATTTATTTGCCAGACAATATCGTGCGAGCAGTTTGAGAAGGTGGCCAAAGCGACGTTTCCTCTAAAGAGTGAAGTGGATATCAAGAACTTGATGGACGTCGTCCGCAAACAACTCAAAATGAAGATCAACAGCAACGAAATCGACTTGGATAAACTTTTTCATGAGGTTCTTTGTAATTTATGTGTTCCGCGTTCCACACCGCTTTCTGCGCTCCTATTGGTCGTATCGTGATGTTTTCTTTGTACAGTCAGCGTCAAATAAAAGTTAGCCCCCGCTTCACTTGGATATTGCCTACCAAGGAAGGTACTATTTATCTAACGCTGACTGTGCTAATATTTTTTAATGTAGATCATATTATTATTGATATTGGTCAGAGCGAGGAAGGTTTCGACCGCAGCGAGATGTCTCGCGAGCTGTACCGCCAGCGGCAGGCGGCGCAGGACCGCTACCTGCGCGAGCTGCTCGCCGCGCTGCGCCCGCGCCGCGCGCGCCGCCACGCGCCCGTCACGCTCGACAGGCTCAAGCGGGCCTTCGCTATCGTCGACCCGGCTATCGGTAATACTACTAATTAATACGAGAGGATGGATGGATATTTGCAACTTTTTCACGCAATAAGTACTGAATCGATTTAGATAAAATATGGCCCCGATGTTCTTTATGACTAGGAATAACACTTTCTCTCGGAATTCGAATATAAGTAAGTAAAACCGCAGGGCATAGCTAGTTTATCCGAATTTTTAACATTCTGGTATAATTTCAATACATTGGTGTATTCAGACCACATCCGCATGGAGCGGTACATCCGCTGGGTGTTCTGCGAGCAGAGCGAGCTGAGCGGGGAGAGCGCGGTGCCGCTGCAGCACGTGCTCGCTCGACTCGCCGCCGCCGACGTCGAGCGTGTGGGCCCGCGCGCCGGACACACGCGCCCACGATACAAACACCTATAATCACTTATAATATTATTCTATGGGCATCTTCACCGTATGTTTGGCAAGTATTTCTTATTGTACCTTCGAAAATAAACAATGATTGTATGATTATTTATTAAGACATTTTTATTTTATCGCTTTGAATATGTGTGTGCCTTAATAAGAAAAAACTAATTTATAATTTTCGCCCGAGTTCGGCCATATGGCCGCCTACTTTGCCCAACTAGGCTCCAAATCCGCCCAAAAACTTTTTGGTCCAAATCCGGTTTTAAGTGTGTGGAATTGATTAGGCATATCAAAAGACAAAAGAATCCGTTAAAACATCGCGAAATAACGATATTATAATTTCCGCCCAAATAAGCCCATTTTGGCCGCCTACTGGACCCAACTCGGCTCAAACTCCGCAAAAAACTTTTTGTTCCAAATCCAGTTTTAAGTGTGCGGAATCGATAAGGCACATCAACACTATATAAAATCCGTTAAAACAGCGCGAAAATACGAAATTATAATTTTCGCCCAAATACGGCCATATGGCCCCAACTCGGCTCGAAATTCGCCCAAAAACTTAGTGTTCCAAATCCGGTTTTAAGTGTGCGGAATCGATTAGGCACATCAAAACTATATAAAATCCGTTAAAACAGCGCGAAATAACGATATTATAATTTTCGCCCAAATACGGCCATATGGCCCCAACTCGGCTCGAAATTCGCCCAAAAACTTAGTGTTCCAAATCCGGTTTAAAGTGTGCGGTATCGATTAGGCACATCAAAACTATATAAAATCCGTTAAAACAGCGCGAAAATACGAAATTATAATTTTCGCCCAAATACGGCCATATGGCCCCAACTCGGCTCGAAATTCGCCCAAAAACTTAGTGTTCCAAATCCGGTTTTAAGTGTGCGGAATCGATTAGGCACATCAAAACTATATAAAATTCGTTAAAACAGCGCGAAAATACGAAATTATAATTTTCGCCCAAATACGGCCATATGGCCCCAACTCGGCTCGAAATTCGCCCAAAAACTTAGTGTTCCTAATCCGGTTTTAAGTGTGCGGAATCGATTAGGCACATCAAAACTATATAAAATTCGTTAAAACAGCGCGAAAATACGAAATTATAATTTTCGCCCAAATACGGCCATATGGCCCCAACTCGGCTCGAAATTCGCCCAAAAACTTAGTGTTCCTAATGCGGTTTTAAGTGTGCGGAATCGATTAGGCACATCAAAACTGTATAAAATTCGTTAAAACAGCGCGAAAATACGAAATTATAATTTTCGCCCAAATACGGCCATATGGCCCCAACTCGGCTCGAAATTCGCCCAAAAACTTAGTGTTCCAAATCCGGTTTTAAGTGTGCGGAATCGATTAGGCACATCAAAACTATATAAAATCCGTTAAAACAGCGCGAAAATACGAAATTATAATTTTCGCCCAAATACGGCCATATGGCCCCAACTCGGCTCGAAATTCGCCCAAAAACTTAGTGTTCCTAATCCGGTTTTAAGTGTGCGGAATCGATTAGGCACATCAAAACTATATAAAATCCGTTAAAACAGCGCGAAAATACGAAATTATAATTTTCGCCCAAATACGGCCATATGGCCCCAACTCGGCTCGAAATTCGCCCAAAAACTTAGTGTTCCAAATCCGGTTTTAAGTGTGCGGAATCGATTAGGCACATCAAAACTATATAAAATCCGTTAAAACAGCGCGAAAATACGAAATTATAATTTTCGCCCAAATACGGCCATATGGCCCCAACTCGGCTCGAAATTCGCCCAAAAACTTAGTGTTCCAAATCCGGTTTTAAGTGTGCGGAATCGATTAGGCACATCAAAACTATATAAAATCCGTTAAAACAGCGCGAAAATACGAAATTATAATTTTCGCCCAAATACGGCCATATGGCCCCAACTCGGCTCGAAATTCGCCCAAAAACTTAGTGTTCCAAATCCGGTTTTAAGTGTGCGGAATCGATTAGGCACTTCAAAACTATATCAAATCCGTTAAAACAGCGCGAAAATACGAAATTATA
Organism: Timandra comae; assembly: GCA_958496195.1. Taxonomy (NCBI): domain Eukaryota; kingdom Metazoa; phylum Arthropoda; class Insecta; order Lepidoptera; family Geometridae; genus Timandra; species Timandra comae. The sequence continues at coordinate 10,507,891 of OY292369.1, forward strand.
ATTTTCGCCCAAATACGGCCATATGGCCCCAACTCGGCTCGAAATTCGCCCAAAAACTTAGTGTTCCTAATGCGGTTTTAAGTGTGCGGAATCGATAAGGCACATCAAAACTATATAAAATTCGTTAAAACAGCGCGAAAATACGAAATTATAATTTTCGCCCAAATACGGCCATATGGCCCCAACTCGGCTCGAAATTCGCCCAAAAACTTAGTGTTCCAAATCCGGTTTTAAGTGTGCGGAATCGATTAGGCACATCAAAACTATATAAAATCCGTTAAAACAGCGCGAAAATACGAAATTATAATTTTCGCCCAAATACGGCCATATGGCCCCAACTCGGCTCGAAATTCGCCCAAAAACTTAGTGTTCCTAATCCGGTTTTAAGTGTGCGGAATCGATTAGGCACATCAAAACTATATAAAATCCGTTAAAACAGCGCGAAAATAAGAAATTATAATTTTCGCCCAAATACGGCCATATGGCCCTAACTCGGCTCGAAATTCGCCCAAAAACTTAGTGTTCCAAATCCGGTTTTAAGTGTGCGGAATCGATTAGGCACATCAAAACTATATAAAATCCGTTAAAACAGCGCGAAAATACGAAATTATAATTTTCGCCCAAATACGGCCATATGGCCCCAACTCGGCTCGAAATTCGCCCAAAAACTTAGTGTTCCAAATCCGGTTTTAAGTGTGCGGAATCGATTAGGCACATCAAAACTATATAAAATCCGTTAAAACAGCGCGAAAATACGAAATTATAATTTTCGCCCAAATACGGCCATATGGCCCCAACTCGGCTCGAAATTCGCCCAAAAACTTAGTGTTCCAAATCCGGTTTTAAGTGTGCGGAATCGATTAGGCACATCAAAACTATATAAAATCCGTTAAAACAGCGCGAAAATACGAAATTATAATTTTCGCCCAAATACGGCCATATGGCCCCAACTCGGCTCGAAATTCGCCCAAAAACTTAGTGTTCCAAATCCGGTTTTAAGTGTGCGGAATCGATTAGGCACATCAAAACTATATAAAATCCGTTAAAACAGCGCGAAAATACGAAATTATAATTTTCGCCCAAATACGGCCATATGGCCCCAACTCGGCTCGAAATTCGCCCAAAAACTTAGTGTTCCAAATCCGGTTTTAAGTGTGCGGAATCGATTAGGCACATCAAAACTACATAAAATCCGTTAAAACAGCGCGAAAATACGAAATTATAATTTTCGCCCAAATACGGCCATATGGCCCCAACTCGGCTCGAAATTCGCCCAAAAACTTAGTGTTCCAAATCCGGTTTTAAGTGTGCGGAATCAATTAGGCACATCAAAACTATATAAAATCCGTTAAAACAGCGCGAAATAACGATATTATAATTTTCGCCCAAATACGGCCATATGGCCCCAACTCGGCTCGAAATTCGCCCAAAAACTTAGTGTTCCAAATCCGGTTTTAAGTGTGCGGAATCGATTAGGCACATCAAAACTATATAAAATCCGTTAAAACAGCGCGAAAATACGAAATTATAATTTTCGCCCAAATACGGCCATATGGCCCCAACTCGGCTCGAAATTCGCCCAAAAACTTAGTGTTCCAAATCCGGTTTTAAGTGTGCGGAATCGATTAGGCACATCAAAACTATATAAAATCCGTTAAAACAGCGCGAAAATACGAAATTATAATTTTCGCCCAAATACGGCCATATGGCCCCAACTCGGCTCGAAATTCGCCCAAAAACTTAGTGTTCCAAATCCGGTTTTAAGTGTGCGGAATCGATTAGGCACATCAAAACTATATAAAATCCGTTAAAACAGCACGAAAATACGAAATTATAATATTCGCCCAAATACGGCCATATGGCCCCAACTCGGCTCGAAATTCGCCCAAAAACTTAGTGTTCCAAATCCGGTTTTAAGTGTGCGGAATCGATTAGGCACTTCAAAACTATATCAAATCCGTTAAAACAGCGCGAAAATACGAAATTATAATTTTCGCCCAAATACGGCCATATGGCCCCAACTCGGCTCGAAATTCGCCCAAAAACTTAGTGTTCCTAATGCGGTTTTAAGTGTGCGGAATCGATAAGGCACATCAAAACTATATAAAATTCGTTAAAACAGCGCGAAAATACGAAATTATAATTTTCGCCCAAATACGGCCATATGGCCCCAACTCGGCTCGAAATTCGCCCAAAAACTTAGTGTTCCAAATCCGGTTTTAAGTGTGCGGAATCGATTAGGCACATCAAAACTATATAAAATCCGTTAAAACAGCGCGAAAATACGAAATTATAATATTCGCCCAAATACGGCCATATGGCCCCAACTCGGCTCGAAATTCGCCCAAAAACTTAGTGTTCCAAATCCGGTTTTAAGTGTGCGGAATCGATTAGGCACATCAAAACTATATAAAATCCGTTAAAACAGCGCGAAAATACGAAATTATAATTTTCGCCCAAATACGGCCATATGGCCCCAACTCGGCTCGAAATTCGCCCAAAAACTTAGTGTTCCAAATCCGGTTTTAAGTGTGCGGAATCGATTAGGCACATCAAAACTATATAAAATCCGTTAAAACAGCGCGAAAATACGAAATTATAATTTTCGCCCAAATACGGCCATATGGCCCCAACTCGGCTCGAAATTCGCCCAAAAACTTAGTGTTCCAAATCCGGTTTTAAGTGTGCGGAATCAATTAGGCACATCAAAACTATATAAAATCCGTTAAAACAGCGCGAAAATACGAAATTATAATTTTCGCCCAAATACGGCCATATGGCCCCAACTCGGCTCGAAATTCGCCCAAAAACTTAGTGTTCCAAATCCGGTTTTAAGTGTGCGGAATCGATTAGGCACATCAAAACTATATAAAATCCGTTAAAACAGCGCGAAAATACAAAATTATAATTTTCGCCCAAATACGGCCATATGGCCCCAACTCGGCTCGAAATTCGCCCAAAAACTTAGTGTTCCAAATCCGGTTTTAAGTGTGCGGAATCGATTAGGCACATCAAAACTATATAAAATCCGTTAAAACAGCGCGAAAATACGAAATTATAATTTTCGCCCAAATACGGCCATATGGCCCCAACTCGGCTCGAAATTCGCCCAAAAACTTAGTGTTCCAAATCCGGTTTTAAGTGTGCGGAATCGATTAGGCACATCAAAACTATATAAAATCCGTTAAAACAGCGCGAAAATACGAAATTATAATTTTCGCCCAAATACGGCCATATGGCCCCAACTCGGCTCGAAATTCGCCCAAAAACTTAGTGTTCCAAATCCGGTTTTAAGTGTGCGGAATCGATTAGGCACATCAAAACTATATAAAATCCGTTAAAACAGCGCGAAAATACGAAATTATAATTTTCGCCCCAATACGGCCATATGGCCCCAACTCGGCTCGAAATTCGCCCAAAAACTTAGTGTTCCAAATCCGGTTTTAAGTGTGCGGAATCGATTAGGCACATCAAAACTATATAAAATCCGTTAAAACAGCGCGAAAATACGAAATTATAATTTTCGCCCAAATACGGCCATATGGCCCCAACTCGGCTCGAAATTCGCCCAAAAACTTAGTGTTCCAAATCCGGTTTTAAGTGTGCGGAATCGATTAGGCACATCAAAACTATATAAAATCCGTTAAAACAGCGCGAAAATACGAAATTATAATATTCGCCCAAATACGGCCATATGGCCCCAACTCGGCTCGAAATTCGCCCAAAAACTTAGTGTTCCAAATCCGGTTTTAAGTGTGCGGAATCGATTAGGCACATCAAAACTATATAAAATCCGTTAAAACAGCGCGAAAATACGAAATTATAATTTTCGCCCAAATACGGCCATATGGCCCCAACTCGGCTCGAAATTCGCCCAAAAACTTAGTGTTCCAAATCCGGTTTAAAGTGTGCGGTATCGATTAGGCACATCAAAACTATATAAAATCCGTTAAAACAGCGCGAAAATACGAAATTATAATTTTCGCCCAAATACGGCCATATGGCCCCAACTCGGCTCGAAATTCGCCCAAAAACTTAGTGTTCCAAATCCGGTTTTAAGTGTGCGGAATCAATTAGGCACATCAAAACTATATAAAATCCGTTAAAACAGCGCGAAAATACGAAATTATAATTTTCGCCCAAATACGGCCATATGGCCCCAACTCGGCTCGAAATTCGCCCAAAAACTTAGTGTTCCAAATCCGGTTTTAAGTGTGCGGAATCGATTAGGCACATCAAAACTATATAAAATCCGTTAAAACAGCGCGAAAATACGAAATTATAATATTCGCCCAAATACGGCCATATGGCCCCAATTCGGCTCGAAATTCGCCCAAAAACTTAGTGTTCCAAATCCGGTTTTAAGTGTGCGGAATCAATTAGGCACATCAAAACTATATAAAATCCGTTAAAACAGCGCGAAATAACGATATTATAATTTTCGCCCAAATACGGCCATATGGCCCCAACTCGGCTCGAAATTCGCCCAAAAACTTAGTGTTCCAAATCCGGTTTTAAGTGTGCGGAATCGATTAGGCACATCAAAACTATATAAAATCCGTTAAAACAGCGCGAAAATACGAAATTATAATTTTCGCCCAAATACGGCCATATGGCCCCAACTCGGCTCGAAATTCGACCAAAAACTTAGTGTTCCAAATCCGGTTTTAAGTGTGCGGAATCGATTAGGCACATCAAAACTATATAAAATCCGTTAAAACAGCGCGAAAATACGAAATTATAATATTCGCCCAAATACGGCCATATGGCCCCAACTCGGCTCGAAATTCGCCCAAAAACTTAGTGTTCCAAATCCGGTTTTAAGTGTGCGGAATCGATTAGGCACATCAAAACTATATAAAATCCGTTAAAACAGCGCGAAAATACGAAATTACAATTTTCGCCCAAATACGGCCATATGGCCCCAACTCGGCTCGAAATTCGCCCAAAAACTTAGTGTTCCAAATCCGGTTTTAAGTGTGCGGAATCGATTAGGCACATCAAAACTATATAAAATCCGTTAAAACAGCGCGAAAATACGAAATTATAATTTTCGCCCAAATACGGCCATATGGCCCCAACTCGGCTCGAAATTCGCCCAAAAACTTAGTGTTCCAAATCAGGTTTTAAGTGTGCGGAATCGATTAGGCACATCAAAACTATATAAAATCCGTTAAAACAGCGCGAAAATACGAAATTATAATTTTCGCCCAAATACGGCCATATGGCCCCAACTCGTAAGTGGTTTTTACTTTTAAGTTAAATTGTAAAGTGGTAAATTATTGCATGCCCAATGCATCCTATAAACATATAATAGATAAGGTTTTGCATAGTAAGTTAAGTAGCTCATCCATAGTTATTATTATGGTGGGAAATAGCATAGGTGTTAGTAGGAAGGAGATGGTGGACAGCGTAGATAAACTTTTGGGGTTGAAAGTTAGTAAGATAATGTTAGGTGCTTTTCCTTATTCTAGTTCTCTTACAGAACTAGAAAATAAGCACATTTACTCATTAAACAATATTATGTATAATTTGACATGCCGTCATAGTGACAAATTATTATACTTTGATAATAATAAATTTATTAATAGTTGTAAGTTGACACAGGACACTTTACATGTTCCAAGGAAATGTAGACATTTGATTGCTACTCTAGTAGCTTATTGTATTGATAGTGTTATAAATAGTATAACATTTTCTACTGACCGCACAGTAGTTAGTACATGTACTAACGATAATACTGTGTCTTTAAACTGTTAGATGTGACAAAAGAGAAGCAGTTTGCACTTAGTAGTTTATCTTTTTATTATCAGAATATTAATCGCTTCTCTGGCAAAGTACTTGACATTGAATTGTTATTAGATAAATTTAATTTTGACATATTATGCTTTTGTGAAACTTGGTTAAAGGCAGCAATTTAATGTTAATAATTTTAAGATAGCTAGTGCTTTCAATAGAGTATCCGCGGAAGGGGGTGGGTGTTTGATTTTGTTAAAGAATAATATTAAATTTAAAGAAAGGGTCGATATAACAAAATGCTCTATTGAACGCACTTGTGAGATAGCTTGTGCAGAAATTGATGGTTATGTTTTAGTTTGTGTTTATCGGCCTCCTTCATCTAACTTTTTAGCTTTTTTGTGTAACATGGAGGGGATGTTGAGTAAATTATCTAGTAGTAAAAAGTCACTTATAGTATGTGGGGACTTTAATATAGATTTATTAGTTGATTCTTCGGATAAGTTAAATTTAGTTTCCTTGTTTGAATCGTTTGGTTTGACCTTCTGTTTCAGTGAGCCTACCCGAGTCACTTATTGTACGAAGACATGCATTGACAACATATTTTCAAATTGTAATATTCTCGACAAGGGTTGTATCAGCGGTGTTAGGTCAGATCATCTAGGTTTACATATTAAAATTAATAAAATACTAACACCTAAGCCTTTTATTATTAATCATCGACCTCTCTCTGAGTATAGGTTACAAAAGTTAGACTTTCAGATAGATTTGGACCTAGGTTGTAGTCAGTTCTCTTCAAATAACCCGCATGATATTTGTACTCATATTTTTTCAGTCATAAGCAGCAACATTAATCAAATTTGTCCTCGGAAAAATATTGTGGTAAGCGGTAAGTCTTGTTTTAGTGATTGGGCTACTAAGGGTATTAGGAAAAGCAGGGATGTTTTGTTTGAACTGTATTTTAGAAAGTCGTGTACCAGCGATGAAACCTTCCATGAGTATGTTAGGAACTATTCCAAGGTTTTTAAAAGGGTTTGTCTTTTGGCTAAGGCCAAACATACTAGTAGGTTTATTCGTCAATCTAATGATAAAATCAAAGCTGTTTGGAAAACCGTCAACAAAGCGACTGGTAGGACTACTTCGAGGGATACTACATTCACATTGAAAACTAAGCATTCTTCCATTACGGACCCAATCTCTGTAGCTAATCATTTTGAAGACTTCTTTAGTAATATTCCTAAGGAAACCACTAAAAACCTTACGTCTTCTACGGCTAGAGCCGAGATACTTCTTAGGAATAACTTCAGAGAAAGTATTCCCAGTTTTACTTTTAAGCCTGTTTCCATAGTTCAGGTTATAAAAACCTTTCGATCACTTAACATGAAGTCCACAGAAGATTTATGGGGTATGTCAGTTAAGTTACTGAATTCTGTTATTGAGACCATAGCTCCTCACCTCACAGCGTTATTGAACCTGTGTCTAGATTATAGTATTTTCCCTGATGTGATGAAGCAGAGTCGAATTACTCCTATTTTTAAGTCAGGTTGTAAGGAGGATCCCAATAATTATAGGCCGGTTTCTGTTCTTCCTGCTCTTAGCAAGATTTTCGAAAAGATCATACTAGACCAGTTACTTTCTCACTTTAGTGACCACAATATACTACATAAAAATCAGTTTGGTTTTACGAAGGGCAAGTCGACTACGGACGCTGGGACTAAACTTTTGACTCACATCTTTGACGCATGGGAAGATTCACATGATGCTCTAGGTGTATTTTGCGACCTTTCGAAAGCTTTCGACTGCGTTGATCACTCGACGCTGCTTTCTAAACTTGACTGTTATGGTATTCGGGGTTCTGCTCTAGGTCTTGTCAAATCGTATCTAGGAGGTCGGCAACAGTGACGTTTTTGTTGTAATCACGGGCTGATACTGCGCTAGTTTTTATTACTAATTTATCTTTAAAACTCACCGTTTAAGTACAAGTATACTTAATTATAAAAGTTCTTGTGTTAAAGTTAGTTATTATATGATTAAAATACAAATTTACAGTATAAAAGTGGTGTAATTTGTGAAAATAATTAATTCTATTCGTGTTTCAACTGAGAATAGTGGGTATTTATTAAATACAATAACAAACATTTTGTTACTTCGGACTTCCCATCCTTCAGCTCGACACCTGTCATCTGACATTGACGTTTCTGCCCGCGTTCTTCAGTTGTCATCTGTCATTGACATTGACGTTTCTGCCTGCCCGTCTAGCTTCATATCTCCGGTATGGCAGCAAAGTGTTCTGGATGTGGGAAATACCTCTCGGCGACAGCAGCAGCACAATGCAGCGCTTGTCCGCTGTCATATCACAAAGGCTGCATCTCACTGCCGGATACTGCTGTGGTCAGCAAGGACTGGATATGCCCTTGCTGCAAACAAAAAACTCGCAAAGGCGACAATAGCAGCACGCCGGTGAAGCCGCTAGGCGAGCCGCGAGCACCGTCCGCTTCACACTTGGCCTCCTCCATCTCGTCTCAAGTCCCGCCCGCATCGACCGATGTTCTCAGGATGCATGATGAGATCCGTGAGTGGATGGCCGAGATTCGGGAGTTTCGGAAGGAGATGGCGGAGCTTAAGTCGTCGTTGTCTGGTGTCAGGGAGCGCCTTGACGGGCTTGAGCGTAGGCTTGAGTGTATAGAAAGCCGCGAACCCCCTACCGCTGACGGCAACATCGCTGAGCTGGAGCGAACCGTTCAGTCATTACGTCTGGAGCTCAATGACAGGGACCAGGAGGCGCTGCTGGCAGACTTGGACATCGGCGAGCTGCCGGAGGAGCGCGGCGAGAGCGCGGTGCACGTCGTGCAAGTGCTGGCGACGCGGCTGGGCGTGGCGCTGGACGAGCGCGACGTGGTGTTCGCCGAGCGCGTGGGGCCGGCGCCGGCGGCGGCGGGCGATGCGGGCGGCGGGCGGCCGCGCCGGCTTGTCGTGCGGCTGGCGCGCCGTCAACTACGCGACAGCCTGCTGCAGGCGGCGCGCGTGCGCCGGACAGTTACCGCGCCGGGACAGCGCGCCACTCGGATCTATGTCAATGAGCGGCTGACCCGTAACAACCGCTCGCTGTATCGTCGGGCGAGAACGGAATGCCGTGCCCAGCATTGGCGTTTTGTCTGGACGAGACGCGGACGCATCTATGTCCGGAAAGCCGAGGGGGCGCCGGCGCATCAGATCCGAAAATCTGAAGACTTGGACAGGTTGTTTGGCAGTGTAACAGGACAACATGCCATAGAAGTTTCCCATGCTGAAAATTTTTAAAATTGGTTAGGTACATGTTATATGATTTTTTTAAAAAATATAATCTTTTACTGGGTGTATTGTTACAGTCAATTCTTTATTTAATTAAGCATAGCAGAGGTGTAGTATACAAAGTCATTGATATTGTTGCTTCATGTTTCTTTGGTGTGTCGAACAGAAATAAATGTAAGGAGTCTGTTTTAGTTGCAGTCATTAGCATAATCACTTTCAACCCTAATTTAAATTTATTATTTATGGTCGGGACAATATTCTATATAAATAAAAATAATTTTCAAATATATATATTTATTTACATAAAATTCATAAATATTTCCAATGGGTAGTAAGCACTTTAGGATAGGTTTATATAATGCTGGCTCCCTTAGTACAGGTCATGATAATATGATACTAGCTTTTGAGAGAGAGGAAATGGATGTCATTGCCATTAATGAAACCTGGCTTAAGCCTGGAGAAGATCACGGTGCTCCGCACTTACCTGGCTACCGATTCACTCACACACCGCGCCCCTCTCATGTCCGAGGCGGTCGGGGTGGTGGTGTGGGATTTTTCATTAGGCGAGGCATCTATGCTAGAACATGGGCTCACCCACAAGATCCTAGCAATGGTTGTGTGGAGCAAATGTGGCTAATTCTGCATATATGTGGCAGGAAAATTGCCATAGGCACCGCTTACAGACCACCATGGTTCAATGCTGACACTTTCTTCGATGCTTTAACCGACAGTATAAACGCCATTAGCTACTGTGACTCTGTGATATTGTTGGGTGATTTTAACATCAATCTCCTGGCCTCAGATCAGGGCATGCAGAATAAGTTAAAAACCTTTCTTTCAAGTCTCTCTTTGGATCAATTTGTGACTTCTCCAACTCACTTTACTGACAAATCTGCAACATTAATTGATGTTATTTGTTGTAATTTACCGCCAAAAAACACTTTTGTTCGGCATATAGGTAACATTAATGGACATGCTTTAGTTGTAGCAGAGTTTAACCTAAAGAAGGACAGATCTGTTCCAAAGAAAATCTCTTATAGACCACTAAAAAATATCAGCGAACAGACATTCTTACTAGACTTGCACAACATGAATCTTAGCTCCCTGTTAGCGTCAAATGATGTAAATGATATGGTTAATTTCTTCACCTGTTCTATTATTAATCTTTTTGACTTGCATGCCCCCACAATCTGCTACACTCTAAAGAACCCCAACTTTCCTTGGTTCACAGACACCATTAAAATTATGATGAAGAAGAGAGATGAAGCATTATCAGAATATAGAGCTAATAAAACTGAAGTGAAAAGAAATTATTACAAGGAACTAAAATCGCTGGTTATTCAATCTTTATTTTATGAGAAAGCTGCCTATTTTAAACATAACATAAATAACAAAATTAAGGAACCGACTAAACTTTGGAAAAATCTAAAAAGTGTAGTCCTTCCTCATAAAAATGTAGATTTACCCCCCCACTTCAATGACCCTAATGTAATAAATAATGTTTTTTTAAATATTCCTGAAATATATGACATAACAATTTCTAATCTTACCTACTACGAATTTAATAGGTTCAGTAATAGTATCTTTGAGCTCTCTTTAATTAATGCCACTACATTGACGACGATAATTAGGACTCTTAAGTCTAATGCTAGGGGTTATGATAACATAACACTGAACATGTTACTTTTGACTTTGCCGGATACCCTAGATTTAATAGAGGGTATTGTTAACACGTCCATTGCTTCTTCCACCTTTCCTGACATTTGGAAAATTGCCATCGTTCGACCATTGCCTAAAACCGTGAACCCAATTGAAATTAAAGATTTAAGACCAATCAGTATTCTGCCCTGTCTCTCCAAAATTTTAGAAAAAGCAGTTGCTAATCAAATTATTTCCTACTTGGAAATGAATAATATTCTCCCTGATCGTCAGTCTGGGTTCAGAAGGGGCCGAGGTACCACAACCGCTTTACTAGATGTCACTGATAATATTTTAGCTGCTCAAGATCAGGGTATGTGTACAATACTTGTCCTACTGGATTTTTCAAGAGCATTTGACTCCATAAATATTAACCTATTGTTATCAAAACTAAAATATTATGGTTTCAACGATAAAACTGTTAAGTGGTTCAATAGCTACCTAAGTGGACGCTTCCAATATGTTGAGATTAATAAAGCCGATGGTACTAAGATTATCTCTGATATAAAGCCTGTCAACAGAGGTGTACCGCAGGGGTCCATTTTAGGGCCTTTGCTATTTATTTTGTACAGTGCAGATGTGCATAAATGCATAAAGTACTGTAAATACCACATATATGCAGATGACATCCAGATTTATATTTCATTCAAGCCAGATTCCATTAATGGTGCAGTAAACAGACTAAATTCTGATTTAAGCAGTATTCACTCTTGGTCTCAGCAAAACAGCTTACTATTGAACCCTCATAAAACAAAATATATGGTCTTTGGTGGAAAGCAACATATTTCAAAGTTGTCAGTCCCACCTATTAATATTAATGGTGAATCAATAGACCAAGTGTTTGAAGCCAGAAATTTGGGTTTAGACTTAGATAAAGATCTGCGTTTCGAAAAGTACATAACAAAAACTGTCCAGAATTGTTTTTTTAGATTAAAATTATTATATAATATAAGACAATACATCAGTGAGGACATGCGCATAAAACTAGTAGAATCGCTTGTACTTTCGAAACTAAATTATGCAGATATAGTAATTGGACCTAGACTGCTGGCTAAAACTAAACAGCTCATACAACGAGTGCAAAATGCATGTGCGAGGTATTGTTTTCATATTCCTCCGAGAGCACATGTCACTCCTTATCTCAATAAAAATTATATGCTGAAAATGATGCACCGACGCAAACTGCACCTCGCCTGCCTCATGTTTGGAGTTGTCAATTTCCAATCTCCAGCATACCTCTATGAGAAATTGTCTATTCCATCTAGTTGTAGATCTGTAAGGCGTAAATGTTCTTTTCAGTTTTCAACTCACAAGCACAGCTCTGCAACTTTCAGAGGTAGTTTTCGCTATGCTGCAACAAAATGTTGGAATAATATTCCTCCTCCAATAACAAAATTATCAAATATACACAATTTTAGGAACAAATTGAAGAGTTTTCTGTTCGACATACAGAAGAGACATGAAAATTTGGCTCATGATACCTCAATTATTTAAAAGAAATTTTAGAACAACTATTATGAGAGGTTTGGTCCGTTTTTGTTTGTTTTCCCCTTTCTTGGTTTTTATATATATATATTTATAATAATATTATAATTAGTTACCTTGCTTCAATGTCCATACATGTAGTTTCTATGCCACTGCAATGTATAGTGGGTAGCACCGGTGGATAGCAGAGCTGCATATAGTAATAAGTCCATATTGTAATTGTTTATGTTTAATACATTTTTACTTATGTATATAACTTTGTAAAATTTACCTTCTATTTTGCTCCGACGCTCTGTTGATGCTTACTCCTCTATTTATTTATTTTCTTTTTAGTGGCGAAGGGCAGTTCGCCACAGCGGCGGCAGGGCTGATATAGAAACAAACCATTGTGGTAACACAGTCTTCATATTTAATTATTGTTATAGTTCTCATAATTTGTATAACGTTAACGTACCGTCTGTTTTGCCCTGACGCCCTGTTGTTGGTGGATGTCCATAGTCACACACACAGCACACTTACTTATCCTAATTTAGGTTAATAACTTCTGTCTTTGCAAGTGGCCATTTTTAATTTTAATAGTTTTTGTGTTTTGTCTTTGTAAGTGGCCATTTTTAATTTTAATAGTTTTTGTTTTTTTTTTTTTTTTCTAATTGGTTGGATTGTTTGTTTGTTTAGTATCAATCAATCAAATCGGCCTAATGAATTAATGATACATTTACAACTTGCAAGCTCGACTGGAACCACAGATATATTTTTATCTGTGGTTCGTGTTACTGTGCCAGTGTTTATGTAAGTTAGTGTTTAAGAATTATAATATCTATGTGTCCCTAGAGTAAAAATGTTCCTTGATTGTGTGTCACTCCCAACGGGCCGTGTGGAAGATCAGTGTTGTGGCCTTAGCGGGCCGCAACGATTACTGAACACGACCCTATTTTTCTTGTAGGTTGGTGATTTTTTGTGTAAAATGTACTTTGTACTTTTTGTATTTTTTTTTGTTGTACCTACCTACCTCTTGAAAAATAAAATATTTATTATTATTATTCATATATACATTTATTATCTTATTTTTTAAGTTTTTACAATATACATTTATAAAAAATAAAAACAAAATATACAATAAAAACTTAAAAAATAGAAGGCCGCCAGTAGCGGGGCAGGGCCCAAACTACCGGTGGTTAGGGCTGCAGAGACAGGAACCTCCTCACGATACGTGCCGTGTCCAAAATCACTGCCTTCTGTATTTGCCCCTTGATCCAACCGTCGAGCGAAAGCCTCTTAAGATGTTGGTCGAGGCTTTTTGCTATCAGACCATTCGCACTCACAACTATCGGTACAATAATTGTTGAATCAACGTCCCACATGGCGGTAATCTCGTGAGATAAGTCTAAGTATTTACTTAGCTTATCCTTTTCAGCTTTCACGAGATTCTCGTCATGTGGAACAGTGATGTCAACAAGTATTGCTCGTCTTGCTACCCGGTCTACCAGCACAATGTCAGGCTTATTGGCAACAATAGTCCTATCTGTGATGATAGACCGGTCCCAATAGAGAATGGAATGACCGTTTTCAAGAACCGACGCCGGTACATACTTATAGTACGGAACCTCAGAATCTACAAGACCATGTCGAAGAGCAAGTTGCTGATGGATGATTCTGGCTACTAGGTTATGTCTATGCAAATACTCTCCGTTAGCAAGATGAGAACAACCAGAAATAACATGCCTAAGTGACTCGCCAGGACGGCGGCATGCCCGACAGATGTCGACCGTACCGTCCTTTAGGATGTACTTCCGGTAGTTGTTCGTCTTGATAACTTCGTCCGCAATTGCACAGGCAAAACCCTCGGTTTCCCCAAAAAGGTCACCAAAACGTAACCAGTTCACCGACGCCAGCAGGTCTACATCAGGCCCCGTGAGGGCTTTGTAGAACCGCCCGTGTAGCTCCTTGCTCTTCCACACGTTCGTGCGATCCTCAGTGCTAAGCACCAGAGGTTTACGCCAGTTCTCGGTTGCCAATGAAAGAGGTGTTAGATTTTTATCAACTGCCACTACATCACAGTGAATGCGACACCTAGCACGTAAGAAGTAGTCTCTAAGGTTGCTTATCTCACGATTATGCATAGTCTTGGCATTTAAAAAGCCACGACCACCACATTTTCGTGGGATATACAACCTCATGACCGAAGAACGTGGGTGCAACATGCGATGCGATGTTAATAGTTGACGAACCTTTCTATCCAGGGCGTCTAATTCGGTTTGAGTCCATCTTAGTATGCCGAAGGTATAAGTCAGTAGAGGCATAACCCAACCATTGAAGGCACGAACTTTGTTGCCACCTGACAAAAGACTGTTCAGAACTTTTGTCAACCGACCAAAAAATCTTACCTTCACCGATTGTTTTATACCTCCACTGTCAATACCTAATGCCTCCGCCATACCAAGATATTTGTAGGTTTCGTCTTCCGAGAGACATCTGAGATTCATCGTCTCTGAGAGTTGTAAATTCAAAGAATTTACAACCTTCCCTCGATTTACATGAACGACTGCACACTTATCAACCCCAAACTCCATATTGATAGCATTACTAAACACCAATGTAGTATTTAATAAAGCTAACAGATCTGGTTTGTTTGGGGCAAAAAGTTTGAGGTCGTCCATGTAAAGGAGATGAGAGATGGGCTCACTGTTTCTCCGAAGCCTATAACCCAGACCTGAATCCTCTAAGAGGGTACTTAGAGGGTTCAGAGCCAGGCAAAACCACAAGGGACTCAAACTATCGCCCTGAAAAATACCCCTTTCAATTTTTATTTGGTCCAATGTAGTAGAGGGGTCCATCATACTGCTCGGCAGACGAAGAGTTGTGACCCACTGTCTCATACACGAACTCAGGAGAGCTCTCAGAGCTGCATCAACCTTGTACAGCTCCAATATCCTCTCCAACCATGAATGAGGCACCGAGTCATAAGCCTTCTTGTAGTCTATCCAAGCAGCAGACAGACTTCCTTTACCACGCCGGACCTGTTGGCAAACGGTCATATCAATGAGGAGGAGCTCCTTAGTACCACGGGACCGAGCCTTACATCCATTCTGATTAACGGCCATAATATTGTTCGCCAAAATATGCGAATTAATTTTTGATGTCAGAATGGAAGTAAGTAGCTTATAGATGGTGGGTAAGCATGTTATCGGTCTGTAATTTTTAGGATCCGTGGTACTACCGGACTTGTGGAGCAGGAAGGTGACACCCGTTGTTAGGAAACTAGGAAGAAGTCCAGCTTCAAGGGCGTTTTGGAATTGCGCAGCTAAGCGGGCATGTGAACTACGGAACCATTTAAGCCAAAAGTTATGCAACCCATCCAGACCAGGACTTTTCCAGTTCTGAGCCGAACGAATCGCACAACTAACGTCATCGGAGCTGATGGTAATTGCATCCATAGGTTCTATAGTATCACACGCACGCTGTACAACGTTCATCCAGTCGCCCTCTGTGTGGGTGACAGGCACCGACCAGATGTTCCGCCAGAAGTTAACCACTGACTGAACATCCGGAGGTTCGCCATCACTCACACATGAGTTGGGTTTCTCCCAGTTCCGGTACACCTTCCTTTGGTCACTTTGGAACATGCGATTCTGCCAGTATCTATCCACACGTTCTCTATAACGTCGAATACGGTTTGCCCATGCATAGACTTTCTGCTTCAGAAAGTCGATGCGTTCTGTGACACAAGCCATGTAGTTCGGTGGTGTAATACCAGTCCCCACAAAAGCTTGGTTATTATTATTATTATTATTATATTAAGGTTAAGATCAACGATGTTTTATCAAAGGGATCATTGCTAGAAATGGGCGTGCCGCAGGGCTCAATTTTAGGTCCATTCCTGTTCTTGTCGTATATTAACGACCTCCCTTATATGATGGATGACCTATGTAATATGGTTTTATTCGCAGATGATACTTCTTTGTTATTTAAAGTGAATAGGAAGGATAAGGATTTGGTAGAAGTAAATAGGTGTTTGGCTCTAGTTTCGGACTGGTTTTCTGCCAATAATTTGCTCCTCAATGCGTCTAAAACTAAGTGTATTAAATTTTCGCTACCCAATGTCCGAGCCATTGAATCCAATGTTTTTTTGGAAGGAACGAAACTTAAAATAGAAAGTAGTACCAAGTTTCTAGGAATAGTGTTAGATTCTAAGTTACAATGGGGATCCTACATTGACGGTCTTTCAGGGAGGCTGAGTTCTGCTGCGTATGCTGTTCGTAAAATTAGGGAACTAACAGATGTAGGAACGGCAAGAATTGTTTATTTTGCTTACTTTCACAGTATTTTGTCTTATGGCATTTTACTATGGGGGTGTGCCGCGGATTTAGATTCAGTATTTATATTACAAAAACGAGCAATTCGGGCTATTTATAATTTGGGGTCGCAAGAGTCATTAAGGGAACGTTTTAAAACATTTCAGATTCTTACTGTTCCTTCTTTGTACATTTTTGAAAATATATTGTATGCCCGGAAACATCGTATTAATTTTAAAGTTAATGGCGATTTTCATAATTTTAATACTAGGAATAGGCATAAAATCGCCATCTCAGGATGTAGGTTAGCTAGGACTAAAAAGTCCTTCATCTATAGATGTATTCAATTTTATAATAAAATCCCCCGGGAAGTGACTGGGCTCACTGATGGAAGGTTCCGATCACACGTTAAAAACATTCTTATAAGCAAAGCATACTATAAGGTTACTGACTACATTAATGACCGGGAGGTTTGGCATTAAATTTCTGCACACGCAACCTCAGTATGCTATTTTTAGTTTTTGACCTATATCATTATTTTACTTCTATATTTATAGATATTTTTTTTTATATACCTTTTGACATGTTTTATATTGTTGACATTAGTTATAAGTGACATTTGTATTTAATTTTATTTAAAAAAAATACCAGCCCGAGTTTCTTGCCGATTCTTCTCGGCTGATGTAATTCCGAATCGGTGGTAGAATCAATTCTGACGTTCATAAGTGCCTCATTGAGGTCTTAACTGAATAAAGAATTTTTTGACTTTTGACTTTTTTGACTCGGCTCGAAATTCGCCCAAAAACTTACAGCTGGTTCCCACTTGTCGGGTGTCGGATCCGTTTATTAATCGGAGGCTGTAGTGGCAGAACATTATATATGAAGCTATTCACACTTATCGGAAACCGATTTTGTGTCGGCTCCGACAAGAAATGTCGGGTGTTTTGCCAGCCCTCTACGCCCGGAAAAAAATCGTGTCGGATCTCGCTCGCATATGATTAAGAATGGCGCTGTTCACATTTGTCGGATGTCGGGGCCGATAACCCTCTCCCCGCTTCCCCTCATTCCGTTCGTGCGTACGTCGTCGCTGCGATCGCGCACACAAACACTTCGCGGCGCGCAAGCAGAGTTGTTGTGTTTTTATTGTACGCACGTTTGGTGATTCGTAGGTAGTAATGGAAAGAAATATCGACCCCGAACAATTGATCACGCTAGTTCAGGAAAGAGGTGTCCTTTGGGACAAAACTCTAAATGATTATAGAGATAAGCATCTGAAAATAGCTGCTTGGCGGGAAGTTTGCTGCGTACTCATACCTGAGTTTGACAATTTGGACGAAAAAGAAAGACAATCATGTGGTAAGTGTTTGAAATTATTTATTTAATAATATAGGTAGGTACTATATACGTAAAATTCTAAATATAAATACTAAACATGCGCTTCTGGTTGCCAAGGCACCGAGCCTATTGTTGAAACGAAGTAGTTTGCAAATTCAGACCGTATATGATTGGCAATAGGACCACCACGTGGATTACAGTTTTGCAGTTGTACATGTTCTTGCATCGGATTTTCTGCCGCATAGTGAATATCTTCAAAGTTCAGACCGTCCTTTTCTCTTACAAAATTGTGTAATACTGTACACGCTTTTACAATTTCGATAGCCGTGTCTGGGTGGACATCTAGTGGTCGATGTAATATTCTCCATTTATTGGCTAAAATGCCGAATGCGCATTCAACGTACCTTCTTGCCCGACTTAAACGATAGTTAAATATTTTTTTCTTGTAGTCCAAATGAGTGCCTCCAAAAGGTCTTAACAAATTTGTTGACAGAGGGAAAGCCTCATCGCCCACGAGAACATAAGGCATATCATTTTGAAGTGTTGCATGTAGAGGCCTTGGTTTTGGTATATTTAAACTGCCATCATTCAGTTTCTTGCACATGGTCGACTCCTTGAATATTGAAGAATCGCATTCTTTTCCATACGAGCCAACACTTATAAAAATAAAACGATATTCTGAATCAACAACGGCTAGTAAAACAAATGAAAAATAATCTTTGTAATTAAAATACATCGAGCCACTATTATTTGGTTTCACCACTCTTATGTGCTTACCATCAACTGCTCCAAGACAGTGCGGAAAGTTGGCTTTCATATCAAAACTTTTTGCAATTTCCAACCATTTACTCTCATTATCAGGAATTTTCATGAACTCGTTTCTTAATACATCCCAGATAGTGGAACTAATTTCTTTGCAGATTTTACTAATAGTTGACACACCAACTCTGTAACTGTAGTGCAATTCTCTGAAGGAACAACCCGATGCGCAATATCTGTAAAATAATAAATTTGGTAAGATAATTAACATTTCTATATGTACCTATACCTATTGTAATTGCAGGTAAACTAGTATCTACAAAGTGGTCGAATCTACGAGATGCCTGGACTCGATCAAATAAAAATGAAGTCAAAAAATCCGGAGCAGGGGCTAAGCTTTCAAAGCCATATATATATAAAGAACAGATGAGTTTTTTGCAAAAAGTGGCTGAGCCTAATCGCACTCATGATTCTGTCAAGAAGCGTCCAACAGATACATCGCCAGAAGCATCAGCGGCCAATTCAACAGATATAAATTCAGAGCTGCTATTACCAAGCACTTCCAAAAAGCCCAAAACCCTCGATGACAAAATGAGCCAGTTTTTAGATAGCAGGCTACAGTCAGACAGAAGTAACGAACATCCAATGCTCTCTTTTTTTAAAGGTGTCTTGCCAAACATCGCGTCTTTTGACGATAATGAAACTTTAGAGTTTCAATCAGGCGTGCTGTCACTGATTCAAAACATTAAAAAGCAGCGTGAAAGTCGTTTATACTCATCAAACTATGGTTGGCATTCACAGTCGAGAAATCACGAGCAACAATCTGTATATTCGTCACAAAACCAGAATATCTTCCCTTCAAGTGGATATGGATATTCGACACGCCAACTCGTTGAACCAACATCACCTACTATGTCACAACATTCAAGTATTACTCAAGATTCGGACTTAGATTTTAGTAATATTTAACTACCTAACTACACTAATTTGTTTACGAAATTATTAAAAAAATTAAAGTTATTTCTTTCAATAAATATACTTATGTGAACTAAAAGTGACTGTTTTATCTCTTCCTTTATACAAATGAATAGGTAGGTAGGTATGTATAATTATATTACCTTAGAAATATCGCCAACCTTTCTTCAGTACAAATGCAGTCTCTAAATCTTGTATTTTGGTAGTTTATGCTCACTGATATTTGAGCCAATAGATGGTTGAATGTAGTTATCGACATTCTAAAATAATTGAAAAACTTAATTTCGTCACTCCTCAATTCTGTTATTAAATTCTGAAATGTTCCCAAACTAAATCTTTCTTTCAGGATTGGGTGCACCCAATATTTTCTTTTCTTTGCTGTCTTTTCTCGTTTTCTTCTTAAATAATAATACATCACAACAAGAGCTTCGTCGACGTCCATCGTGCAAATCGCTTCGCGTAGACTGATTAAAATTGACACTAGCTTCGACCGTGGCCGACAACCGATTATTAATCGTGTATGTGAACAAAGACGCCGACACCCGATAAATAATCGGCTTTGACACCCGACAAGTGGGAACGGGCTCTTAGTGTTCCAAATCCGGTTTTAAGTGTGCGGAATCGATTAGGCACATCAAAACTATATAAAATCCGTTAAAACAGCGCGAAAATACGAAATTATAATTTTCGCCCAAATACGGCCATATGGCTCCAACTCGGCTCGAAATTCGCCCAAAAACTTAGTGTTCCAAATCCGGTTTTAAGTGTGCGGAATCGATTAGGCACATCAAAACTATATAAAATCCGTTAAAACAGCGCGAAAATACGAAATTATAATATTCGCCCAAATACGGCCATATGGCCCCAACTCGGCTCGAAATTCGCCCAAAAACTTAGTGTTCCAAATCCGGTTTTAAGTGTGCGGAATCGATTAGGCACATCAAAACTATATAAAATTCGTTAAAACAGCGCGAAAATACGAAATTATAATTTTCGCCCAAATACGGCCATATGGCCCCAACTCGGCTCGAAATTCGCCCAAAAACTTAGTGTTCCAAATCCGGTTTTAAGTGTGCGGAATCGATTAGGCACATCAAAACTATATAAAATCCGTTAAAACAGCGCGAAAATACGAAATTATAATATTCGCCCAAATACGGCCATATGGCCCCAACTCGGCTCGAAATTCGCCCAAAAACTTAGTGTTCCAAATCCGGTTTTAAGTGTGCGGAATCGATTAGGCACATCAAAACTATATAAAATCCGTTAAAACAGCGCGAAAATACGAAATTATAATTTTCGCCCAAATACGGCCATATGGCCCCAACTCGGCTCGAAATTCGCCCAAAAACTTAGTGTTCCAAATCCGGTTTTAAGTGTGCGGAATCAATTAGGCACATCAAAACTATATAAAATCCGTTAAAACAGCGCGAAAATACGAAATTATAATTTTCGCCCAAATACGGCCATATGGCCCCAACTCGGCTCGAAATTCGCCCAAAAACTTAGTGTTCCAAATCCGGTTTTAAGTGTGCGGAATCGATTAGGCACATCAAAACTATATAAAATCCGTTAAAACAGCGCGAAAATACGAAATTATAATTTTCGCCCAAATACGGCCATATGGCCCCAACTCGGCTCGAAATTCGCCCAAAAACTTAGTGTTCCAAATCCGGTTTTAAGTGTGCGGAATCGATTAGGCACATCAAAACTATATAAAATCCGTTAAAACAGCGCGAAAATACGAAATTATAATTTTCGCCCAAATACGGCCATATGGCCCCAACTCGGCTCGAAATTCGCCCAAAAACTTAGTGTTCCAAATCCGGTTTTAAGTGTGCGGAATCGATTAGGCACATCAAAACTATATAAAATCCGTTAAAACAGCGCGAAAATACGAAATTATAATTTTCGCCCAAATACGGCCATATGGCCCCAACTCGGCTCGAAATTCGCCCAAAAACTTAGTGTTCCAAATCCGGTTTTAAGTGTGCGGAATCGATTAGGCACATCAAAACTATATAAAATCCGTTAAAACAGCGCGAAAATACGAAATTATAATTTTCGCCCAAATACGGCCATATGGCCCCAACTCGGCTCGAAATTCGCCCAAAAACTTAGTGTTCCAAATCCGGTTTTAAGTGTGCGGAATCGATTAGGCACATCAAAACTATATAAAATCCGTTAAAACAGCGCGAAAATACGAAATTATAATTTTCGCCCAAATACGGCCATATGGCCCCAACTCGGCTCGAAATTCGCCCAAAAACTTAGTGTTCCAAATCCGGTTTTAAGTGTGCGGAATCGATTAGGCACATCAAAACTATATAAAATCCGTTAAAACAGCGCGAAAATACGAAATTATAATTTTCGCCCAAATACGGCCATATGGCCCCAACTCGGCTCGAAATTCGCCCAAAAACTTAGTGTTCCAAATCCGGTTTTAAGTGTTCGGAATCGATTAGGCACATCAAAACTATATAAAATCCGTTAAAACAGCGCGAAAATACGAAATTATAATATTCGCCCAAATACGGCCATATGGCCCCAACTCGGCTCGAAATTCGCCCAAAAACTTAGTGTTCCAAATCCGGTTTTAAGTGTGCGGAATCGATTAGGCACATCAAAACTATATAAAATCCGTTAAAACAGCGCGAAAATACGAAATTATAATTTTCGCCCAAATACGGCCATATGGCCCCAACTCGGCTCGAAATTCGCCCAAAAACTTAGTGTTCCAAATCCGGTTTTAAGTGTGCGGAATCGATTAGGCACATCAAAACTATATAAAATCCGTTAAAACAGCGCGAAAATACGAAATTATAATATTCGCCCAAATACGGCCATATGGCCCCAACTCGGCTCGAAATTCGCCCAAAAACTTAGTGTTCCAAATCCGGTTTTAAGTGTGCGGAATCGATTAGGCACATCAAAACTATATAAAATCCGTTAAAACAGCGCGAAAATACGAAATTATAATTTTCGCCCAAATACGGCCATATGGCCCCAACTCGGCTCGAAATTCGCCCAAAAACTTAGTGTTCCAAATCCGGTTTTAAGTGTGCGGAATCGATTAGGCACATCAAAACTATATAAAATCCGTTAAAACAGCGCGAAAATACGAAATTATAATTTTCGCCCAAATACGGCCATATGGCCCCAACTCGGCTCGAAATTCGCCCAAAAACTTAGTGTTCCAAATCCGGTTTTAAGTGTGCGGAATCGATTAGGCACATCAAAACTATATAAAATCCGTTAAAACAGCGCGAAAATACGAAATTATAATATTCGCCCAAATACGGCCATATGGCCCCAACTCGGCTCGAAATTCGCCCAAAAACTTAGTGTTCCAAATCCGGTTTTAAGTGTGCGGAATCGATTAGGCACATCAAAACTATATAAAATCCGTTAAAACAGCGCGAAAATACGAAATTATAATTTTCGCCCAAATACGGCCATATGGCCCCAACTCGGCTCGAAATTCGCCCAAAAACTTAGTGTTCCAAATCCGGTTTTAAGTGTGCGGAATCGATTAGGCACATCAAAACTATATAAAATCCGTTAAAACAGCGCGAAAATACGAAATTATAATTTTCGCCCAAATACGGCCATATGGCTCCAACTCGGCTCGAAATTCGCCCAAAAACTTAGTGTTCCAAATCCGGTTTTAAGTGTGCGGAATCGATTAGGCACATCAAAACTATATAAAATCCGTTAAAACAGCGCGAAAATACGAAATTATAATATTCGCCCAAATACGGCCATATGGCCCCAACTCGGCTCGAAATTCGCCCAAAAACTTAGTGTTCCAAATCCGGTTTTAAGTGTGCGGAATCGATTACAAATACAAATTTTTTTTTTTACAAATACAAATTTTTTTATTTGTGACCAATATAACTTACAATTAAAAAAAAAACAAAAAGTACATAAAATAGCGGCCACAAAACGGTAGCAACTCAGCATGATGCTGGACTATTTGCATAGACCAGCGCTGATCTTCCGCTGCAACCGGTTGATGGAGTCACGCTACGGCAACAAACACAGTACATATAAACAAACATTTGTTTGAGTGGATAAACTACCTATAAATAGCTGATTACTGACATACATAGAATATAATTTATAAGATTAATAATATTGTTTATAATAATTATGTATTAAGTATTTATTTATTTTCAAATTTGAAATGGTGTTTGCTAGTTTGATATGCTTGATTCATTATTTATATTAGTGGCTGCAAACACCATAAAATATGAAAAACATAGAAAAGGTTCTACTAAGAGTACGTACATAGACAAACATAAAGAATCAATGGCGGATGCTATGTATAGTGGATAATGATTAATGACCACAAAAGTAAAACTATAATAACACCCAGTTCAAGAGCAAAGAATAACTGTGATACAATTAATAGATAAAAACTTCTCAGGATTTTACAGGTATGTGGTTAATACATGTTATTGCTTAAAATTTATCAAACCTATTTATTACATTACACAATTACACATTACAGAACAAGACATGAAACAGGCTACCAGAGTAGACCAGCGAGGATCATCATTATCAGAAAACGAGACAAATAAGAGCATACAAACAACAATGGCATAATATTATAAAAAGCAAAAAATTATAATACCTACATAATACAAAGAATAAAATTGAAACGGTTAAGAAGGTAAGTTCAAGAGAACACTCACTACATCAATGTAGACTTTTTTGTACTTACCCAAAATTGTGGCGTGTGTGAACGTGTGTGTGTGTGTTATAATAGGCTAACCTCGTGCAGGAGCGAAGCTTGCATTACCTGACCATCAAACAAATACTTCTTTAACCTATACTTAAATGTTGCAATATTTTTCAGGTTTCTCAATGGAGGTGGGATGTTATTCCAGCACTTAGTTGCCGCGTACCGAAAACTGCCTCTGAAAACGGCCGAACTATGACGCGGCACCGAGAGTTGTGGCATACAAGAGCGCTTAGCAGAATGTTTGGATAACCAAGTTAATTTATGGTAAAGATAAAGAGGAGTTTGCAGTTTGATAACGCCAAATAAGAGACAAGCTAAATGAAGCTTTCTACGGTGCTTCATTTTAAGTAAACTATGTTTATTTAGAAATGGCGTCACATGGGCCCTTGACGGAATATCAAAAGTAAATCGAGCGCAAGCATTTTGGACACGTTGTACAAGTTTTTGCGTACGCGCTAGTAGCCGAGGGCCAATAACTGTGTCCATATAGTTTAGCTTGGATAGTAACAGCGATTCGGTGAGCTGAATACGTAATCTCTCAGACAAGTGTGGACGCATCTTGTACAGTACTTTTAATCTGTAGAAACAGTCTCTAATATTGATAGCAACATGCTTTTCAAATCTCAAATCAGCATCCATCAGCAAGCCCAAGTTACGTGCTTCATATACACGCTCTACTTCTTCACCTAATAATTCTACTTTCAAAGTTGGGTACACACGAGACAACAAATGTTTCCCACCAAAAATCAGGTATTTTGTTTTGCTGGGATTTAGAAGTAAACAGTTCTTATGTGACCATGAAGCTATGTTTGCTAGATCCTCGTTGAGTTTAGATATTGTTATGTCTATATCTGATGGTTTGCATGAGATATAAATTTGAGTGTCATCAGCATATATGTGATACTTTGAGTGAGCTATGTGGTTGACAATGTCAGCAGAGTACAGGATAAAAAGAATTGGACCTAGAATTGACCCCTGGGGGACTCCTCTGTCTACACTAGATCGGTCGGATAGCAACGAAGAACCATCATTACAGCTTAGTTTGACATACTGAAAACGAGTTGTGAGGTAGCTTCTGAACCACTGGAGTGCACCATTGCTGAATCCGTAATATGCTAGTTTGGCTAAAAGAAGTGTGATGTTTAAGGAATCAAATGCCCTGGAGAAGTCTAATAAAACTAGCAACGTACACATGCCCTCATCTTGTGCGCATAAGATGTTATCCGTTACATCCAGAAGTGCAGTAGTGGTACTGCGTCCCTTTCTAAAGCCTGACTGTGCCTCTGGCAAGATGTGATTCTTCTCTATAAAATCCGTCAGCTGCGCACACACCACCTTCTCTATAACCTTTGACATACACGGTAATATACTGATCGGTCTGAGATGTGCCAGGCTTACAGGGTTCGATATTTTAGGCAGAGGCACTACTATGGCAGTCTTCCAATCATCAGGATATGTGAAAGTGCAAATGGACATATTAACTATGTCTTTGACTATATCTAGAGTGTGCGGAAGTGTCAGTATTAACATATCCAGACTTATGGCATCATTTCCTATGGCTTTGGATTTTAGGCTACGAATAATACTGTAAATTTTATCTTGAGTAACAGGTGCTATAGAGAAATCTGCAAAGCCATGCCTGTTACTCTCAAAGTAGGATATTTCCAATTTACAGGCCTCTGAGCTACCAGAAATATTTAAAAAGTGGTTATTTATAATGTTAGGGTCATTGAATAGTGATGGAAGCTCGGAATTATTTTTAGGTAAAATGTTATTTTTGATATTTCTCCAGAGCACCTTGGGGTTATGTATGTTATTGTTTATATTATGTTTGAAGAAAGCTGACTTCTCATAAAACAATGATTGGTTTACAAGAGTTTTCAAGGATTTGTAGTATTCCCTCTTCGCATCCGTACGATTTTTATGGTAGTCCTTTGAAGCCTCGTCCCTCAATTGCATCATAAATTTGATGGTTTTAGTGATCCATGGGTAGGACATATCCTTCACAACCATTGTTTTAGTGGGTGCGTGTAGATCATAAAGGCCTGTAATAGTATTATTAAAAGCTGATACCATATCATTGACGTTGCCCATTGAAGATATCAAATCCCACTGCACACTTTGCAATTGATTGTTAAAAATATCTACATGAATGTCCTGCAAAGGTCTAATTGTTATGGTACGAGGCATGGGTTTTACACGTGTTATGTTGAACTCTGCTACCACTAGACAATGACCAAACAGACTTCCCACTAGTTCCAAACGGATGTGTTTAGCTTTTAAGTCAGTACAAACGACATCAATAAGGGTTTGGCTAGTGTTAGTAAAATGTGTAGGTTCAGTTATTAATTGTGATATGCTGAGACAAGATAAAAAAGAATTAAATTTAATAGTATTTATGTCAGTTGTATTTTTTAAATTAATGTTAAAATCTCCTACTAAAATTAAGTGATCGTAATATGTAATTGAACTAATTGAATCTGTAACTGCGTCAAGAAACAAATCTACACCTAACCACGGCGGGCGATATGCCGTCCCTATCGCAAGCTTCTTTCCGTCAAGAGTCATAGTGAGCCACATTTGTTCCACAGAGGTATGCGATGGGTCTACCGGGTGGGGCCAGGTCCTGACGCTAACATTACGTCTAATATAAAATCCAACGCCTCCACCGCGCGAACGTAGGTTTCGCGGCCGCGGTATATGGCGTAACCGGTAGCCTGGCACAACTGGCGCACGCCCTTCTTCACCCGATCTCAGCCAGGTCTCATTAATGGCTATTAAGTCGATATCATTGCGAAGTATTGAATTTATCATATTTTCGTGGTTCGTACCAAGAGATCCTGCATTATACAAACCTACTTTTAATTTATTTTTAATCATTTATGAATATATATAAATTTTATAAACCTAGTACGAGTATAAGTATGTGTGAAATAATAATTTATAGAGTATCTCCCAAGCATGGTTAAATAAAATATAATCTTATTATAATAACAAACAAATATACACAATGCTGGGGTAAAAAACTTCAATATATTATTAAATTTATGTCTATTATGTAAGATGTGTGTAATGTATAGAGTCATAGCAATGATAAGCAGCATAGTGTTATTTGAACCTTCATTTAAACACAAAATAAAATTACAGTAAAATATATTATGCTTTTTGTTGTCTACATAGTATACAAGTAAATCTATAATTAAACAAACTACGAAATTAAAAACAAATATAAAACTAATTAAAAATTTTTTTTTTCAGCCTGTGATAGAACCTTGGGAGCAGACAGTTCCCCAAATAATTTATTGACATCCCCAACTGATCCGAATTGGCGCACTGAAGAGCCTTCATCCTGCCTGGCGAACACGCGACCACGTTTGGTCCACACATAGCGCCAATGCTTCAAACGGCATTCTTCGCGCACGCGATGAAACAGCTGACGATTGTGGCGCGTCAACCGCTCGTTGACGTAGATGCGACGGGCCGGCTCGCCAGGCGCCGATAACGTGCGGCGAGTACGCGCCGCCTGCAGCAGCTCGTCTCGTAGACGCCGGCGCGCCAGCCGCACCACGAGGCGGCGCGGACGCCGAGCGCCCGGCGCGCCGTCCGCGGGCGGCGGCCCCACGCGCTCGGCGAACACCACGTCGCGCTCGTCCAGCGCCACGCCCAGCCGCGTCGCCAGCACCTGCACGGCGTGCACCGCGCTCTCGCCGCGCTCTTCCGGCAGCTCGCCGATGTCAAGGTCCGACAGCAGCGCATCCTGATCCCGATCATTGAGTTCGCGCCTTAAGACTTCGACGGTCCGCTCCAATTCGACGATGTTGGTGTCTGTACCAGGAAGCTCACGTTTCTCGACCGCCTCAAGTCTGCGCTCAATCCCGTCGAGGCGCTCTGATACACCGGCCCAGGATGAACGGAGCTCCGCCATTTCCTTGCGAAATTCTCTGATCTCGACCATCCACTCCCGGATCTCGACATGCATCCCGTGGACATCAGTCAGTGCGGTCGGGACTTGAGCCGAGATGGTGGAGGCCGCTGACGGCGGAGACGGCGCTCGTGGCTCCCCAAGCGATTTCACTGGAGTACTGCTGTTGTCGCCCTTCCGTGTCTTCTGCTTACAACATGGACATACCCAGTCCTTGTTAACCACTGCACTATCCGAAAGTGATATGCATCCTTTGTGAAAGGTGAGAGGGCATACACTGCATTGCGCCGCTACGGACGCATTTAAAAATTTACCACATCCGGAGCACTTAGCCATACTGGAGGTATGAATTTAAAGCGAGACGAAACGTCACTGTCAATCTAAGGGCAACTTGGGGCGACTGCCAATGAATAAAACGTCACTGTCAAAGCCAAAGCTAGTGACAAGCCAAATATTATATGTGTATGTCAGTGTCAATTGAAAAGAAGTTAAAAATTGTCTAATTTATTTTATTACTACCTGCGTTATTATTAGAGAAATTATCCAATTATATCACCAAACCCAAATTATTGCACTTCTTTACCGCGATTAATCGAAATTATCAATCAATTTCCGCGATTATCACACAAACTTCACAGTGTTAAGGCGAGATGCGAAAAACAACGTAAGTTTACAGTAAAAAACTGCAAAAAAACCGGCGAGGTATCAGTACTTGTTTGCTTCCGAAACGTCACTCTCTAACGATTAGGCACATCAAAACTATATAAAATCCGTTAAAACAGCGCGAAAATACGAAATTATAATTTTCGCCCAAATACGGCCATATGGCCCCAACTCGGCTCGAAATTCGCCCAAAAACTTAGTGTTCCAAATCCGGTTTTAAGTGTGCGGAATCGATTAGGCACATCAAAACTATATAAAATCCGTTAAAACAGCGCGAAAATACGAAATTATAATTTTCGCCCAAATACGGCCATATGGCCCCAACTCGGCTCGAAATTCGCCCAAAAACTTAGTGTTCCAAATCCGGTTTTAAGTGTGCGGAATCGATTAGGCACATCAAAACTATATAAAATCCGTTAAAACAGCGCGAAAATACGAAATTATAATTTTCGCCCAAATACGGCCATATGGCTCCAACTCGGCTCGAAATTCGCCCAAAAACTTAGTGTTCCAAATCCGGTTTTAAGTGTGCGGAATCGATTAGGCACATCAAAACTATATAAAATCCGTTAAAACAGCGCGAAAATACGAAATTATAATATTCGCCCAAATACGGCCATATGGCCCCAACTCGGCTCGAAATTCGCCCAAAAACTTAGTGTTCCAAATCCGGTTTTAAGTGTGCGGAATCGATTAGGCACATCAAAACTATATAAAATCCGTTAAAACAGCGCGAAAATACGAAATTATAATTTTCGCCCAAATACGGCCATATGGCCCCAACTCGGCTCGAAATTCGCCCAAAAACTTAGTGTTCCAAATCCGGTTTTAAGTGTGCGGAATCGATTAGGCACATCAAAACTATATAAAATCCGTTAAAACAGCGCGAAAATACGAAATTATAATTTTCGCCCAAATACGGCCATATGGCCCCAACTCGGCTCGAAATTCGCCCAAAAACTTAGTGTTCCAAATCCGGTTTTAAGTGTGCGGAATCAATTAGGCACATCAAAACTATATAAAATCCGTTAAAACAGCGCGAAAATACGAAATTATAATTTTCGCCCAAATACGGCCATATGGCCCCAACTCGGCTCGAAATTCGCCCAAAAACTTAGTGTTCCAAATCCGGTTTTAAGTGTGCGGAATCGATTAGGCACATCAAAACTATATAAAATCCGTTAAAACAGCGCGAAAATACGAAATTATAATTTTCGCCCAAATACGGCCATATGGCCCCAACTCGGCTCGAAATTCGCCCAAAAACTTAGTGTTCCAAATCCGGTTTTAAGTGTGCGGAATCGATTAGGCACATCAAAACTATATAAAATCCGTTAAAACAGCGCGAAAATACGAAATTATAATTTTCGCCCAAATACGGCCATATGGCCCCAACTCGGCTCGAAATTCGCCCAAAAACTTAGTGTTCCAAATCCGGTTTTAAGTGTGCGGAATCGATTAGGCACATCAAAACTATATAAAATCCGTTAAAACAGCGCGAAAATACGAAATTATAATTTTCGCCCAAATACGGCCATATGGCCCCAACTCGGCTCGAAATTCGCCCAAAAACTTAGTGTTCCAAATCCGGTTTTAAGTGTGCGGAATCGATTAGGCACATCAAAACTATATAAAATCCGTTAAAACAGCGCGAAAATACGAAATTATAATTTTCGCCCAAATACGGCCATATGGCCCCAACTCGGCTCGAAATTCGCCCAAAAACTTAGTGTTCCAAATCCGGTTTTAAGTGTGCGGAATCGATTAGGCACATCAAAACTATATAAAATCCGTTAAAACAGCGCGAAAATACGAAATTATAATTTTCGCCCAAATACGGCCATATGGCCCCAACTCGGCTCGAAATTCGCCCAAAAACTTAGTGTTCCAAATCCGGTTTTAAGTGTGCGGAATCGATTAGGCACATCAAAACTATATAAAATCCGTTAAAACAGCGCGAAAATACGAAATTATAATTTTCGCCCAAATACGGCCATATGGCCCCAACTCGGCTCGAAATTCGCCCAAAAACTTAGTGTTCCAAATCCGGTTTTAAGTGTGCGGAATCGATTAGGCACATCAAAACTATATAAAATCCGTTAAAACAGCGCGAAAATACGAAATTATAATTTTCGCCCAAATACGGCCATATGGCCCCAACTCGGCTCGAAATTCGCCCAAAAACTTAGTGTTCCAAATCCGGTTTTAAGTGTGCGGAATCGATTAGGCACATCAAAACTATATAAAATCCGTTAAAACAGCGCGAAAATACGAAATTATAATATTCGCCCAAATACGGCCATATGGCCCCAACTCGGCTCGAAATTCGCCCAAAAACTTAGTGTTCCAAATCCGGTTTTAAGTGTGCGGAATCGATTAGGCACATCAAAACTATATAAAATCCGTTAAAACAGCGCGAAAATACGAAATTATAATATTCGCCCAAATACGGCCATATGGCCCCAACTCGGCTCGAAATTCGCCCAAAAACTTAGTGTTCCAAATCCGGTTTTAAGTGTGCGGAATCGATTAGGCACATCAAAACTATATAAAATCCGTTAAAACAGCGCGAAAATACGAAATTATAATTTTCGCCCAAATACGGCCATATGGCCCCAACTCGGCTCGAAATTCGCCCAAAAACTTAGTGTTCCAAATCCGGTTTTAAGTGTGCGGAATCGATTAGGCACATCAAAACTATATAAAATCCGTTAAAACAGCGCGAAAATACGAAATTATAATTTTCGCCCAAATACGGCCATATGGCTCCAACTCGGCTCGAAATTCGCCCAAAAACTTAGTGTTCCAAATCCGGTTTTAAGTGTGCGGAATCGATTAGGCACATCAAAACTATATAAAATCCGTTAAAACAGCGCGAAAATACGAAATTATAATATTCGCCCAAATACGGCCATATGGCCCCAACTCGGCTCGAAATTCGCCCAAAAACTTAGTGTTCCAAATCCGGTTTTAAGTGTGCGGAATCGATTAGGCACATCAAAACTATATAAAATCCGTTAAGACAGCGCGAAAATACGAAATTATAATATTCGCCCAAATACGGCCATATGGCCCCAACTCGGCTCGAAATTCGTCCAAAAACTTAGTGTTCCAAATCCGGTTTTAAGTGTGCGGAATCGATTAGGCACATCAAAACTATATAAAATCCGTTAAAACAGCGCGAAAATACGAAATTATAATTTTCGCCCAAATACGGCCATATGGCCCCAACTCGGCTCGAAATTCGCCCAAAAACTTAGTGTTCCAAATCCGGTTTTAAGTGTGCGGAATCGATTAGGCACATCAAAACTATATAAAATCCGTTAAAACAGCGCGAAAATACGAAATTATAATTTTCGCCCAAATACGGCCATATGGCCCCAACTCGGCTCGAAATTCGCCCAAAAACTTAGTGTTCCAAATCCGGTTTTAAGTGTGCGGAATCGATTAGGCACATCAAAACTATATAAAATCCGTTAAAACAGCGCGAAAATACGAAATTATAATATTCGCCCAAATACGGCCATATGGCCCCAACTCGGCTCGAAATTCGCCCAAAAACTTAGTGTTCCAAATCCGGTTTTAAGTGTGCGGAATCGATTAGGCACATCAAAACTATATAAAATCCGTTAAAACAGCGCGAAAATACGAAATTATAATTTTCGCCCAAATACGGCCATATGGCCCCAACTCGGCTCGAAATTCGCCCAAAAACTTAGTGTTCCAAATCCGGTTTTAAGTGTGCGGAATCGATTAGGCACATCAAAACTATATAAAATCCGTTAAAACAGCGCGAAAATACGAAATTATAATTTTCGCCCAAATACGGCCATATGGCCCCAACTCGGCTCGAAATTCGCCCAAAAACTTAGTGTTCCAAATCCGGTTTTAAGTGTGCGGAATCGATTAGGCACATCAAAACTATATAAAATCCGTTAAAACAGCGCGAAAATACGAAATTATAATATTCGCCCAAATACGGCCATATGGCCCCAACTCGGCTCGAAATTCGCCCAAAAACTTAGTGTTCCAAATCCGGTTTTAAGTGTGCGGAATCGATTAGGCACATCAAAACTATATAAAATCCGTTAAAACAGCGCGAAAATACGAAATTATAATTTTCGCCCAAATACGGCCATATGGCCCCAACTCGGCTCGAAATTCGCCCAAAAACTTAGTGTTCCAAATCCGGTTTTAAGTGTGCGGAATCGATTAGGCACATCAAAACTATATAAAATCCGTTAAAACAGCGCGAAAATACAAAATTATAATTTTCGCCCAAATACGGCCATATGGCCCCAACTCGGCTCGAAATTCGCCCAAAAACTTAGTGTTCCAAATCCGGTTTTAAGTGTGCGGAATCGATTAGGCACATCAAAACTATATAAAATCCGTTAAAACAGCGCGAAAATACGAAATTATAATTTTCGCCCAAATACGGCCATATGGCCCCAACTCGGCTCGAAATTCGCCCAAAAACTTAGTGTTCCAAATCCGGTTTTAAGTGTGCGGAATCGATTAGGCACATCAAAACTATATAAAATCCGTTAAAACAGCGCGAAAATACGAAATTATAATTTTCGCCCAAATATGGCCATATATATGGCCCCAACTCGGCTCGAAATTCGCCCAAAAACTTAGTGTTCCAAATCCGGTTTTAAGTGTGCGGAATCGATTAGGCACATCAAAACTATATAAAATCCGTTAAAACAGCGCGAAAATACGAAATTATAATATTCGCCCAAATACGGCCATATGGCCCCAACTCGGCTCAAAATTCGCCCAAAAACTTAGTGTTCCAAATCCGGTTTTAAGTGTGCGGAATCGATTAGGCACATCAAAACTATATAAAATCCGTTAAAACAGCGCGAAAATACGAAATTATAATTTTCGCCCAAATACGGCCATATGGCCCCAACTCGGCTCGAAATTCGCCCAAAAACTTAGTGTTCCAAATCCGGTTTTAAGTGTGCGGAATCGATTAGGCACATCAAAACTATATAAAATCCGTTAAAACAGCGCGAAAATACGAAATTATAATTTTCGCCCAAATACGGCCATATGGCCCCAACTCGGCTCGAAATTCGCCCAAAAACTTAGTGTTCCAAATCCGGTTTTAAGTGTGCGGAATCGATTAGGCACATCAAAACTATATAAAATCCGTTAAAACAGCGCGAAAATACGAAATTATAATTTTCGCCCAAATACGGCCATATGGCCCCAACTCGGCTCGAAATTCGCCCAAAAACTTAGTGTTCCAAATCCAGTTTTAAGTGTGCGGAATCGATTAGGCACATCAAAACTATATAAAATCCGTTAAAACAGCGCGAAAATACGAAATTATAATTTTCGCCCAAATACGGCCATATGGCCCCAACTCGGCTCTAAATTCGCCCAAAAACTTAGTGTTCCAAATCCGGTTTTAAGTGTGCGGAATCGATTAGGCACATCAAAACTATATAAAATCCGTTAAAACAGCGCGAAAATACGAAATTATAATTTTCGCCCAAATACGGCTATATGGCCCCAACTCGGCTCGAAATTCGCCCAAAAACTTAGTGTTCCAAATCCGGTTTTAAGTGTGCGGAATCGATTAGGCACATCAAAACTATATAAAATCCGTTAAAACAGCGCGAAAATACGAAATTATAATTTTCGCCCAAATACGGCCATATGGCCCCAACTCGGCTCGAAATTCGCCCAAAAACTTAGTGTTCCAAATCCGGTTTTAAGTGTGCGGAATCGATTAGGCACATCAAAACTATAATAAAATCCGTTAAAACAGCGCGAAAATACGAAATTATAATTTTCGCCCAAATACGGCCATATGGCCCCAACTCGGCTCGAAATCCGCCCAAAAACTTAGTGTTCCAAATCCGGTTTTAAGTGTGCGGAATCGATTAGGCACATCAAAACTATATAAAATCCGTTAAAACAGCGCGAAAATACGAAATTATAATTTTCGCCCAAATACGGCCATATGGCCCCAACTCGGCTCGAAATTCGCCCAAAAACTTAGTGTTCCAAATCCGGTTTTAAGTGTGCGGAATCGATTAGGCACATCAAAACTATATAAAATCCGTTAAAACAGCGCGAAAATACGAAATTATAATTTTCGCCCAAATACGGCCATATGGCCCCAACTCGGCTCGAAATTCGCCCAAAAACTTAGTGTTCCAAATCCGGTTTTAAGTGTGCGGAATCGATTAGGCACATCAAAACTATATAAAATCCGTTAAAACAGCGCGAAAATACGAAATTATAATTTTCGCCCAAATACGGCCATATGGCCCCAACTCGGCTCGAAATTCGCCCAAAAACTTAGTGTTCCAAATCCGGTTTTAAGTGTGCGGAATCGATTAGGCACATCAAAACTATATAAAATCCGTTAAAACAGCGCGAAAATACGAAATTATAATTTTCGCCCAAATACGGCCATATGGCCCCAACTCGGCTCGAAATTCGCCCAAAAACTTAGTGTTCCAAATCCAGTTTTAAGTGTGCGGAATCGATTAGGCACATCAAAACTATATAAAATCCGTTAAAACAGCGCGAAAATACGATATTATAATTTTCGCCCAAATACGGCCATATGGCCCCAACTCGGCTCTAAATTCGCCCAAAAACTTAGTGTTCCAAATCCGGTTTTAAGTGTGCGGAATCGATTAGGCACATCAAAACTATATAAAATCCGTTAAAACAGCGCGAAAATACGAAATTATAATTTTCGCCCAAATACGGCTATATGGCCCCAACTCGGCTCGAAATTCGCCCAAAAACTTAGTGTTCCAAATCCGGTTTTAAGTGTGCGGAATCGATTAGGCACATCAAAACTATATAAAATCCGTTAAAACAGCGCGAAAATACGAAATTATAATTTTCGCCCAAATACGGCCATATTATTAATTGTATATCAAAAATACTGTCACGATGTAACTACTAGCGACATCTAGTGTAAGATATGTCAGTTGTGTGTATTGTGACGTCTTCCTTCTTTACTTTGAATAAAATAGTCTTTGCTCTGCTGTTTGGAACGCAAACGTGTTGTTTTATTTTAAAAGGTTTTGGACCCAGCAAATAAGTGCGGCTAATAGTGAAGTAATAGTGTTTTGTGTAAAACAATTACAGTTCGATAGACTATCGATTTTCATTGTTAGTTTGGCAAGTTTCCGCGTAAAAACAGTAAACACGTGTTGTGAAAAGCCGGTGCCGATTCGGTGCAATGGCGGCTAACTATATAGTGAACGTTCCAAAGTTGCGTGGTCGTGAGAACTATGATGAGTGGGTGTTCGCGGCAGAAAACTTTCTGATACTTGAAGGCATGATGAAATGCATCAAGACCGAACGAGATGAAAGTGGTACAGAAATAATTGTATCGGCTGCAGATGACGCGAAGACGAAAGCGAAGCTTGTACTCACTATAGATTCATCATTATATGTTCATATTAAAACAGTCAAAACTACAAAGGAGCTGTGGGAAAAACTCAAGTCGCTTTTTGATGATTCCGGGTTTACCAGAAGGATAAGTCTTTTAAGGAATTTGATATCCATCCGTTTGGAGAATTGCAGTTCCATGACCTCGTATGTCACACAAATAATTGAGACGGGTCAGAAACTTTGTGGAACAGGATTTGCAATAAATGACGAGTGGATTGGTTCGCTGCTACTAGCTGGATTACCAGAGAAGTTCTCTCCTATGATTATGGCGATAGAACATTCGGGCATTCAAGTAACAACGGACGCCATTAAAAGCAAGCTTCTAGACATGGAAACCGGAAACATAGATAACATAGATGGCGCACTTGCAGTGTCAAATAGGAGCAATTTCAAGAATAAACCAAAAATGTCTATGAATGGCAATACTGGCAACAAAGATGGTGTCAAGTACCAACAACAAAAAAATTCTGACGCAAAAACTAAAACTGTCAATGTCAGATGTTACAAATGTAAACAAATCGGACATTATGCATCGCAATGCTCGAATAATCCCAAGTTCAACAAAAATGAAGACCGTAAGCAGACAAACGCATTCTCAGCTGTATTCTTAAGCGGCAGCTTCAATAAAGAAGATTGGTACATCGACTCCGGTGCTAGTGTACATTTAACAGCGAATTTAAATTGGATCACTAGCAGATATCGGAAAGTTCATCAGGAAATATTGGTAGCAAATCAGGAAACTGTTTCAGTTACATGTGCTGGCGATGTTCAGATTACAACCTCCGTCAATGGCTCTGAATTTGAGATAAACATCGAAAATGTGTATTGTGTACCAAACTTGACAACTAACCTCATATCAGTGAGCAGATTGATACAAAACGGTAACAAAGTGGATTTTACCGATAATAGTTGTCAGATTTACAATAGAAATCATGAGTTGGTTGCCACTGCAACATTGACTAATGGTGTCTACAAGTTAAATGTACAAGAATGTTTGGTCGCTGCAGCTACAACCTCGGGCTTTACTTGGCATCGCAGGTTAGGCCACTTGAACAGTGATAGCTTAAGAAAAACTAAAAATGCAGTAAAAGGTATGAATTATGATGATAATTTCGCTATCAGTAAATCAACATGTAAGACTTGTTGTGTTGGTAAACAATGCAGATTACCTTTTACAAACAGTGATACAAGAAGTACTGAATTACTAAATGTTATACATAGTGACCTATGTGGACCTATGGAGGAACATTCATTAGGAGGAGCGTCCTACTTTCTATTGTTTGTTGACGACTTCAGCCGGATGACCTTCATTTACTTTTTGAGACATAAAAATGAAGCGTTGAAATACTTTAAAGAATTTAAAGCGATGGCAGAAAACCAAACTAATAGAAAAGTGAAAATAATCAGAACGGACAATGGAAAAGAATTTTGTAATGCTGCATTTGATGATTATTTAAAGAAATTTGGGGTTATACACCAAAAATCTAACCCTTATACACCTCAACAAAATGGATTATGTGAAAGGATGAATAGAACGATTATTGAAAAGGCTAAGTGCATGTTATATGATGCTGAACTAAACAAGAAGTTTTGGGCCGAGGCTTGCAATACGGCTGTGCACTTACATAATCGAACTGTTTCATCAGTTTTAAATGGTAAAACACCATATGAACTATGGATGGGTGTTAAGCCAGATCTGAGTAATCTAAGGATTTTTGGATCGCCTGTCATGGTCCATATCAATAAAGAAAAAAGGACCAAATGGGATAGAAAGTCCATTGAATGCATATTGCTGGGCTATCCTGATAATATTAAAGGCTATAGATTGTATGATCCAATAAAGAAGCAAATTTTCACAAGCAGAGATGTGATCATTATGGAAAAACAGTCAATCATGATGGATATTACTTCTGAAAAGAATGAAAAAGAATCTGAGATGAATGAAATCGTGAAAGAAACTGAGGTTTCGCAGGATTCAGTGGGGGAAACAGATATAACATTGATGGAAGAGTCAATAGAAGACACATCTTCAGATTACTTACCCAGTGATTACGAAGATTGTTCAGATGTTCAGAATAATCATGTTAGATTAGACAGACCTGTGCGAGAACGGCGTGCACCAAAGTGGTATAGTGGTATGTGCTATACAGAAAACAGTATGGATAGTGGAATGGATCTCACACTCAAACAAGCACTGAAAGGGCCTGAAAGAGAGCAATGGCTACAGGCAGTACAGGAAGAATTAAAGTGCTTTGAGGAAAATGATGCTTGGGAAATAGTAAATGTTCCTAATAATTCTACAATAGTGCAGTGTAAGTGGGTGCTAAAGAAAAAGATTGATCCTAATGGTAAAGTTCGTTTTCGTGCAAGGTTAGTGGCAAAAGGTTTTTCTCAACAACCTGGTGTGGACTATACTGAGACTTTTTCACCGGTGGTGAGACACAGTACTCTCAGATTGTTGTTTGCGATTTCTGTAAAACTTGGACTTGATATTGTACATTTAGATATATGTACCGCATTCTTGAATGGTAATCTAAATGAAAATATTTATATGCAAATACCTGAAGGGTTTAATTGTCCAGATTCATCAAAAGTTTTAAAATTGAAAAAGGCTATCTATGGTCTGAAACAATCATCAAGAATGTGGTATGAGAAAGTTGATGTATGTTTAACTAAAATTGGATATTTAAAGTCTAAATATGAACCTTGTTTATATGCAAAAAATGATGGTAAAAATATGACTATAATTGCTCTCTATGTCGATGACTTTTTTGTATTTTCAAATAATAGCGCTGAGACTGATAAGCTAAAATCTGTATTAGAATCTCAATTCAAAATTAAAGACCTAGGCCAAATAAGGCAGTGTCTTGGTATGTCAGTTTGTTATGATAAAAGACATAAGATTTTAACATTAAATCAGAGTGATTATATTGAACAATTGTTATTGAAATTTAATTTGGTTGATTGTAAATCAGTGGATACACCAATGGAATGTGGTTTAAAATTAACTAAAGCTATGAGTTGTGATAAAAATCTACCTTATCAGCAACTAATTGGATGTTTGATGTATATTGCCATACTCACTAGGCCTGATATAGCATTCTCGGTTAGTTACTTAAGTCAATTCAATAACTGTTACAATAAGGAGCATTGGGCTCATGCTAAGCGAATATTAAGATATCTTAAGGGAACCAAAGATTATTGTATTAAATATTGTGGTTCAGATAACAAAGAGATTGTGGGCTATGTGGATGCAGATTGGGGTAGTGACATAACAGACAGAAAATCCTATACGGGTTACTGTTTTACTCTCTCTGGGGGTTTGATATCTTGGGGAAGTAAAAAACAAATGAATGTCACCTTATCTAGTACTGAAGCAGAGTATGTTGGTATATCTGAGTGCTGTAAAGAGGCAATTTATCTTAGAAATTTACAAAGTGAAATCTTAGGTGAAATGCAATGTATTGTAATTTTTAATGATAACCAGAGCGCACATAAATTGTTACACAATCCTATATTTCATAATAGGACAAAACATATAGATATAAGGTTTCATTTTTGTCGTGAATGTGTTAAAAATAATGTAGTTAAAGTTGAATATCTACAGACAGCTAATATGCCAGCTGATATACTCACAAAATCATTAAATTCTGTGAAGCATTGTAAATTGTTAAAAATGTTAGGAGTTCAACAAATGTAATAATTAAAACTTTTTGATATAGTGGGGGTATTAATTGTATATCAAAAATACTGTCACGATGTAACTACTAGCGACATCTAGTGTAAGATATGTCAGTTGTGTGTATTGTGACGTCTTCCTTCTTTACTTTGAATAAAATAGTCTTTGCTCTGCTGTTTGGAACGCAAACGTGTTGTTTTATTTTAAAACATATGGCCCCAACTCGGCTCGAAATTCGCCCAAAAACTTAGTGTTCCAAATCCGGTTTTAAGTGTGCGGAATCGATTAGGCACATCAAAACTATAATAAAATCCGTTAAAACAGCGCGAAAATACGAAATTATAATTTTCGCCCAAATACGGCCATATGGCCCCAACTCGGCTCGAAATCCGCCCAAAAACTTAGTGTTCCAAATCCGGTTTTAAGTGTGCGGAATCGATTAGGCACATCAAAACTATATAAAATCCGTTAAAACAGCGCGAAATAACGATATTATAATTTTCGCCCAAATACGGCCATATGGCCCCAACTCGGCTCGAAATTCGCCCAAAAACTTAGTGTTCCAAATCCGGTTTTAAGTGTGCGGAATCGATTAGGCACATCAAAACTATATAAAATCCGTTAAAACAGCGCGAAAATACGAAATTATAATTTTCGCCCAAATACGGCCATATGGCCCCAACTCGGCTCGAAATTCGCCCAAAAACTTAGTGTTCCAAATCCGGTTTTAAGTGTGCGGAATCGATTAGGCACATCAAAACTATATAAAATCCGTTAAAACAGCGCGAAAATACGAAATTATAATTTTCGCCCAAATACGGCCATATGGCCCCAACTCGGCTCGAAATTCGCCCAAAAACTTAGTGTTCCAAATCCGGTTTTAAGTGTGCGGAATCGATTAGGCACATCAAAACTATATAAAATCCGTTAAAACAGCGCGAAAATACGAAATTATAATTTTCGCCCAAATACGGCCATATGGCCCCAACTCGGCTGGAAATTCGCCCAAAAACTTAGTGTTCCAAATCCGGTTTTAAGTGTGCGGAATCGATTAGGCACATCAAAACTATATAAAATCCGTTAAAACAGCGCGAAAATACGAAATTATAATTTTCGCCCAAATACGGCTATATGGCCCCAACTCGGCTCGAAATTCGCCCAAAAACTTAGTGTTCCAAATCCGGTTTTAAGTGTGCGGAATCGATTAGGCACATCAAAACTATATAAAATCCGTTAAAACAGCGCGAAAATACGAAATTATAATTTTCGCCCAAATACGGCCATATGGCCCCAACTCGGCTCGAAATTCGCCCAAAAACTTAGTGTTCCAAATCCGGTTTTAAGTGTGCGGAATCGATTAGGCACATCAAAACTATAATAAAATCCGTTAAAACAGCGCGAAAATACGAAATTATAATTTTCGCCCAAATACGGCCATATGGCCCCAACTCGGCTCGAAATCCGCCCAAAAACTTAGTGTTCCAAATCCGGTTTTAAGTGTGCGGAATCGATTAGGCACATCAAAACTATATAAAATCCGTTAAAACAGCGCGAAATAACGATATTATAATTTTCGCCCAAATACGGCCATATGGCCCCAACTCGGCTCGAAATTCGCCCAAAAACTTAGTGTTCCAAATCCGGTTTTAAGTGTGCGGAATCGATTAGGCACATCAAAACTATATAAAATCCGTTAAAACAGCGCGAAAATACGAAATTATAATTTTCGCCCAAATACGGCCATATGGCCACAACTCGGCTCGAAATTCGCCCAAAAACTTAGTGTTCCAAATCCGGTTTTAAGTGTGCGGAATCGATTAGGCACATCAAAACTATACAAAATCCGTTAAAACAGCGCGAAAATACGAAATTATAATTTTCGCCCAAATACGGCCATATGGCCCCAACTCGGCTCGAAATTCGCCCAAAAACTTAGTGTTCCAAATCCGGTTTTAAGTGTGCGGAATCGATTAGGCACATCAAAACTATATAAAATCCGTTAAAACAGCGCGAAAATACGAAATTGTAATTTTCGCCCAAATACGGCCATATGGCCCCAACTCGGCTCGAAATTCGCCCAAAAACTTAGTGTTCCAAATCCGGTTTTAAGTGTGCGGAATCGATTAGGCACATCAAAACTATATAAAATCCGTTAAAACAGCGCGAAAATACGAAATTGTAATTTTCGCCCAAATACGGCCATATGGCCCCAACTCGGCTCGAAATTCGCCCAAAAACTTAGTGTTCCAAATCCGGTTTTAAGTGTGCGGAATCGATTAGGCACATCAAAACTATATAAAATCCGTTAAAACAGCGCGAAAATACGATATTATAATTTTCGCCCAAATACGGCCATATGGCCCCAACTCGGCTCGAAATTCGCCCAAAAACTTAGTGTTCCAAATCCGGTTTTAAGTGTGCGGAATCGATTAGGCACATCAAAACTATATAAAATCCGTTAAAACAGCGCGAAAATACGAAATTATAATTTTCGCCCAAATACGGCCATATGGCCCCAACTCGGCTCGAAATTCGCCCAAAAACTTAGTGTTCCAAATCCGGTTTTAAGTGTGCGGAATCGATTAGGCACATCAAAACTATATAAAATCCGTTAAAACAGCGCGAAAATACGAAATTATAATTTTCGCCCAAATACGGCCATATGGCCCCAACTCGGCTCGAAATTCGCCCAAAAACTTAGTGTTCCAAATCCGGTTTTAAGTGTGCGGAATCGATTAGGCACATCAAAACTATATAAAATCCGTTAAAACAGCGCGAAAATACGAAATTATAATTTTCGCCCAAATACGGCCATATGGCCCCAACTCGGCTGGAAATTCGCCCAAAAACTTAGTGTTCCAAATCCGGTTTTAAGTGTGCGGAATCGATTAGGCACATCAAAACTATATAAAATCCGTTAAAACAGCGCGAAAATACGAAATTATAATTTTCGCCCAAATACGGCTATATGGCCCCAACTCGGCTCGAAATTCGCCCAAAAACTTAGTGTTCCAAATCCGGTTTTAAGTGTGCGGAATCGATTAGGCACATCAAAACTATATAAAATCCGTTAAAACAGCGCGAAAATACGAAATTATAATTTTCGCCCAAATACGGCCATATGGCCCCAACTCGGCTCGAAATTCGCCCAAAAACTTAGTGTTCCAAATCCGGTTTTAAGTGTGCGGAATCGATTAGGCACATCAAAACTATAATAAAATCCGTTAAAACAGCGCGAAAATACGAAATTATAATTTTCGCCCAAATACGGCCATATGGCCCCAACTCGGCTCGAAATCCGCCCAAAAACTTAGTGTTC
This sequence comes from Timandra comae, assembly GCA_958496195.1. Classification (NCBI taxonomy): domain Eukaryota; kingdom Metazoa; phylum Arthropoda; class Insecta; order Lepidoptera; family Geometridae; genus Timandra; species Timandra comae. The sequence continues at coordinate 10,551,229 of OY292369.1, forward strand.
CAAATCCGGTTTTAAGTGTGCGGAATCGATTAGGCACATCAAAACTATATAAAATCCGTTAAAACAGCGCGAAATAACGATATTATAATTTTCGCCCAAATACGGCCATATGGCCCCAACTCGGCTCGAAATTCGCCCAAAAACTTAGTGTTCCAAATCCGGTTTTAAGTGTGCGGAATCGATTAGGCACATCAAAACTATATAAAATCCGTTAAAACAGCGCGAAAATACGAAATTATAATTTTCGCCCAAATACGGCCATATGGCCACAACTCGGCTCGAAATTCGCCCAAAAACTTAGTGTTCCAAATCCGGTTTTAAGTGTGCGGAATCGATTAGGCACATCAAAACTATACAAAATCCGTTAAAACAGCGCGAAAATACGAAATTATAATTTTCGCCCAAATACGGCCATATGGCCCCAACTCGGCTCGAAATTCGCCCAAAAACTTAGTGTTCCAAATCCGGTTTTAAGTGTGCGGAATCGATTAGGCACATCAAAACTATATAAAATCCGTTAAAACAGCGCGAAAATACGAAATTATAATTTTCGCCCAAATACGGCCATATGGCCCCAACTCGGCTGGAAATTCGCCCAAAAACTTAGTGTTCCAAATCCGGTTTTAAGTGTGCGGAATCGATTAGGCACATCAAAACTATATAAAATCCGTTAAAACAGCGCGAAAATACGAAATTATAATTTTCGCCCAAATACGGCCATATGGCCCCAACTCGGCTCGAAATTCGCCCAAAAACTTAGTGTTCCAAATCCGGTTTTAAGTGTGCGGAATCGATTAGGCACATCAAAACTATATAAAATCCGTTAAAACAGCGCGAAAATACGAAATTATAATTTTCGCCCAAATACGGCCATATGGCCCCAACTCGGCTGGAAATTCGCCCAAAAACTTAGTGTTCCAAATCCGGTTTTAAGTGTGCGGAATCGATTAGGCACATCAAAACTATATAAAATCCGTTAAAACAGCGCGAAAATACGAAATTATAATTTTCGCCCAAATACGGCCATATGGCCCCAACTCGGCTCGAAATTCGCCCAAAAACTTAGTGTTCCAAATCCGGTTTTAAGTGTGCGGAATCGATTAGGCACATCAAAACTATATAAAATCCGTTAAAACAGCGCGAAAATACGAAATTATAATTTTCGCCCAAATACGGCCATATGGCCCCAACTCTGCTCGAAATTCGCCCAAAAACTTAGTGTTCCATATCCGGTTTTAAGTGTGCGGAATCGATAAGGCACATCAAAACTATATAAAATCCGTTAAAACAGCGCGAAAATACGAAATTATAATTTTCGCCCAAATACGGCCATATGGCCCCAACTCGGCTCGAAATTCGCCCAAAAACTTAGTGTTCCAAATCCGGTTTTAAGTGTGCGGAATCGATTAGGCACATCAAAACTATATAAAATCCGTTAAAACAGCGCGAAAATACGAAATTATAATTTTCGCCCAAATACGGCCATATGGCCCCAACTCGGCTCGAAATTCGCCCAAAAACTTAGTGTTCCAAATCCGGTTTTAAGTGTGCGGAATCGATTAGGCACATCAAAACTATATAAAATCCGTTAAAACAGCGCGAAAATACGAAATTATAATTTTCGCCCAAATACGGCCATATGGCCCCAACTCGGCTCGAAATTCGCCCAAAAACTTAGTGTTCCAAATCCGGTTTTAAGTGTGCGGAATCGATTAGGCACATCAAAACTATATAAAATCCGTTAAAACAGCGCGAAAATACGAAATTATAATTTTCGCCCAAATACGGCCATATGGCCCCAACTCGGCTCGAAATTCGCCCAAAAACTTAGTGTTCCAAATCCGGTTTTAAGTGTGCGGAATCGATTAGGCACATCAAAACTATATAAAATCCGTTAAAACAGCGCGAAAATACGAAATTATAATTTTCGCCCAAATACGGCCATATGGCCCCAACTCGGCTCGAAATTCGCCCAAAAACTTAGTGTTCCAAATCCGGTTTTAAGTGTGCGGAATCGATAAGGCACATCAAAACTATATAAAATCCGTTAAAACAGCGCGAAAATACGAAATTATAATTTTCGCCCAAATACGGCCATATGGCCCCAACTCGGCTCGAAATTCGCCCAAAAACTTAGTGTTCCAAATCCGGTTTTAAGTGTGCGGAATCGATAAGGCACATCAAAACTATATAAAATCCGTTAAAACAGCGCGAAAATACGAAATTATAATTTTCGCCCAAATACGGCCATATGGCCCCAACTCGGCTCGAAATTCGCCCAAAAACTTAGTGTTCCAAATCCGGTTTTAAGTGTGCGGAATCGATTAGGCACATCAAAACTATATAAAATCCGTTAAAACAGCGCGAAAATACGAAATTATAATTTTCGCCCAAATACGGCCATATGGCCCCAACTCGGCTCGAAATTCGCCCAAAAACTTAGTGTTCCAAATCCGGTTTTAAGTGTGCGGAATCGATTAGGCACATCAAAACTATATAAAATCCGTTAAGACAGCGCGAAAATACGAAATTATAATTTTCGCCCAAATACGGCCATATGGCCCCAACTCGGCTCGAAATTCGCCCAAAACCTTAGTGTTCCAAATCCGGTTTTAAGTGTGCGGAATCGATAAGGCACATCAAAACTATATAAAATCCGTTAAAACAGCGCGAAAATACGAAATTATAATTTTCGCCCAAATACGGCCATATGGCCCCAACTCGGCTCGAAATTCGCCCAAAAACTTAGTGTTCCAAATCCGGTTTTAAGTGTGCGGAATCGATTAGGCATATCAAAACTATATAAAATCCGTTAAAACAGCGCGAAAATACGAAGTTATAATTTTCGCCCAAATACGGCCATATGGCCCCAACTCGGCTCGAAATTCGCCCAAAAACTTAGTGTTCCATATCCGGTTTTAAGTGTGCGGAATCGATTAGGCACATCAAAACTATATAAAATCCGTTAAAACAGCGCGAAAATACGAAATTATAATTTTCGCCCAAATACGGCCATATGGCCCCAACTCGGCTCGAAATTCGCCCAAAAACTTAGTGTTCCAAATCCGGTTTTAAGTGTGCGGAATCGATTAGGCACATCAAAACTATATAAAATCCGTTAAAACAGCGCGAAAATACGAAATTATAATTTTCGCCCAAATACGGCCATATGGCCCAAACTCGGCTCGAAATTCGCCCAAAAACTTAGTGTTCCAAATCCGGTTTTAAGTGTGCGGAATCGATTAGGCACATCAAAACTATATAAAATCCGTTAAAACAGCGCGAAAATACGAAATTATAATTTTCGCCCAAATACGGCCATATATATGGCCCCAACTCGGCTCGAAATTCGCCCAAAAACTTAGTGTTCCAAATCCGGTTTTAAGTGTGCGGAATCGATTAGGCACATCAAAACTATATAAAATCCGTTAAGACAGCGCGAAAATACGAAATTATAATTTTCGCCCAAATACGGCCATATGGCCCCAACTCGGCTCGAAATTCGCCCAAAAACTTAGTGTTCCAAATCCGGTTTTAAGTGTGCGGAATCGATTAGGCACATCAAAACTATATAAAATCCGTTAAAACAGCGCGAAAATACGAAATTATAATTTTCGCCCAAATACGGCCATATGGCCCCAACCCGGCTCAAAATTCGCCCAATAACTTAGTGTTCCAAATCCGGTTTTAAGTGTGCGGAATCGATTAGGCACATCAAAACTATATAAAATCCGTTAAAACAGCGCGAAAATACGAAATTATAATTTTCGCCCAAATACGGCCATATGGCCCCAACTCGGCTCAAAATTCGCCCAAAAACTTAGTGTTCCAAATCCGGTTTTAAGTGTGCGGAATCGATTAGGCACATCAAAACTATATAAAATCCGTTAAAACAGCGCGAAATAACGATATTATAATTTTCGCCCAAATACGGCCATATGGCCCCAACTCGGCTCGAAATTCGCCCAAAAACTTAGTGTTCCAAATCCGGTTTTAAGTGTGCGGAATCGATTAGGCACATCAAAACTATATAAAATCCGTTAAAACAGCGCGAAAATACGAAATTATAATTTTCGCCCAAATACGGCCATATGGCCACAACTCGGCTCGAAATTCGCCCAAAAACTTAGTGTTCCAAATCCGGTTTTAAGTGTGCGGAATCGATTAGGCACATCAAAACTATATAAAATCCGTTAAAACAGCGCGAAAATACGATATTATAATTTTCGCCCAAATACGGCCATATGGCCCCAACTCGGCTCAAAATTCGCCCAAAAACTTAGTGTTCCAAATCCGGTTTTAAGTGTGCGGAATCGATTAGGCACATCAAAACTATATAAAATCCGTTAAAACAGCGCGAAAATACGAAATTATAATTTTCGCCCAAATACGGCCATATGGCCCCAACTCGGCTCGAAATTCGCCCAAAAACTTAGTGTTCCAAATCCGGTTTTAAGTGTGCGGAATCGATTAGGCACATCAAAACTATATAAAATCCGTTAAAACAGCGCGAAAATACGAAATTATAATTTTCGCCCAAATACGGCCATATGGCCCCAACTCGGCTCGAAATTCGCCCAAAGACTTAGTGTTCCAAATCCGGTTTTAAGTGTGCGGAATCGATTAGGCACATCAAAACTATATAAAATCCGTTAAAACAGCGCGAAAATACGAAATTATAATTTTCGCCCAAATACGGCCATATGGCCCCAACTCGGCTCGAAATTCGCCCAAAAACTTAGTGTTCCAAATCCGGTTTTAAGTGTGCGGAATCGATTAGGCACATCAAAACTATATAAAATCCGTTAAAACAGCGCGAAAATACGAAATTATAATTTTCGCCCAAATACGGCCATATGGCCCCAACTCGGCTCGAAATTCGCCCAAAAACTTAGTGTTCCAAATCCGGTTTTAAGTGTGCGGAATCGATTAGGCACATCAAAACTATATAAAATCCGTTAAAACAGCGCGAAAATACGAAATTATAATTTTCGCCCAAATACGGCCATATGGCCACAACTCGGCTCAAAATTCGCCCAAAAACTTAGTGTTCCAAATCCGGTTTTAAGTGTGCGGAATCGATTAGGCACATCAAAACTATATAAAATCCGTTAAAACAGCGCGAAAATACGAAATTACAATTTTCGCCCAAATACGGCCATATGGCCCCAACTCGGCTCGAAATTCGCCCAAAAACTTAGTGTTCCAGATCCGGTTTTAAGTGTGCGGAATCGATTAGGCACATCAAAACTATATAAAATCCGTTAAAACAGCGCGAAAATACGAAATTATAATTTTCGCCCAAATACGGCCATATGGCCCCAACTCGGCTCGAAATTCGCCCAAAAACTTAGTGTTCCAAATCCGGTTTTAAGTGTGCGGAATCGATTAGGCACATCAAAACTATATAAAATCCGTTAAAACAGCGCGAAAATACGAAATTATAATTTTCGCCCAAATACGGCCATATGGCCCCAACTCGGCTCGAAATTCGCCCAAAAACTTAGTGTTCCAAATCCGGTTTTAAGTGTGCGGAATCGATTAGGCACATCAAAACTATATAAAATCCGTTAAAACAGCGCGAAAATACGAAATTATAATATTCGCCCAAATACGGCCATATGGCCCCAACTCGGCTCGAAATTCGCCCAAAAACTTAGTGTTCCAAATCCGGTTTTAAGTGTGCGGAATCGATTAGGCACATCAAAACTATATAAAATCCGTTAAAACAGCGCGAAAATACGAAATTATAATTTTCGCCCAAATATGGCCATATATATGGCCCCAACTCGGCTCGAAATTCGCCCAAAAACTTAGTGTTCCAAATCCGGTTTTAAGTGTGCGGAATCGATTAGGCACATCAAAACTATATAAAATCCGTTAAGACAGCGCGAAAATACGAAATTATAATTTTCGCCCAAATACGGCCATATGGCCCCAACTCGGCTCGAAATTCGCCCAAAAACTTAGTGTTCCAAATCCGGTTTTAAGTGTGCGGAATCGATTAGGCACATCAAAACTATATAAAATCCGTTAAAACAGCGCGAAAATACGAAATTATAATTTTCGCCCAAATACGGCCATATGGCCCCAACTCGGCTCAAAATTCGCCCAATAACTTAGTGTTCCAAATCCGGTTTTAAGTGTGCGGAATCGATTAGGCACATCAAAACTACACACATCAAAAGTGTCTAGGGATCAAGCATTTTTATGCGGATTTCTTGAGATTGAGATGTGGCTTTGTAATAAATTTATGATTTTATAAATTTATATGGATCCTTTTTGGTGCATTTCATAATTTGAATCAGGAACTGTGAATCAAATTCGAGTAAAAGATGAAAATCAGCTGTCAATATTTTCCCTATAAAAACATACAACGCATTGAAGACATTATTAGTGCTACTGTTTCCCTACTACTGATTAAAACCAACGTTATTATGGAGCGGCGACGTCATTTAAGCAGGGAAGAAATGCTCAGAGCCGTGGGAATGATAGAAGCTGGTTCCCGGCAACGTACTGTGGCTTTAGCTCTGAATACAAGTCAGAGTGTTATCAGTCGACTTTGGACACGTTACCGAAGCACTGGTACCGTGGCTGAGCGCCATGGAGGACGGTATCGCTGCACCACACGGAGACAAGACCGATACATTCAAATCTTAACTCGAAGAGCTCCAACAATAACCGCCATGATGTTAGCCGTGCGGCTTCATCACTCTTCAGGGAACTTAATTAGCGACCAAACAGTCAGAAACCGCTTGCATGAAGTGAACCTTCATTCCCGAAGACCGCTACGGGTACCACCTATAGCAATGCACAATCGTAGGATTCGATATCAATGGGCTCTTGAACACAGAAATTGGGCAGAAGAACAATGGCGTTTCGTGTGCTTTTCTGATGAGTCTCGTTTTGGTATGAGACCGGATACAAGACGTATACGACACTGGAGAACCCCTGGACGCCAACAGCGATTAAAATCCTGCCAGGAAGTCCATCCTTATAGTGGTGGAACCATCATGGTATAGGCGGGTATTTGGATCGGCGGAAGAACTGAGTTGATTTGGATCAGAGGCAACCTCAACGCTCAAATTTATGCTGAGACGATTGTATCAGACGTCATCGTTCCTCTACAAGTGCAAATCGGTCCCTTATTTCAGTTAATGCATGATAATGCACGACCGCACACCGCAAGAGTTGTAAGACAGACTCTCGCCGCAGCTAACATCAATGTCCTGCCCTGGCCTGCTCAGTCGCCAGACTTGAACCCGATTGAGCATGCATGGGATATGCTACAGAGAAGAGCTCTGCCGAATATGGAGGGTATCCAGTCGCAAGAAGACCTTTTTTTGTTGTTGCAACGAACATGGGCGGCCATTCCACAGCGTGATTTGGATGAACTCATTTTGAGTATGCCAAACCGATGTTCTTGTGTTGTTAGTGTTCGCGGTAGAAACACGGATTATTAATTGTTTAAGTTACCCAATAAAATTTTAAAGAAAACTGTTATTTCAGTCTTTTTTTCGAACTTTAATGTTAGTGGTTCAAATGTCAAAAATCCCTTTATTAGGAAAATGGCAAATTTCTTTATTAATGCAAAGGTGACTTGGTTTATCGTTACTGTGAAAAACGAAAACACTTTATTTGATGAATCCTTAAAGAAAATTTTAATTAATATCAATCAGGAGAAAAGTTATTGCAAAAATATATGTTGATCCCTAGACACTTTTGATGTGTGTATATAAAATCCGTTAAAACAGCGCGAAAATACGAAATTATAATTTTCGCCCAAATACGGCCATATGGCCCCAACTCGGCTCGAAATTCGCCCAAAAACTTAGTGTTCCAAATCCGGTTTTAAGTGTGCGGAATCGATTAGGCACATCAGAACTATATAAAATCCGTTAAAACAGCGCGAAAATACGAAATTACAATTTTCGCCCAAATACGGCCATATGGCCACAACTCGGCTCGAAATTCGCCCAAAAACTTAGTGTTCCAGATCCGGTTTTAAGTGTGCGGAATCGATTAGGCACATCAAAACTATATAAAATCCGTTAAAACAGCGCGAAAATACAAAATTATAATTTTCGCCCAAATACGGCCATATGGCCCCAACTCGGCTCGAAATTCGCCCAAAAACTTAGTGTTCCAAATCCGGTTTTAAGTGTGCGGAATCGATTAGGCACATCAAAACTATATAAAATCCGTTAAAACAGCGCGAAAATACGAAATTATAATTTTCGCCCAAATACGGCCATATGGCCCCAACTCGGCTCGAAATTCGCCCAAAAACTTAGTGTTCCAAATCCGGTTTTAAGTGTGCGGAATCGATTAGGCACATCAAAACTATATAAAATCCGTTAAAACAGCGCGAAAATACGAAATTATAATTTTCGCCCAAATACGGCCATATGGCCCCAACTCGGCTCAAAATTCGCCAAATAACTTAGTGTTCCAAATCCGGTTTTAAGTGTGCGGAATCGATCAGGCACATCAAAACTATATAAAATCCGTTAAAACAGCGCGAAAATACGAAATTATAATTTTCGCCCAAATACGGCCATATGGCCCCAACTCGGCTCGAAATTCGCCCAAAAACTTAGTGTTCCAAATCCGGTTTTAAGTGTGCGGAATCGATTAGGCACATCAAAACTATATAAAATCCGTTAAAACAGCGCGAAAATACGAAATTATAATTTTCGCCCAAATACGGCCATATATATGGCCCCAACTCGGCTCGAAATTCGCCCAAAAACTTAGTGTTCCAAATCCGGTTTTAAGTGTGCGGAATCGATTAGGCACATCAAAACTATATAAAATCCGTTAAGACAGCGCGAAAATACGAAATTATAATTTTCGCCCAAATACGGCCATATGGCCCTTACTCGGCTCGAAATTCGCCCAAAAACTTAGTGTTCCAAATCCGGTTTTAAGTGTGCGGAATCGATTAGGCACATCAAAACTATATAAAATCCGTTAAAACAGCGCGAAAATACGAAATTATAATTTTCGCCCAAATACGGCCATATGGCCCCAACTCGGCTCAAAATTCGCCCAATAACTTAGTGTTCCAAATCCGGTTTTAAGTGTGCGGAATCGATTAGGCACATCAAAACTATATAAAATCCGTTAAAACAGCGCGAAAATACGAAATTATAATTTTCGCCCAAATACGGCCATATGGCCCCAACTCGGCTCGAAATTCGCCCAAAAACTTAGTGTTCCAAATCCGGTTTTAAGTGTGCGGAATCGATTAGGCACATCAAAACTATATAAAATCCGTTAAAACAGCGCGAAAATACGAAATTACAATTTTCGCCCAAATACGGCCATATGGCCCCAACTCGGCTCGAAATTCGCCCAAAAACTTAGTGTTCCAAATCCGGTTTTAAGTGTGCGGAATCGATTAGGCACATCAAAACTATATAAAATCCGTTAAAACAGCGCGAAAATACGAAATTATAATTTTCGCCCAAATACGGCCATATGGCCCCAACTCGGCTCGAAATTCGCCCAAAAACTTAGTGTTCCAAATCCGGTTTTAAGTGTGCGGAATCGATTAGGCACATCAAAACTATATAAAATCCGTTAAAACAGCGCGAAAATACGAAATTATAATTTTCGCCCAAATACGGCCATATGGCCCCAACTCGGCTCGAAATTCGCCCAAAGACTTACGTGTTCCAAATCCGGTTTTAAGTGTGCGGAATCGATTAGGCACATCAAAACTATATAAAATCCGTTAAAACAGCGCGAAAATACGATATTATAATTTTCGCCCAAATACGGCCATATGGCCCCAACTCGGCTCAAAATTCGCCCAAAAACTTAGTGTTCCAAATCCGGTTTTAAGTGTGCGGAATCGATTAGGCACATCAAAACTATATAAAATCCGTTAAAACAGCGCGAAAATACGAAATTATAATTTTCGCCCAAATACGGCCATATGGCCCCAACTCGGCTCGAAATTCGCCCAAAAACTTACGGTCTTACCACAAAACGAAGTCTAAATTTGAAACATAGTTTAAAATGATTTTTACAAAAAATTGTACCACAAATCGATGTCTACCTCTAAAATTGGTTTAGGCAGTGTTTGAAATGACAGTCTACCTAAAAACTCTGATGCCCTTGTTTAAAGCTATTTCTAAAATGGCCGCCTGAATTTGTATCAGCTGATTTGAAACGTCAACGTGATTTTATATCGATTATGATATTATGACCTCTTTAGTTTGTTATTCAACCTCTTTGCTATATTGTTACTACAAGGTGCCGCTTGATGGCGCTAGTGCACAAACTCCAAAACGGCGAGAATATGAAAAGATGTAAAAAAAAACTTTTCGAAACGTATTAATGTAATTATATTCTAATGAAAGAACTGCATTGTGTCATTGAATTCAATTTATTTAATTAGACAATAAGTACATTATATTCTAAGAGAGACCCCTCTCGAGACCCTACCTCCCGTGCTAGTTACAAACGGTAAGGTAAGGCCTCTCAAACCACGCGCACATATAAAATCATTCAAATATATGAGGAACATGTCCGTGTACTTCGTAGGTACTTGAAGTAAACGATACGGTGCAGGTAGGCTCCACAACACGTAAGGTGACCTCTGTTGCTGTAGCAGGGGCGGTACTACGTCGGTTACGGTCGACGTTTCCTCTCCACCAGGGTGAAGCCATCCACGTCGCCTTTCTCTGCTGCACTGACTGCTGTTCGCTGTTTCTTCGGTGCAGCTACGCTCTTAACCTCAATAGTACGCACCAGATGAGGCTTGTTGGGTAGCTCACGTAACTCGCCTTTGTTGATAGTAGTGACAAAATGATTATTCTGCCGAACATTGAGGCAGTTGTTGCGGCACGACACGACTGCTCATGTTTTCGGTACAAACGCAACGCAACGGTACAAATCCATTAATTGCTACTCTGCAAGTTTTAACTATTTAAAATTGTACGAAAATATAAAATTTAACACAACGTCGATTGAATAAATAGTCACACATGACATAGGTAAGTCAGTCAGACAACGTCGATCAACAGTCAATTCAAAAAACGTTCCTTTACGGATTAAACGATCTTTGAGAATGAAAATATCAAGTAATTAGTTCACTGTTTCTTCAATCAACAATTATATTTATAGACAATAATACTTTTAAAAATTAATTATATCAATTAATAACTTAATTCAATAATTATTATCAACTTTTGAGATACATTTGTTTATGTTGTACTCAACTTGTCCTGCATATAACGTAACGCGTTTATGTATTGCCATACGTATTTTATTAAAACCAGAGAGAAACAGTATCGTGATCCTTATTCTATGAGTAAAACCATTTTTCTCAAGACAAGAGCAAGACAACGATTTGTGGTAAGAAAAATTCAAACACGGTCTAACATGCCAAAATCGTGTTTGACTGAAGAGTGGTCTAGAGAGTGTTTAAACATCGATTTATGGTAAGACGGTTAGTGTTCAAAATCCGGTTTTAAGTGTGCGGAATCGATTAGGCACATCAAAACTATATAAAATCCGTTAAAACAGCGCGAAAATACGAAATTATAATTTTCGCCCAAATACGGCCATATGGCCCCAACTCGGCTCGAAATTCGCCCAAAAACTTAGTGTTCCAAATCCGGTTTTAAGTGTGCGGAATCGATTAGGCACATCAAAACTATATAAAATCCGTTAAAACAGCGCGAAAATACGAAATTATAATTTTCGCCCAAATACGGCCATATGGCCCCAACTCGGCTCGAAATTCGCCCAAAAACTTAGTGTTCCAAATCCGGTTTTAAGTGTGCGGAATCGATTAGGCACATCAAAACTATATAAAATCCGTTAAAACAGCGCGAAAATACGAAATTATAATTTTCGCCCAAATACGGCCATATGGCCCCAACTCGGCTCGAAATTCGCCCAAAAACTTAGTGTTCCAAATCCGGTTTTAAGTGTGCGGAATCGATTAGGCACATCAAAACTATATAAAATCCGTTAAAACAGCGCGAAAATACGAAATTATAATTTTCGCCCAAATACGGCCATATGGCCACAACTCGGCTCGAAATTCGCCCAAAAACTTAGTGTTCCAAATCCGGTTTTAAGTGTGCGGAATCGATTAGGCACATCAAAACTATATAAAATCCGTTAAAACAGCGCGAAAATACGAAATTACAATTTTCGCCCAAATACGGCCATATGGCCCCAACTCGGCTCGAAATTCGCCCAAAAACTTAGTGTTCCAGATCCGGTTTTAAGTGTGCGGAATCGATTAGGCACATCAAAACTATATAAAATCCGTTAAAACAGCGCGAAAATACGAAATTATAATTTTCGCCCAAATACGGCCATATGGCCCCAACTCGGCTCGAAATTCGCCCAAAAACTTAGTGTTCCAAATCCGGTTTTAAGTGTGCGGAATCGATTAGGCACATCAAAACTATATAAAATCCGTTAAAACAGCGCGAAAATACGAAATTATAATTTTCGCCCAAATACGGCCATATATATGGCCCCAACTCGGCTCGAAATTCGCCCAAAAACTTAGTGTTCCAAATCCGGTTTTAAGTGTGCGGAATCGATTAGGCACATCAAAACTATATAAAATCCGTTAAGACAGCGCGAAAATACGAAATTATAATTTTCGCCCAAATACGGCCATATGGCCCTTACTCGGCTCGAAATTCGCCCAAAAACTTAGTGTTCCAAATCCGGTTTTAAGTGTGCGGAATCGATTAGGCACATCAAAACTATATAAAATCCGTTAAAACAGCGCGAAAATACGAAATTATAATTTTCGCCCAAATACGGCCATATGGCCCCAACTCGGCTCAAAATTCGCCCAATAACTTAGTGTTCCAAATCCGGTTTTAAGTGTGCGGAATCGATTAGGCACATCAAAACTATATAAAATCCGTTAAAACAGCGCGAAAATACGAAATTATAATTTTCGCCCAAATACGGCCATATGGCCCCAACTCGGCTCGAAATTCGCCCAAAAACTTAGTGTTCCAAATCCGGTTTTAAGTGTGCGGAATCGATTAGGCACATCAAAACTATATAAAATCCGTTAAAACAGCGCGAAAATACGAAATTACAATTTTCGCCCAAATACGGCCATATGGCCCCAACTCGGCTCGAAATTCGCCCAAAAACTTAGTGTTCCAAATCCGGTTTTAAGTGTGCGGAATCGATTAGGCACATCAAAACTATATAAAATCCGTTAAAACAGCGCGAAAATACGAAATTATAATTTTCGCCCAAATACGGCCATATGGCCCCAACTCGGCTCGAAATTCGCCCAAAAACTTAGTGTTCCAAATCCGGTTTTAAGTGTGCGGAATCGATTAGGCACATCAAAACTATATAAAATCCGTTAAAACAGCGCGAAAATACGAAATTATAATTTTCGCCCAAATACGGCCATATGGCCCCAACTCGGCTCGAAATTCGCCCAAAGACTTAGTGTTCCAAATCCGGTTTTAAGTGTGCGGAATCGATTAGGCACATCAAAACTATATAAAATCCGTTAAAACAGCGCGAAAATACGAAATTATAATTTTCGCCCAAATACGGCCATATGGCCCCAACTCGGCTCGAAATTCGCCCAAAAACTTAGTGTTCCAAATCCGGTTTTAAGTGTGCGGAATCGATTAGGCACATCAAAACTATATAAAATCCGTTAAAACAGCGCGAAAATACGAAATTACAATTTTCGCCCAAATACGGCCATATGGCCCCAACTCGGCTCGAAATTCGCCCAAAAACTTAGTGTTCCAAATCCGGTTTTAAGTGTGCGGAATCGATTAGGCACATCAAAACTATATAAAATCCGTTAAAACAGCGCGAAAATACGAAATTATAATTTTCGCCCAAATACGGCCATATGGCCCCAACTCGGCTCGAAATTCGCCCAAAAACTTAGTGTTCCAAATCCGGTTTTAAGTGTGCGGAATCGATCAGGCACATCAAAACTATATAAAATCCGTTAAAACAGCGCGAAAATACGAAATTATAATTTTCGCCCAAATACGGCCATATGGCCCCAACTCGGCTCGAAATTCGCCCAAAAACTTAGTGTTCCAAATCCGGTTTTAAGTGTGCGGAATCGATTAGGCACATCAAAACTATATAAAATCCGTTAAAACAGCGCGAAAATACGAAATTATAATTTTCGCCCAAATACGGCCATATATATGGCCCCAACTCGGCTCGAAATTCGCCCAAAAACTTAGTGTTCCAAATCCGGTTTTAAGTGTGCGGAATCGATTAGGCACATCAAAACTATATAAAATCCGTTAAGACAGCGCGAAAATACGAAATTATAATTTTCGCCCAAATACGGCCATATGGCCCCAACTCGGCTCAAAATTCGCCCAATAACTTAGTGTTCCAAATCCGGTTTTAAGTGTGCGGAATCGATCAGGCACATCAAAACTATATAAAATCCGTTAAAACAGCGCGAAAATACGAAATTACAATTTTCGCCCAAATACGGCCATATGGCCCCAACTCGGCTCGAAATTCGCCCAAAAACTTAGTGTTCCAAATCCGGTTTTAAGTGTGCGGAATCGATTAGGCACATCAAAACTATATAAAATCCGTTAAAACAGCGCGAAAATACGAAATTATAATTTTCGCCCAAATACGGCCATATATATGGCCCCAACTCGGCTCGAAATTCGCCCAAAAACTTAGTGTTCCAAATCCGGTTTTAAGTGTGCGGAATCGATTAGGCACATCAAAACTATATAAAATCCGTTAAGACAGCGCGAAAATACGAAATTATAATTTTCGCCCAAATACGGCCATATGGCCCCAACTCGGCTCAAAATTCGCCCAATAACTTAGTGTTCCAAATCCGGTTTTAAGTGTGCGGAATCGATTAGGCACATCAAAACTATATAAAATCCGTTAAAACAGCTCGAAAATACGAAATTATAATTTTCGCCCAAATACGGCCATATGGCCCCAACTCGGCTCGAAATTCGCCCAAAAACTTAGTGTTCCAAATCCGGTTTTAAGTGTGCGGAATCGATTAGGCACATCAAAACTATATAAAATCCGTTAAAACAGCGCGAAAATACGAAATTATAATTTTCGCCCAAATACGGCCATATGGCCCCAACTCGGCTCGAAATTCGCCCAAAAACTTAGTGTTCCAAATCCGGTTTTAAGTGTGCGGAATCGATTAGGCACATCAAAACTATATAAAATCCGTTAAAACAGCGCGAAAATACGAAATTATAATATTCGCCCAAATACGGCCATATGGCCCCAACTCGGCTCGAAATTCGCCCAAAAACTTAGTGTTCCAAATCCGGTTTTAAGTGTGCGGAATCGATTAGGCACATCAAAACTATATAAAATCCGTTAAAACAGCGCGAAAATACGAAATTATAATTTTCGCCCAAATACGGCCATATGGCCCCAACTCGGCTCGAAATTCGCCCAAAAACTTAGTGTTCCAAATCCGGTTTTAAGTGTGCGGAATCGATTAGGCACATCAAAACTATATAAAATCCGTTAAAACAGCGCGAAAATACGAAATTATAATTTTCGCCCAAATACGGCCATATGGCCCCAACTCGGCTCGAAATTCGCCCAAAGACTTAGTGTTCCAAATCCGGTTTTAAGTGTGCGGAATCGATTAGGCACATCAAAACTATATAAAATCCGTTAAAACAGCGCGAAAATACGAAATTATAATTTTCGCCCAAATACGGCCATATGGCCCCAACTCGGCTCGAAATTCGCCCAAAGACTTAGTGTTCCAAATCCGGTTTTAAGTGTGCGGAATTGATAAGGCACATCAAAACTATATAAAATCCGTTAAAACAGCGCGAAACTACGAAATTATAATTTTCGCCCAAATACGGCCATATGGCCCCAACTCGGCTCGAAATTCGCCCAAAAACTTAGTGTTCCAAATCCGGTTTTAAGTGTGCGGAATCGATTAGGCACATCAAAACTATATAAAATCCGTTAAAACAGCGCGAAAATACGAAATTATAATTTTCGCCCAAATACGGCCATATGGCCCCAACTCGGCTCGAAATTCGCCCAAAAACTTAGTGTTCCAAATCCGGTTTTAAGTGTGCGAAATCGATTAGGCACATCAAAACTATATAAAATCCGTTAAAACAGCGCGAAAATACGAAATTATAATTTTCGCCCAAATACGGCCATATGGCCCCAACTCGGCTGGAAATTCGCCCAAAAACTTAGTGTTCCAAATCCGGTTTTAAGTGTGCGGAATCGATTAGGCACATCAAAACTATATAAAATCCGTTAAAACAGCGCGAAAATACGAAATTATAATTTTCGCCCAAATACGGCCATATGGCCCCAACTCGGCTTGAAATTCGCCCAAAAACTTAGTGTTCCAAATCCGGTTTTAAGTGTGCGGAATCGATTAGGCACATCAAAACTATATAAAATCCGTTAAAACAGCGCGAAAATACGAAATTATAATTTTCGCCCAAATACGGCCATATGGCCCCAACTCGGCTCGAAATTCGCCCAAAGACTTAGTGTTCCAAATCCGGTTTTAAGTGTGCGGAATCGATTAGGCACATCAAAACTATATAAAATCCGTTAAGACAGCGCGAAAATACGAAATTATAATTTTCGCCCAAATACGGCCATATGGCCCCAACTCGGCTCGAAATTCGCCCAAAAACTTAGTGTTCCAAATCCGGTTTTAAGTGTGCGGAATCGATTAGGCACATCAAAACTATATAAAATCCGTTAAAACAGCGCGAAAATACGAAATTATAATTTTCGCCCAAATACGGCCATATGGCCCCAACTCGGCTCGAAATTCGCCCAAAAACTTAGTGTTCCAAATCCGGTTTTAAGTGTGCGGAATCGATTAGGCACATCAAAACTATATAAAATCCGTTAAAACAGCGCGAAAATACGAAATTACAATTTTCGCCCAAATACGGCCATATGGCCCCAACTCGGCTCGAAATTCGCCCAAAAACTTAGTGTTCCAAATCCGGTTTTAAGTGTGCGGAATCGATTAGGCACATCAAAACTATATAAAATCCGTTAAAACAGCGCGAAAATACGAAATTATAATTTTCGCCCAAATACGGCCATATATATGGCCCCAACTCGGCTCGAAATTCGCCCAAAAACTTAGTGTTCCAAATCCGGTTTTAAGTGTGCGGAATCGATTAGGCACATCAAAACTATATAAAATCCGTTAAGACAGCGCGAAAATACGAAATTATAATTTTCGCCCAAATACGGCCATATGGCCCCAACTCGGCTCAAAATTCGCCCAATAACTTAGTGTTCCAAATCCGGTTTTAAGTGTGCGGAATCGATTAGGCACATCAAAACTATATAAAATCCGCTAAAACAGCGCGAAAATACGAAATTATAATTTTCGCCCAAATACGGCCATATGGCCCCAACTCGGCTCGAAATTCGCCCAAAAACTTAGTGTTCCAAATCCGGTTTTAAGTGTGCGGAATCGATTAGGCACATCAAAACTATATAAAATCCGTTAAAACAGCGCGAAAATACGAAATTACAATTTTCACCCAAATACGGCCATATGGCCCCAACTCGGCTCGAAATTCGCCCAAAAACTTAGTGTTCCAAATCCGGTTTTAAGTGTGCGAAATCGATTAGGCACATCAAAACTATATAAAATCCGTTAAAACAGCGCGAAAATACGAAATTATAATTTTCGCCCAAATACGGCCATATGGCCCCAACTCGGCTGGAAATTCGCCCAAAAACTTAGTGTTCCAAATCCGGTTTTAAGTGTGCGGAATCGATTAGGCACATCAAAACTATATAAAATCCGTTAAAACAGCGCGAAAATACGAAATTATAATTTTCGCCCAAATACGGCCATATGGCCCCAACTCGGCTTGAAATTCGCCCAAAAACTTAGTGTTCCAAATCCGGTTTTAAGTGTGCGGAATCGATTAGGCACATCAAAACTATATAAAATCCGTTAAAACAGCGCGAAAATACGAAATTATAATTTTCGCCCAAATACGGCCATATGGCCCCAACTCGGCTCGAAATTCGCCCAAAGACTTAGTGTTCCAAATCCGGTTTTAAGTGTGCGGAATCGATTAGGCACATCAAAACTATATAAAATCCGTTAAGACAGCGCGAAAATACGAAATTATAATTTTCGCCCAAATACGGCCATATGGCCCCAACTCGGCTCGAAATTCGCCCAAAAACTTAGTGTTCCAAATCCGGTTTTAAGTGTGCGGAATCGATTAGGCACATCAAAACTATATAAAATCCGTTAAAACAGCGCGAAAATACGAAATTATAATTTTCGCCCAAATACGGCCATATGGCCCCAACTCGGCTCGAAATTCGCCCAAAAACTTAGTGTTCCAAATCCGGTTTTAAGTGTGCGGAATCGATTAGGCACATCAAAACTATATAAAATCCGTTAAAACAGCGCGAAAATACGAAATTACAATTTTCGCCCAAATACGGCCATATGGCCCCAACTCGGCTCGAAATTCGCCCAAAAACTTAGTGTTCCAAATCCGGTTTTAAGTGTGCGGAATCGATTAGGCACATCAAAACTATATAAAATCCGTTAAAACAGCGCGAAAATACGAAATTATAATTTTCGCCCAAATACGGCCATATATATGGCCCCAACTCGGCTCGAAATTCGCCCAAAAACTTAGTGTTCCAAATCCGGTTTTAAGTGTGCGGAATCGATTAGGCACATCAAAACTATATAAAATCCGTTAAGACAGCGCGAAAATACGAAATTATAATTTTCGCCCAAATACGGCCATATGGCCCCAACTCGGCTCAAAATTCGCCCAATAACTTAGTGTTCCAAATCCGGTTTTAAGTGTGCGGAATCGATTAGGCACATCAAAACTATATAAAATCCGCTAAAACAGCGCGAAAATACGAAATTATAATTTTCGCCCAAATACGGCCATATGGCCCCAACTCGGCTCGAAATTCGCCCAAAAACTTAGTGTTCCAAATCCGGTTTTAAGTGTGCGGAATCGATTAGGCACATCAAAACTATATAAAATCCGTTAAAACAGCGCGAAAATACGAAATTATAATTTTCGCCCAAATACGGCCATATGGCCCCAACTCGGCTCGAAATTCGCCCAAAAACTTAGTGTTCCAAATCCGGTTTTAAGTGTGCGGAATCGATTAGGCACTTCAAAACTATATCAAATCCGTTAAAACAGCGCGAAAATACGAAATTATAATTTTCGCCCAAATACGGCCATATGGCCCCAACTCGGCTCGAAATTCGCCCAAAAACTTAGTGTTCCAAATCCGGTTTTAAGTGTGCGGAATCGATTAGGCACATCAAAACTATATAAAATCCGTTAAAACAGCGCGAAAATACGAAATTATAATTTTCGCCCAAATACGGCCATATGGCCCCAACTCGGCTCGAAATTCGCCCAAAAACTTAGTGTTCCAAATCCGGTTTTAAGTGTGCGAAATCGATTAGGCACATCAAAACTATATAAAATCCGTTAAAACAGCGCGAAAATACGAAATTATAATTTTCGCCCAAATACGGCCATATGGCCCCAACTCGGCTGGAAATTCGCCCAAAAACTTAGTGTTCCAAATCCGGTTTTAAGTGTGCGGAATCGATTAGGCACATCAAAACTATATAAAATCCGTTAAAACAGCGCGAAAATACGAAATTATAATTTTCGCCCAAATACGGCCATATGGCCCCAACTCGGCTTGAAATTCGCCCAAAAACTTAGTGTTCCAAATCCGGTTTTAAGTGTGCGGAATCGATTAGGCACATCAAAACTATATAAAATCCGTTAAAACAGCGCGAAAATACGAAATTATAATTTTCGCCCAAATACGGCCATATGGCCCCAACTCGGCTCGAAATTCGCCCAAAGACTTAGTGTTCCAAATCCGGTTTTAAGTGTGCGGAATCGATTAGGCACATCAAAACTATATAAAATCCGTTAAGACAGCGCGAAAATACGAAATTATAATTTTCGCCCAAATACGGCCATATGGCCCCAACTCGGCTCGAAATTCGCCCAAAAACTTAGTGTTCCAAATCCGGTTTTAAGTGTGCGGAATCGATTAGGCACATCAAAACTATATAAAATCCGTTAAAACAGCGCGAAAATACGAAATTATAATTTTCGCCCAAATACGGCCATATGGCCCCAACTCGGCTCGAAATTCGCCCAAAAACTTAGTGTTCCAAATCCGGTTTTAAGTGTGCGGAATCGATTAGGCACATCAAAACTATATAAAATCCGTTAAAACAGCGCGAAAATACGAAATTACAATTTTCGCCCAAATACGGCCATATGGCCCCAACTCGGCTCGAAATTCGCCCAAAAACTTAGTGTTCCAAATCCGGTTTTAAGTGTGCGGAATCGATTAGGCACATCAAAACTATATAAAATCCGTTAAAACAGCGCGAAAATACGAAATTATAATTTTCGCCCAAATACGGCCATATATATGGCCCCAACTCGGCTCGAAATTCGCCCAAAAACTTAGTGTTCCAAATCCGGTTTTAAGTGTGCGGAATCGATTAGGCACATCAAAACTATATAAAATCCGTTAAGACAGCGCGAAAATACGAAATTATAATTTTCGCCCAAATACGGCCATATGGCCCCAACTCGGCTCAAAATTCGCCCAATAACTTAGTGTTCCAAATCCGGTTTTAAGTGTGCGGAATCGATTAGGCACATCAAAACTATATAAAATCCGCTAAAACAGCGCGAAAATACGAAATTATAATTTTCGCCCAAATACGGCCATATGGCCCCAACTCGGCTCGAAATTCGCCCAAAAACTTAGTGTTCCAAATCCGGTTTTAAGTGTGCGGAATCGATTAGGCACATCAAAACTATATAAAATCCGTTAAAACAGCGCGAAAATACGAAATTACAATTTTCACCCAAATACGGCCATATGGCCCCAACTCGGCTCGAAATTCGCCCAAAAACTTAGTGTTCCAAATCCGGTTTTAAGTGTGCGAAATCGATTAGGCACATCAAAACTATATAAAATCCGTTAAAACAGCGCGAAAATACGAAATTATAATTTTCGCCCAAATACGGCCATATGGCCCCAACTCGGCTGGAAATTCGCCCAAAAACTTAGTGTTCCAAATCCGGTTTTAAGTGTGCGGAATCGATTAGGCACATCAAAACTATATAAAATCCGTTAAAACAGCGCGAAAATACGAAATTATAATTTTCGCCCAAATACGGCCATATGGCCCCAACTCGGCTTGAAATTCGCCCAAAAACTTAGTGTTCCAAATCCGGTTTTAAGTGTGCGGAATCGATTAGGCACATCAAAACTATATAAAATCCGTTAAAACAGCGCGAAAATACGAAATTATAATTTTCGCCCAAATACGGCCATATGGCCCCAACTCGGCTCGAAATTCGCCCAAAGACTTAGTGTTCCAAATCCGGTTTTAAGTGTGCGGAATCGATTAGGCACATCAAAACTATATAAAATCCGTTAAGACAGCGCGAAAATACGAAATTATAATTTTCGCCCAAATACGGCCATATGGCCCCAACTCGGCTCGAAATTCGCCCAAAAACTTAGTGTTCCAAATCCGGTTTTAAGTGTGCGGAATCGATTAGGCACATCAAAACTATATAAAATCCGTTAAAACAGCGCGAAAATACGAAATTATAATTTTCGCCCAAATACGGCCATATGGCCCCAACTCGGCTCGAAATTCGCCCAAAAACTTAGTGTTCCAAATCCGGTTTTAAGTGTGCGGAATCGATTAGGCACATCAAAACTATATAAAATCCGTTAAAACAGCGCGAAAATACGAAATTACAATTTTCGCCCAAATACGGCCATATGGCCCCAACTCGGCTCGAAATTCGCCCAAAAACTTAGTGTTCCAAATCCGGTTTTAAGTGTGCGGAATCGATTAGGCACATCAAAACTATATAAAATCCGTTAAAACAGCGCGAAAATACGAAATTATAATTTTCGCCCAAATACGGCCATATATATGGCCCCAACTCGGCTCGAAATTCGCCCAAAAACTTAGTGTTCCAAATCCGGTTTTAAGTGTGCGGAATCGATTAGGCACATCAAAACTATATAAAATCCGTTAAGACAGCGCGAAAATACGAAATTATAATTTTCGCCCAAATACGGCCATATGGCCCCAACTCGGCTCAAAATTCGCCCAATAACTTAGTGTTCCAAATCCGGTTTTAAGTGTGCGGAATCGATTAGGCACATCAAAACTATATAAAATCCGCTAAAACAGCGCGAAAATACGAAATTATAATTTTCGCCCAAATACGGCCATATGGCCCCAACTCGGCTCGAAATTCGCCCAAAAACTTAGTGTTCCAAATCCGGTTTTAAGTGTGCGGAATCGATTAGGCACATCAAAACTATATAAAATCCGTTAAAACAGCGCGAAAATACGAAATTATAATTTTCGCCCAAATACGGCCATATGGCCCCAACTCGGCTCGAAATTCGCCCAAAAACTTAGTGTTCCAAATCCGGTTTCAAGTGTGCGGAATCGATTAGGCACATCAAAACTATATAAAATCCGTTAAAACAGCGCGAAAATACGAAATTATAATATTCGCCCAAATACGGCCATATGGCCCCAACTCGGCTCGAAATTCGCCCAAAAACTTAGTGTTCCAAATCCGGTTTTAAGTGTGCGGAATCGATTAGGCACATCAAAACTATATAAAATCCGTTAAAACAGCGCGAAAATACGAAATTATAATTTTCGCCCAAATACGGCCATATGGCCCCAACTCGGCTCGAAATTCGCCCAAAAACTTAGTGTTCCAAATCCGGTTTTAAGTGTGCGGAATCGATTAGGCACATCAAAACTATATAAAATCCGTTAAAACAGCGCGAAAATACGAAATTATAATTTTCGCCCAAATACGGCCATATGGCCCCAACTCGGCTCGAAATTCGCCCAAAGACTTAGTGTTCCAAATCCGGTTTTAAGTGTGCGGAATCGATTAGGCACATCAAAACTATATAAAATCCGTTAAAACAGCGCGAAAATACGAAATTATAATTTTCGCCCAAATACGGCCATATGGCCCCAACTCGGCTCGAAATTCGCCCAAAAACTTAGTGTTCCAAATCCGGTTTTAAGTGTGCGGAATCGATTAGGCACATCAAAACTATATAAAATCCGTTAAAACAGCGCGAAAATACGAAATTATAATTTTCGCCCAAATACGGCCATATGGCCCCAACTCGGCTCGAAATTCGCCCAAAAACTTAGTGTTCCAAATCCGGTTTTAAGTGTGCGGAATCGATTAGGCACATCAAAACTATATAAAATCCGTTAAAACAGCGCGAAAATACGAAATTATAATTTTCGCCCAAATACGGCCATATGGCCCCAACTCGGCTCGAAATTCGCCCAAAAACTTAGTGTTCCAAATCCGGTTTTAAGTGTGCGGAATCGATTAGGCACATCAAAACTATATAAAATCCGTTAAAACAGCGCGAAAATACGAAATTATAATATTCGCCCAAATACGGCCATATGGCCCCAACTCGGCTCGAAATTCGCCCAAAAACTTAGTGTTCCAAATCCGGTTTTAAGTGTGCGGAATCGATTAGGCACATCAAAACTATATAAAATCCGTTAAAACAGCGCGAAAATACGAAATTATAATTTTCGCCCAAATACGGCCATATGGCCCCAACTCGGCTCGAAATTCGCCCAAAAACTTAGTGTTCCAAATCCGGTTTTAAGTGTGCGGAATCGATTAGGCACATCAAAACTATATAAAATCCGTTAAAACAGCGCGAAAATACGAAATTATAATTTTCGCCCAAATACGGCCATATGGCCCCAACTCGGCTCGAAATTCGCCCAAAGACTTAGTGTTCCAAATCCGGTTTTAAGTGTGCGGAATCGATTAGGCACATCAAAACTATATAAAATCCGTTAAAACAGCGCGAAAATACGAAATTATAATTTTCGCCCAAATACGGCCATATGGCCCCAACTCGGCTCGAAATTCGCCCAAAGACTTAGTGTTCCAAATCCGGTTTTAAGTGTGCGGAATCGATTAGGCACATCAAAACTATATAAAATCCGTTAAAACAGCGCGAAAATACGAAATTATAATTTTCGCCCAAATACGGCCATATGGCCCGAACTCGGCTCGAAATTCGCCCAAAAACTTAGTGTTCCAAATCCGGTTTTAAGTGTGCGGAATCGATTAGGCACATCAAAACTATATAAAATCCGTTAAAACAGCGCGAAAATACGAAATTATAATTTTCGCCCAAATATGGCCATATGGCCCCAACTCGGCTGGAAATTCGCCCAAAAACTTAGTGTTCCAAATCCGGTTTTAAGTGTGCGGAATCGATTAGGCACATCAAAACTATATAAAATCCGTTAAAACAGCGCGAAAATACGAAATTATAATTTTCGCCCAAATACGGCCATATGGCCCCAACTCGGCTTGAAATTCGCCCAAAAACTTAGTGTTCCAAATCCGGTTTTAAGTGTGCGGAATCGATTAGGCACATCAAAACTATATAAAATCCGTTAAAACAGCGCGAAAATACGAAATTATAATTTTCGCCCAAATACGGCCATATGGCCCCAACTCGGCTCGAAATTCGCCCAAAGACTTAGTGTTCCAAATCCGGTTTTAAGTGTGCGGAATCGATTAGGCACATCAAAACTATATAAAATCCGTTAAGACAGCGCGAAAATACGAAATTATAATTTTCGCCCAAATACGGCCATATGGCCCCAACTCGGCTCGAAATTCGCCCAAAAACTTAGTGTTCCAAATCCGGTTTTAAGTGTGCGGAATCGATTAGGCACATCAAAACTATATAAAATCCGTTAAAACAGCGCGAAAATACGAAATTATAATTTTCGCCCAAATACGGCCATATGGCCCCAACTCGGCTCGAAATTCGCCCAAAAACTTAGTGTTCCAAATCCGGTTTTAAGTGTGCGGAATCGATTAGGCACATCAAAACTATATAAAATCCGTTAAAACAGCGCGAAATAACGATATTATAATTTTCGCCCAAATACGGCCATATGGCCCCAACTCGGCTCGAAATTCGCCCAAAAACTTAGTGTTCCAAATCCGGTTTTAAGTGTGCGGAATCGATTAGGCACATCAAAACTATATAAAATCCGTTAAAACAGCGCGAAAATACGAAATTATAATTTTCGCCCAAATACGGCCATATGGCCCCAACTCGGCTCGAAATTCGCCCAAAGACTTAGTGTTCCAAATCCGGTTTTAAGTGTGCGGAATCGATTAGGCACATCAAAACTATATAAAATCCGTTAAGACAGCGCGAAAATACGAAATTATAATTTTCGCCCAAATACGGCCATATGGCCCCAACTCGGCTCGAAATTCGCCCAAAGACTTAGTGTTCCAAATCCGGTTTTAAGTGTGCGGAATCGATTAGGCACATCAAAACTATATAAAATCCGTTAAAACAGCGCGAAAATACGAAATTATAATTTTCGCCCAAATACGGCCATATGGCCCCAACTCGGCTCGAAATTCGCCCAAAAACTTAGTGTTCCAAATCCGGTTTTAAGTGTGCGGAATCGATTAGGCACATCAAAACTATATAAAATCCGTTAAAACAGCGCGAAAATACGAAATTATAATATTCGCCCAAATACGGCCATATGGCCCCAACTCGGCTCGAAATTCGCCCAAAAACTTAGTGTTCCAAATCCGGTTTTAAGTGTGCGGAATCGATTAGGCACATCAAAACTATATAAAATCCGTTAAAACAGCGCGAAAATACGAAATTATAATTTTCGCCCAAATACGGCCATATGGCCCCAACTCGGCTCGAAATTCGCCCAAAAACTTAGTGTTCCAAATCCGGTTTTAAGTGTGCGGAATCGATTAGGCACATCAAAACTATATAAAATCCGTTAAAACAGCGCGAAAATACGAAATTATAATTTTCGCCCAAATACGGCCATATGGCCCCAACTCGGCTCGAAATTCGCCCAAAAACTTAGTGTTCAAAATCCGGTTTTAAGTGTGCGGAATCGATTAGGCACATCAAAACTATATAAAATCCGTTAAAACAGCGCGAAAATACGAAATTATAATTTTCGCCCAAATACGGCCATATGGCCCCAACTCGGCTCGAAATTCGCCCAAAGACTTAGTGTTCCAAATCCGGTTTTAAGTGTGCGGAATCGATTAGGCACATCAAAACTATATAAAATCCGTTAAAACAGCGCGAAAATACGAAATTATAATTTTCGCCCAAATACGGCCATATGGCCCCAACTCGGCTCGAAATTCGCCCAAAAACTTAGTGTTCCAAATCCGGTTTTAAGTGTGCGGAATCGATTAGGCACATCAAAACTATATAAAATCCGTTAAAACAGCGCGAAAATACGAAATTATAATTTTCGCCCAAATACGGCCATATGGCCCCAACTCGGCTCGAAATTCGCCCAAAGACTTAGTGTTCCAAATCCGGTTTTAAGTGTGCGGAATCGATTAGGCACATCAAAACTATATAAAATCCGTTAAGACAGCGCGAAAATACGAAATTATAATTTTCGCCCAAATACGGCCATATGGCCCCAACTCGGCTCGAAATTCGCCCAAAAACTTAGTGTTCCAAATCCGGTTTTAAGTGTGCGGAATCGATTAGGCACATCAAAACTATATAAAATCCGTTAAAACAGCGCGAAAATACGAAATTATAATTTTCGCCCAAATACGGCCATATGGCCCCAACTCGGCTCGAAATTCGCCCAAAAACTTAGTGTTCCAAATCCGGTTTTAAGTGTGCGGAATCGATTAGGCACATCAAAACTATATAAAATCCGTTAAAACAGCGCGAAAATACGAAATTACAATTTTCACCCAAATACGGCCATATGGCCCCAACTCGGCTCGAAATTCGCCCAAAAACTTAGTGTTCCAAATCCGGTTTTAAGTGTGCGGAATCGATTAGGCACATCAAAACTATATAAAATCCGTTAAAACAGCGCGAAAATACGAAATTATAATTTTCGCCCAAATACGGCCATATGGCCCCAACTCGGCTCGAAATTCGCCCAAAAACTTAGTGTTCCAAATCCGGTTTTAAGTGTGCGGAATCGATTAGGCACATCAAAACTATATAAAATCCGTTAAAACAGCGCGAAAATACGAAATTACAATTTTCACCCAAATACGGCCATATGGCCCCAACTCGGCTCGAAATTCGCCCAAAAACTTAGTGTTCCAAATCCGGTTTTAAGTGTGCGGAATCGATTAGGCACATCAAAACTATATAAAATCCGTTAAAACAGCGCGAAAATACGAAATTATAATTTTCGCCCAAATACGGCCATATGGCCCCAACTCGGCTCGAAATTCGCCCAAAAACTTAGTGTTCCAAATCCGGTTTTAAGTGTGCGGAATCGATTAGGCACATCAAAACTATATAAAATCCGTTAAAACAGCGCGAAAATACGAAATTACAATTTTCACCCAAATACGGCCATATGGCCCCAACTCGGCTCGAAATTCGCCCAAAAACTTAGTGTTCCAAATCCGGTTTTAAGTGTGCGGAATCGATTAGGCACATCAAAACTATATAAAATCCGTTAAAACAGCGCGAATATACGAAATTATAATTTTCGCCCAAATACGGCCATATATATATATGGCCCCAACTCGGTTCGAAATTCGCCCAAAAACTTAGTGTTCCAAATCCGGTTTTAAGTGTGCGGAATCGATTAGGCACATCAAAACTATATAAAATCCGTTAAGACAGCGCGAAAATACGAAATTATAATTGTAATGTATTGTTAATAATTATTTGTTATGTGGGTAGGCGATGCTATTTAATAAAGCAGTCTGAATCAAGCTACCTTGTTGTTTACTTCATGGTGACAGCGGTGAAGTGAAAGTTAATAAATTAAATTGTTTAGTTACGGCGAATCTCACTTAATTTTACTCAAGTATATATTAAAACATTTCAACAAATATTATGTATAATGGAGCACGCGAGACCTCCTGCTGAATTAACCCTGGAAGGTGGACCATCGTGTCGGGCCGACACGTGGCGGAGGTGGCTACGTCAATTTCAAATATTTTTAAAAGCGTCGGGTGTGTATAAGGAGCAAAAGGATGTGCAAGCAAGTTTATTAATAAACTTAATCGGTCCTGAAGGGTATGACATATACTTAACCTTAAAGTTCAAATCGGAAACGGATCGCGAAGATGTCGATAAATTAATTGACGCATTTAGTGATTACTTCGGCACGAAAACAAACATTATAATGGTGCGTTTTAAATTTTTTATGCGAAATCAGGAATGCGGTGAGAGTATAGACGAATATGTCACCGCTCTTAAACTCCTTAGCCAACAATGCGAGTTTGAACAACTGGAGGACAGCTTGGTTCGAGACAGAATAGTCTGCGGAGTGGTTGACAGTGCCCTACGGGATCGGTTGTTGAGGGCCGACGATCTAACCCTGGAAAGGGCGGTGAAAATTTGCCAGGCCAACGAGATATCCATGGATGAAAGCCGGCAGATTGAGGGTGTCAAAACTGAGGTCAAAACCGTGGCCGTGGATGGATTATGGAGGACACGAGGTTACCAGCGGGGAGCTAGGTCATTCAGTGGCGGACGTGGCGCGAGCGCGGCGCGCGGGCGCGTCACGGGCGCCGGCAGCCTCGGCGCGAGCACCGGCGGCGGCGGGGCCGCGGGCGCCGGCGCGTCCGGTCCGGCTGGCAGGCGGCGGTGCGGCGCTTGCGGTAGTGAACAGTGCGCGGGAGGTGATAAGTGTGCGGCTAAAAGGGTAAAATGCTATTTATGTGGATTAAAAGGTCATTATAAAGTGATGTGTCGCGCTAGAAATAACAAAGTGTGTGAAATTATTGAGGACAGCGACGAGGACTCCGGTGAGTTATATTACATTACTATGATCGAGTGTGTGGATTCCATAACGAACAGTAATAATAATAAGTGGTTCGAAACTTTGTATTTACCAAAATGTAATTCAAATGTTTTATTTAAATTAGACACTGGTTCTGACCTAAATGTATTGTCCAAAGAAAACTTTATAAAACTGGGACTATCCTTGTCTGATTTGTCGAATGAAAACATACGAGCGAAATCATTTTGCGGTAATTATTTGTCAAAATTAGGTTCTATGATTATAAAAGTGGTTTATAAACAAAGTGAATATTATTTAAAATTTATTATTTCTAATCAAGTATGTGAAAGTATTTTAGGAAAACATGCACTCGAGACACTAGGCTTAATAAAGAGAATTTTTACAATATGTTTGAATGACAGTAACTATGATGATTTATTTAAGGGATTGGGTAAACTACCTGGTCAGTATAGGATTCCATTATTAAGTGATGTTACTCCTTGTATCTGTCCTGTCAGAAAGATACCCTTGGGGGTTAGGAACCAACTACAAAAAGAGTTGAATCGTATGGAAAAACTGGGAGTTTTTTTTTTTTTTTTTTGTCCTTGATGCACCACTTTGTGTACTTCAAAATATTGCAATCTAGCCATATTAAGGCTAATAAGCAATTTAACTTTAACTTAAACTAATAAAATGTTTCTGTTAAGAATGTGCCCATCGGCACTTTTCTTATTGTTTTTGTTAAGGCGAAGACACTTTGTTCATGTGTTCTTTACCATAGTACATACACTGCACTTTAACACTATTTACTATCACTACAATAATTCAAAAGGTTTTGTCCTTTTTAAACGTCTTATAATGTCCGTGTTGTCGAGGAGCTGGATAGCCTCAACGTTCACGTGATGATGAAGTCTTTTCTCATGAGCTTCGGCATGTTTTTTAACAATAATGGCAACAGGTTCCACACTGAGGTCCCGGTGGAGGTCGTCATTTCTAACGTACCAGGGAGCATTTACGATACCTCTAAGTACTTTATTCTGGAAACGTTGGATCATCTGTACGTTACTTGATTTGGTACAGCCCCACAGCTGTATACCATAAGTCCATACAGGCATTAGGACTTGTTTGTATAATAGTAATTTATTGTGTACTGATAAGGGTGAGTGCTTACCAAGCAGCCAGTACATCTTCTTATAGCGAATTTCTAGCTCATCGCGTTTCTTTTTGACATGTGCTTTCCAGCGCAGCTTGGTGTCTAGTGTCATGCCTAAGTATTTGGCCGTGTTTTCATAGGGTATTGCATGGGTGTTAATGTATACCGGATGATAATTCGTCATTTTATTTGTAAAATCAATGTGAACCGATTTTGATTCATTAAGTTTAATGCGCCACTGTTCAGTCCAATCATATATTTTGGTTACGGCTCTTTGTACGTTTTCCACAGCGACTTCATGAGTGACACCAGTAGCCAGTATGGCTGTGTCGTCTGCAAAGGTTGCAATGGTGCAGTTTTCTATCTGTGGAATGTCACTAGTGTATAATAGGTACAGGACCGGGCCTAATACACTTCCTTGCGGCACTCCTGCTTTTATTTCTTTTAGTTCAGAGTAGGTGTCTTCTTGTTTTATTCTGAACATCCTGTTTGTTATGTATGACTCCAATATGTCAGTAAATTGCTTTGGTAGCATTTTTTTCAGTTTGTACATAAGGCCTTGATGCCACACTTTATCAAATGCCTGTGCTACATCCAGGAAAATTGTAGAGCAAACTTTTTTTTCTTCTAGAGTTGATTCAATAATATTGGTTATTCGATGGACCTGTTCTATTGTAGAGTGCTTTTCTCTAAAACCAAACTGATGCTCAGGGATAAGTCTATTTTCTTCTATAATAGTTTTTAACCGTTTCAAAAATAGTTTTTCAAACAATTTTGACATAACTGGAAGAAGAGAGATTGGCCTGTAAGATGTTACTTCATGAGGTGGTTTACCTGGTTTCGGTGTCATAATAACTTCAGCCACTTTCCACACATCCGGTACATGTTTTAGTCTGAATGTAGCATTGATAAGGTTGGTAAGTTTGACCACTGCTTTTTTAGGTAAATGTTTAAGGACTTCTCCGGTAATGAGGTCATAGCCCGGAGCTTTATTTTTATTTATAAATTTAATTTCATAATAAACCTCTCTTGGAGTTACAAGTTTTATTTCTGACTCATCCTGTGGCGATACATGTTCTATAAGTTCAGTGTTATTTTCGTTTGGCTGAAATATTTTTTCTAGGTGGTGCGCAAATCGTACAGCTTTTTGCTCATTGTTGATGGCCCATGTACCATCAATTTCTTTAATAGGAGGTATTTGTCTGGTTGGGTGTTTAATACTTTTAGTGGCTTTCCATAGAGAATAGTCGGTTGTACGGTCACTAGTAAGTTGACTTAGCGATGAAGACATTGTATCCTCTTTGAATTTTTTAATCTCTCTACTAAGTCTCTTTGAAAGGTTATTTAATAAAGTTTTGTCGAGTGGGAATCTAGTTTCCTGCCATATTTTTCTTTGTTTTCTTTTTTTTGCTATAAGCTGTGGAATTTCTATTGGGTACATGGTTGTTATATTTTTTCTTTTTATATCCGGAGTATTATTCCAAGCACATTGTTGGATATCCGCTATAAACGTTTCAAGTTCCAAATTTAGATCTGCTGGAGTCTTCAGTGGTACTTTTAGATTTATTTTAGAGTCTAAGTCATGTTTAAAGCTATCCCAGTCCGTTTTTTTATTAACAAGCGAAGGGATTTCTTTTTTATTTAAGATTTCATCACTGAGAATCAAAATTATTGGGGAGTGGTCTGAACTCATATCAAAACCTTCCTCAATGTGAAGAAAGTTAGGAGAGAGATTTTTATATATAAAAAAGTCTATCAAATCAGGTATTTTGTGAGGATCTGTGGGCCAGTATGTTGGTTTACCTGTAGATAACACATCACATTTAGTTTCTTTAATTGCATTTAACAACTCTTTACCTTTAGTTGTTGTGAGTCTAGATCCCCAGTAGGTATTTTTGGAATTGAAGTCGCCGCCAAGGATAAACCTATTGCCAAGTTGTTTAAGGAAATTTACATATTGATCGGTCTTTAACGTATACCTCGGTGGACAGTATATTGCTGAAATAGTAACCGGGTAACGTTTGGTTTTAATGGATATCCCAACTGCTTGTATTTCAGGTTCTTCACATTTAAAGACCTCGCAATGTTGGATATTTTCTTTTATTATGACGGCACTGCCTCCTCTAGCTTTATTAGTTGGATGCAGTGCGTGATAGATTTTATATCCTTTAATATCTAGGTATGTTTCTCTGGTGAAATGTGTTTCTGATATGAGACATAAGTCAATATTTTCTATGTTTAGGACAGCTTGTAGTTCATTTTGGTGCCGGAGAAGTCCATTGGCATTCCATGCAAATATCTTTACTGACTTAGACATCATTTTTGATACCCAAACGTTTCTCAATATTTTTGAATCTTTCATCATAAGATGAAATGAAATTTAAAATGGTGTTAAGTTTGTCCTCCATGTTTAATGTAGGCTGTTTTTTTGGTTGGGTTTGCGGTTTGAAACCCTTTGTAATTTGTGCAAAAGACACATTCTTCGTCACTTGCTGACTGGGTATAGCTTTTTTTGTAATATCGGGCTTTTGTGCCTGGGTGGTCGAAATTTGATTTTTGTGGCTTATTTTATTTTTCAACTTTTGGAGTTCTTTAGCTACAGTGCAACCTCTGTAGCTAGCTGGATGCTGTTCACCACAGTGAACACATTTTGGTTTGGCTTCTGCGGGTTTCTTGCAGTCTTTCGTTAAGTGTTTTCCAGTGCATTTAACACACCTGGGTTCTTTGGAGCAGTATTTGTGGGTGTGACCATATGCCTGGCACCTTTTACATTGTGGGATTAATTTTGACGTTTTTAGGGGTTGAATGTCTACTTTACAACCCAAAATAGACTGGATTTTGTAGATTTTGTTGACATCTTCATTTTTGTTGAAAGATATCATGAACATGTTTAAAGGTTCCTTTGTCCTCCAACTTAGTTTGTTCACTGCATCTTCAACATTGTATCCTTTAGATACTAAATCCTCTATAATCCGAGCAGGCACACATGTAGAATGCAGATTTTTTGCCATAACTCGTATGGGCCGATCCTGCTTGTTTTCGTAAGAAAACCAGACACAATTATTTTGTAGTAGAAACTGAGTCACAGTCCTATATGAGTCGCCATCTCTACAATTGATTTTAACGACGTTGCCGCTCTTCATCTTAATTAGAAAAGAATCTTTTGCAACGGATGATGACAGAAGATCAAAAAAGCTCTGATAATCTGTCACATTTTCAACAATTATTGGTGGTGGCTGTGGGGCTTTTCTAGCTTTCGGCACTTTTGTAACGTCCTCTCTGGAGATTGATTCCTGTTGCGGGCTGAGTGACTGGTTCAGCTTCCTTTTCTTACGGCTTTGTTGCCGTACCCACTCGGTCTCTTTGGCAAGTTCCTCTTCATCAGTCTCATACTGAACTTGGTTAGAGTAACCTGCTGATGGTTGTTTAGCTGGAGGTGTATTTTTATCCTCCTGAATTTGCACTAACTGTTGTTGTAATTCTACAATTTTATCTTGTAGTTCTTTAACAAGGTTCTCATATTTCTTACGTTGCTCTTTTTCTTCGTTGAGGTACTTGTATAGCAAATGCTCAGTCTCAGTTTTAATTGTGATTGTTCCTGTTGCCATTTTTTCTAACTAAATATTAAATTTATAATAAAGGTGTAACGGAGCCTTAACAATGTTTTTTATTAATTCACTACATAGTCATGCATGATTCACACAATCTAGGTCATCGCGTTGATGACCGGCCGGGCGCACGCGTACCGTACCGAGGTCACTCGCGAGTGTTTGCCGCGTCAGCGCTTTACCCGAACGCGCACTAAAGCAACTGCAACGCAACTGTTCTTTGCGGACGCTGAACGAACACTCAAAAAAAACTGGGAGTGATAAGAAAGGTATCGCACCCAACAGCGTGGGTCAACAGTATTGTAGTTGCTGCGAAAAAAGATGGCAGTCTCCGGGTGTGCCTCGACCCTCGACCCCTGAACAAGGGCATCCGGCGACAGCACTACCCGTTGCCTACTTTAACCGAAATAGCTTCTAAGCTAAAGGATGCGCAGTTTTTCAGTAAGTTAGACGCTAAATCAGGTTTTTGGATGGTGGAGCTGGATGATGATAGTGCAGACCTGTGCACGTTCGGCACACCGTTTGGCAGGTTCCAATTTTTGCGATTACCATACGGTATAAATTCAGCATCAGAAATATTTCATGCTAAAATAAGGCAGCTTCTTGAGGACCTGGAGGGCGTTGACTCATTCGTCGATGACGTCATAATCTGGGGAAGCACGGTTGAGCAACATGACAGTCGTCTAAAAGCGCTCCTTGACCGGGCGCGGCAAGTTGGGATAAAGTTTAATCGTGAAAAGTGTGAATTTGGTGTAAGGCAGGTCACATACTTAGGTCACACTTTTAACTCGCAGGGTATGTCAATAGATCATACAAAACTGAAAGCTATAACAGAGATGCCTAGCCCGAAAGACAGGCAGGATCTTGAACGATTTCTAGGAATGGTTAATTATGTAAGCAAATTTATTTCTAATTATTCGCAGTTAGTAAGTCCGTTGCGAAACCTTCTTAAAAAAAACAATGAATGGTGTTGGGGTGAGTGCGAGGAGAGTGTAGTAAACGAGTTAAAGCGGGCGCTGTGCAGCGCGCCGGTGTTGGCGCTGTTTGCAACGCACGAGCCCGCCGTGCTCTCGGTGGACGCGAGCTCGTACGCTCTGGGCGCTGTGCTGCTGCAGGCGGGCCGGCCCGTTGAGTTCGCCTCCTCCACACTCACTGATACTCAACAGAGGTACGCACAAATTGAAAAGGAGATGCTGGCCATAGTGTTTGCACTTGAAAGATTTCATCAATACATATTTGGTAAAAGTGACGTTGTAGTTGAAACGGACCACAAACCCTTAGAGGCACTTTTTAAGAAATCTTTAGACTCGGTTCCGGCCAGATTACAGCGCATGATGCTGCGAGTGCAGAGATACGATTTTACTGTCGTTTACAAGCCAGGCAAATACATGTTTGTCGCGGATGCATTATCGCGGGCACCTCTTCCTGAACGGTTACAAAGTAACCTCTGTGAAGAGATAGAGGAACAAACTTGTTTTCTCATACAAAATATAAGTATGAGTGATGAAAGACTCAATAATATAAAGAAATTCACTAGTAATAATTATGAATGCAACAAATTATTAGAATACATTCAGAATGGGTGGCCAGCAAATAAATATGAAACTGATGAATGTGTCCGACAGTACTGGAGTTACAGGGAGTGTATCGAGTACGCTGATGGGATATCTGGGGGCACGGCAGTGCCCCCCGCCAAGTCGAGCGCGAAGCAAACACTGCCGTACCATCCTTTACAGGAACCCTTTCGCCGCATTTTCAGGCCCCTATTTGACAACCTCTGGATAAGACTAGAACGCTGAAATTTTCGTCATCCAGTAAGCTATACAATCACATACTTAAAATAAAATTTCAAGTCTGTAGGTCATTTAGTTCCGAAGTTAAGCGAATGCAAAGTTTCGTATTTATGACAGACACTCACTCACTCACTCACTCACTCACTCACTCACTCACTCACTCATGATCATCAAAATAGAACTAGTACTTCCCATAAACCTAGAGAGCTGAAATTTGGTACAGAGTTAGGGTTTAATGGCCACATAAAGGGAAAACTATAAAAACTAGGATAATCGAACGGGAACGGGAATTATACGGGATCGGGAACGGGAATTGTAACTCAAGAACGGCTGAACTGATTTGGCTGGAAATTGGTGGGGAGGTAGCATAGAACCAGGGAAAGGACAAAGAATACCTTTAATCCCGAAATTCCCACGGGATTGGGAATGGGAATTTAAAAATCAAGAACGGCTGAATTGATTTGGCTTAAAATTGGTGGGGTGGTAGCTTAGAACCAGGAAAAGGACGTAGGATACCTTTAATCCCGAAATTCCCACGGGATTGGGAACGAGAATTTATAACTCAAGAACGGCTCAACTGATTTGGCTGAAAATTGGTGGGGTGGTTGCTGAGAACCAGGAAAAGGACGTAGGATACGTATAATCCCGAAATTCCTACGGGATTGGGAACGGGAATTTATAACTCAAGAACGGCTCAACTGATTTAGCTGAATATTGGTGGGGTGGTTGCTGAGAACCAGGAAAAGGACGTAGGATACGTATAATCCCGAAATTCCCACGGGATTGGGAACGGGAATTTATAACTCAAGAACGGCTCAACTGATTTGGCTGAAAATTGGTGGGGAGATAGCTTAAAACCTTGAGAAGAACATAGAATAATTTTAATCTCGAAATTCCCACGGGATTGGGAACGGGAATTTATAGCTCAAGAACGGCTGAATTGATTTGGCTGAAAATTTGTGGTGAGGTAGCTTAGAACCAGGAGAAGCACATAGGATACTTTTTATCCCGAAATTCCCACGGAAACGTGAACGGGAACTACGCGGGTGAAATTGCGGGGCGCTTAGTAATAAAATACTACTCCTAAAAAGAAAAAAATGTGTCAAATAAGAAAATCTAATAAAAAAAAACAATATAAACACAGTTCAAAAAAAATAAATGAAATCCCACCAAAAACATTCTGTAAAAAACTAGCCAAGTCTCGATGGAGCTGCTTGTTTATCTCTAAAAAGTAATGAAATCTAGACAAAGTCGTACCAAGTCTAAGGTTCCTTACTGCGATTTCTTTATTATTATAGTTAATGTTGTGTGACTTGGCCGTTGAACATTGTTTAAAACGTTAGTAGTGGGTACAAGTCAATTTTGTTTACACGTAATGTTGTAACATTATTAAAATACGCAGTTTTATCAAGCCTACAATTGACTGGATATTGAATCAACGTTTTTCAAGTGGCAATTTTCTATCGTCAATGGGTAGTGGTTCTGGCGACAGATTGGTGCAATAGTGTCATGGAGCACCTAGTTTTGTACCCTTGTGTACAGTTGTGTACTTGTGTTCAGTGTATCCTTCAACGGCCAAGTCACACACCATTAACTATAATAATAAAGAAATCGCAGTAAGGAACCTTAGACTTGGTACGACTTTGTCTAGATTTCATTACTTTTTAGAGATAAACAAGCAGCTCCATCGAGACTTGGCTAGTTTTTTACAGAATGTTTTTGGTGGGATTATTTTGTAAGGATTTAGTGTTCATACCGAGCGAACTTAGAGAAGAGATGTTGTCGCGCGTGCACGAAGGACACCTGGGCATCGACCGATGTAAAAGACGTGCACGTGACGTCATGTTCTGGGCGGGCATGTCGCGGGACGTGGAGCGCACGGTGCGCCGGTGTCGCGTCTGCGCAGAGCATCGAGCGCGCCCGCAGCCCGAGCCGATGCTATCACATGATATCCCGCAACTGCCATGGAACAAACTAGGCTCGGATATTTTTGAATATGGAAAAAAGTATTACTTGATATTAATAGACTATTTTACTAACTATGTGGAGGTGAGTTTGTTATCGACAATAAGTTCTAAACAAGTTATCACAGCAATTAAAGAACAGTTCGCAAGACATGGTATACCCCGAGAGTTAGTCACTGACAATGGACCCGCATATGCATCCAAGGAATTTAGAAGTTTCGCTCAGACTTGGGGATTTAATCATACGACGTCATCCCCAAATTATCCGCAATCCAACGGTCGGAGCGAACGCACTGTACGCACTGTCAAAGAATTATTAATTAAATGTTCCAAGTCAGGCAATGACTTTTATTTAGCTTTATTAAATTATAGATCAACACCTAGAGATGGCACAGTAAGCCCGGCACGACTCCTTATGGGGAGGAGACTTAATACCCGTCTTCCCTCGCACCCTAATAAACTACAGCCGGATCGTGACAACTCGACAGATTACAAAAACATACTGCAGAAACATGAAAAAAGCAAGCAATGGTATGACAGTCGAGCGCGAGCCCTGCCGGAGTTGGAGCCCGGTGACGAGGTGGTGACGGCGGACGGCGGCGCGCGGCGCACGGCCCGCGTGTGCTCCCGCGCACACCAACCCCGCTCCTATTTCATAAGGGATTGCACCGGGAGGGTTTTACGTAGGAACAGGAAGCACCTGATAAAACTCCCAACATCTCCGAGTCCCACGACGGTGTTCGATGAGACGGTATGTAACGATGATCCTGTTGAAGGGGACGACTCAGACAAATATGGGTCGTGTGCGAGCACAGACTGCAGTACCGACCTTGACGAGCCGGAGAAATCACCTAACATGTCGTATCCGCAACTCTCTAACAGGACAGCTGCAACGGAGGCTAGGAAAAAGATAAAAACCTGCATACGCAATAATTAAATTCTAATAATATAATAATATCATTCTTAGCGAGTGCATGTTGTCTTAAACACGTAACTAGTAGTATAATGTACAATCTAATTGTTTAGTGAATAAAATAATTAAAAAACTCAATTAAAAGTGTAAGTACTAAATATATATAAATAAAAATAAAATAAAAATAATAAGTACATAAATCTTCAATAGGCTCCTATAAGTAGATAGTAAATTAATATTAAGTTTAATAAAATGAAAATGGATAACCTAATATCAAACCTAATATAATAAAAAACTTAAGAACTTAAAATAAATGTTTATATTGATTAAAATTGATTATGTTAGCAATTAACCTAAAAATATATAATATACATTTAAATGTTATAACATACTTATACTTACTTAATAGTTATTCTTGTACAATACTTGTGATAATGTACATAAGTAGTCCTGTAACTAGATAATATACTTCCTAGTATTGAACAATTTTAATTTTATGAAACTTTTCAATTATGTCCTTAGTTTTATGTAAGTATAAGTATAGTATGAACGGCCACTATCCATCTCTTTTGAAAAAAAAAAAAAAAGATATGTGTATAGAATGTCGGTTATTTAGTAATTAATAGAATGTATTGAATGATACATATGCATAAATTATCTTATAAACAAATAATATAATATTATGCCTTATCTTGTATTTTTATATATTATAATTTAATTTAAGGGGAAGATGTAATGTATTGTTAATAATTATTTGTTATGTGGGTAGGCGATGCTATTTAATAAAGCAGTCTGAATCAAGCTACCTTGTTGTTTACTTCAATAATTTTCGCCCAAATACGGCCATATGGCCCCAACTCGGCTCAAAATTCGCCCAATAACTTAGTGTTCCAAATCCGGTTTTAAGTGTGCGGAATCGATTAGGCACATCAAAACTATATAAAATCCGCTAAAACAGCGCGAAAATACGAAATTATAATTTTCGCCCAAATACGGCCATATGGCCCCAACTCGGCTCGAAATTCGCCCAAAAACTTAGTGTTCCAAATCCGGTTTTAAGTGTGCGGAATTGATTAGGCACATCAAAACTATATAAAATCCGTTAAAACAGCGCGAAAATACGAAATTATAATTTTCGCCCAAATACGGCCATATGGCCCCAACTCGGCTCGAAATTCGCCCAAAAACTTAGTGTTCCAAATCCGGTTTTAAGTGTGCGGAATCGATTAGGCACATCAAAACTATATAAAATCCGTTAAAACAGCGCGAAAATACGAAATTATAATTTTCGCCCAAATACGGCCATATGGCCCCAACTCGGCTCGAAATTCGCCCAAAAACTTAGTGTTCCAAATCCGGTTTTAAGTGTGCGGAATCGATTAGGCACATCAAAACTATATAAAATCCGTTAAAACAGCGCGAAAATACGAAATTATAATATTCGCCCAAATACGGCCATATGGCCCCAACTCGGCTCGAAATTCGCCCAAAAACTTAGTGTTCCAAATCCGGTTTTAAGTGTGCGGAATCGATTAGGCACATCAAAACTATATAAAATCCGTTAAAACAGCGCGAAAATACGAAATTATAATTTTCGCCCAAATACGGCCATATGGCCCCAACTCGGCTCGAAATTCGCCCAAAAACTTAGTGTTCCAAATCCGGTTTTAAGTGTGCGGAATCGATTAGGCACATCAAAACTATATAAAATCCGTTAAAACAGCGCGAAAATACGAAATTATAATTTTCGCCCAAATACGGCCATATGGCCCCAACTCGGCTCGAAATTCGCCCAAAGACTTAGTGTTCCAAATCCGGTTTTAAGTGTGCGGAATCGATTAGGCACATCAAAACTATATAAAATCCGTTAAAACAGCGCGAAAATACGAAATTATAATTTTCGCCCAAATACGGCCATATGGCCCCAACTCGGCTCGAAATTCGCCCAAAAACTTAGTGTTCCAAATCCGGTTTTAAGTGTGCGGAATCGATTAGGCACATCAAAACTATATAAAATCCGTTAAAACAGCGCGAAAATACGAAATTATAATATTCGCCCAAATACGGCCATATGGCCCCAACTCGGCTCGAAATTCGCCCAAAAACTTAGTGTTCCAAATCCGGTTTTAAGTGTGCGGAATCGATTAGGCACATCAAAACTATATAAAATCCGTTAAAACAGCGCGAAAATACGAAATTATAATATTCGCCCAAATACGGCCATATGGCCCCAACTCGGCTCGAAATTCGCCCAAAAACTTAGTGTTCCAAATCCGGTTTTAAGTGTGCGGAATCGATTAGGCACATCAAAACTATATAAAATCCGTTAAAACAGCGCGAAAATACGAAATTATAATTTTCGCCCAAATACGGCCATATGGCCCCAACTCGGCTCGAAATTCGCCCAAAAACTTAGTGTTCCAAATCCGGTTTTAAGTGTGCGGAATCGATTAGGCACATCAAAACTATATAAAATCCGTTAAAACAGCGCGAAAATACGAAATTATAATTTTCGCCCAAATACGGCCATATGGCCCCAACTCGGCTCGAAATTCGCCCAAAGACTTAGTGTTCCAAATCCGGTTTTAAGTGTGCGGAATCGATTAGGCACATCAAAACTATATAAAATCCGTTAAAACAGCGCGAAAATACGAAATTATAATTTTCGCCCAAATACGGCCATATGGCCCCAACTCGGCTCGAAATTCGCCCAAAAACTTAGTGTTCCAAATCCGGTTTTAAGTGTGCGGAATCGATTAGGCACATCAAAACTATATAAAATCCGT
Source organism: Timandra comae (assembly GCA_958496195.1). Taxonomy (NCBI): domain Eukaryota; kingdom Metazoa; phylum Arthropoda; class Insecta; order Lepidoptera; family Geometridae; genus Timandra; species Timandra comae. The sequence continues at coordinate 10,592,346 of OY292369.1, forward strand.
TAAAACAGCGCGAAAATACGAAATTATAATTTTCGCCCAAATACGGCCATATATATGGCCCCAACTCGGCTCGAAATTCGCCCAAAAACTTAGTGTTCCAAATCCGGTTTTAAGTGTGCGGAATCGATTAGGCACATCAAAACTATATAAAATCCGTTAAGACAGCGCGAAAATACGAAATTATAATTTTCGCCCAAATACGGCCATATGGCCCCAACTCGGCTCGAAATTCGCCCAAAAACTTAGTGTTCCAAATCCGGTTTTAAGTGTGCGGAATCGATTAGGCACATCAAAACTATATAAAATCCGTTAAAACAGCGCGAAAATACGAAATTATAATTTTCGCCCAAATACGGCCATATGGCCCCAACTCGGCTCGAAATTCGCCCAAAAACTTAGTGTTCCAAATCCGGTTTTAAGTGTGCGGAATCGATTAGGCACATCAAAACTATATAAAATCCGTTAAAACAGCGCGAAAATACGAAATTATAATTTTCGCCCAAATACGGCCATATGGCCCCAACTCGGCTCGAAATTCGCCCAAAAACTTAGTGTTCCAAATCCGGTTTTAAGTGTGCGGAATCGATTAGGCACATCAAAACTATATAAAATCCGTTAAAACAGCGCGAAAATACGAAATTATAATTTTCGCCCCAATACGGCCATATGGCCCCAACTCGGCTGGAAATTCGCCCAAAAACTTAGTGTTCCAAATCCGGTTTTAAGTGTGCGGAATCGATTAGGCACATCAAAACTATATAAAATCCGTTAAAACAGCGCGAAAATACGAAATTATAATTTTCGCCCAAATACGGCCATATGGCCCCAACTCGGCTCGAAATTCGCCCAAAAACTTAGTGTTCCAAATCCGGTTTTAAGTGTGCGGAATCGATTAGGCACATCAAAACTATATAAAATCCGTTAAAACAGCGCGAAAATACGAAATTATAATTTTCGCCCAAATACGGCCATATATATGGCCCCAACTCGGCTCGAAATTCGCCCAAAAACTTAGTGTTCCAAATCCGGTTTTAAGTGTGCGGAATCGATTAGGCACATCAAAACTATATAAAATCCGTTAAGACAGCGCGAAAATACGAAATTATAATTTTCGCCCAAATACGGCCATATGGCCCCAACTCGGCTCGAAATTCGCCCAAAAACTTAGTGTTCCAAATCCGGTTTTAAGTGTGCGGAATCGATTAGGCACATCAAAACTATATAAAATCCGTTAAAACAGCGCGAAAATACGAAATTATAATTTTCGCCCAAATACGGCCATATGGCCCCAACTCGGCTCGAAATTCGCCCAAAAACTTAGTGTTCCAAATCCGGTTTTAAGTGTGCGGAATCGATTAGGCACATCAAAACTATATAAAATCCGTTAAAACAGCGCGAAAATACGAAATTATAATATTCGCCCAAATACGGCCATATGGCCCCAACTCGGCTCGAAATTCGCCCAAAAACTTAGTGTTCCAAATCCGGTTTTAAGTGTGCGGAATCGATTAGGCACATCAAAACTATATAAAATCCGTTAAAACAGCGCGAAAATACGAAATTATAATTTTCGCCCAAATACGGCCATATGGCCCCAACTCGGCTCGAAATTCGCCCAAAAACTTAGTGTTCCAAATCCGGTTTTAAGTGTGCGGAATCGATTAGGCACATCAAAACTATATAAAATCCGTTAAAACAGCGCGAAAATACGAAATTATAATTTTCGCCCAAATACGGCCATATGGCCCCAACTCGGCTCGAAATTCGCCCAAAAACTTAGTGTTCAAAATCCGGTTTTAAGTGTGCGGAATCGATTAGGCACATCAAAACTATATAAAATCCGTTAAAACAGCGCGAAAATACGAAATTATAATTTTCGCCCAAATACGGCCATATGGCCCCAACTCGGCTCGAAATTCGCCCAAAAACTTAGTGTTCCAAATCCGGTTTTAAGTGTGCGGAATCGATTAGGCACATCAAAACTATATAAAATCCGTTAAAACAGCGCGAAAATACGAAATTATAATTTTCGCCCAAATACGGCCATATGGCCCCAACTCGGCTCGAAATTCGCCCAAAAACTTAGTGTTCCAAATCCGGTTTTAAGTGTGCGGAATCGATTAGGCACATCAAAACTATATAAAATCCGTTAAAACAGCGCGAAAATACGAAATTATAATTTTCGCCCAAATACGGCCATATGGCCCCAACTCGGCTCGAAATTCGCCCAAAAACTTAGTGTTCCAAATCCGGTTTTAAGTGTGCGGAATCGATTAGGCACATCAAAACTATATAAAATCCGTTAAAACAGCGCGAAAATACGAAATTATAATTTTCGCCCAAATACGGCCATATGGCCCCAACTCGGCTCGAAATTCGCCCAAAAACTTAGTGTTCCAAATCCGGTTTTAAGTGTGCGGAATCGATTAGGCACATCAAAACTATATAAAATCCGTTAAAACAGCGCGAAAATACGAAATTATAATTTTCGCCCCAATACGGCCATATGGCCCCAACTCGGCTGGAAATTCGCCCAAAAACTTAGTGTTCCAAATCCGGTTTTAAGTGTGCGGAATCGATTAGGCACATCAAAACTATATAAAATCCGTTAAAACAGCGCGAAAATACGAAATTATAATTTTCGCCCAAATACGGCCATATGGCCCCAACTCGGCTCGAAATTCGCCCAAAAACTTAGTGTTCCAAATCCGGTTTTAAGTGTGCGGAATCGATTAGGCACATCAAAACTATATAAAATCCGTTAAAACAGCGCGAAAATACGAAATTATAATTTTCGCCCAAATACGGCCATATATATGGCCCCAACTCGGCTCGAAATTCGCCCAAAAACTTAGTGTTCCAAATCCGGTTTTAAGTGTGCGGAATCGATTAGGCACATCAAAACTATATAAAATCCGTTAAGACAGCGCGAAAATACGAAATTATAATTTTCGCCCAAATACGGCCATATGGCCCCAACTCGGCTCGAAATTCGCCCAAAAACTTAGTGTTCCAAATCCGGTTTTAAGTGTGCGGAATCGATTAGGCACATCAAAACTATATAAAATCCGTTAAAACAGCGCGAAAATACGAAATTATAATTTTCGCCCAAATACGGCCATATGGCCCCAACTCGGCTCGAAATTCGCCCAAAAACTTAGTGTTCCAAATCCGGTTTTAAGTGTGCGGAATCGATTAGGCACATCAAAACTATATAAAATCCGTTAAAACAGCGCGAAAATACGAAATTATAATTTTCGCCCAAATACGGCCATATGGCCCCAACTCGGCTCGAAATTCGCCCAAAAACTTAGTGTTCCAAATCCGGTTTTAAGTGTGCGGAATCGATTAGGCACATCAAAACTATATAAAATCCGTTAAAACAGCGCGAAAATACGAAATTATAATTTTCGCCCAAATACGGCCATATGGCCCCAACTCGGCTCGAAATTCGCCCAAAAACTTAGTGTTCCAAATCCGGTTTTAAGTGTGCGGAATCGATTAGGCACATCAAAACTATATAAAATCCGTTAAAACAGCGCGAAAATACGAAATTATAATTTTCGCCCAAATACGGCCATATGGCCCCAACTCGGCTCGAAATTCGCCCAAAAACTTAGTGTTCCAAATCCGGTTTTAAGTGTGCGGAATCGATTAGGCACATCAAAACTATATAAAATCCGTTAAAACAGCGCGAAAATACGAAATTATAATTTTCGCCCAAATACGGCCATATGGCCCCAACTCGGCTCGAAATTCGCCCAAAAACTTAGTGTTCCAAATCCGGTTTTAAGTGTGCAGAATCGATTAGGCACATCAAAACTATATAAAATCCGTTAAAACAGCGCGAAAATACGAAATTATAATTTTCGCCCAAATACGGCCATATGGCCCCAACTCGGCTCGAAATTCGCCCAAAAACTTAGTGTTCCAAATCCGGTTTTAAGTGTGCGGAATCGATTAGGCACATCAAAACTATATAAAATCCGTTAAAACAGCGCGAAAATACGAAATTATAATTTTCGCCCAAATACGGCCATATGGCCCCAACTCGGCTCGAAATTCGCCCAAAAACTTAGTGTTCCAAATCCGGTTTTAAGTGTGCGGAATCGATTAGGCACATCAAAACTATATAAAATCCGTTAAAACAGCGCGAAAATACGAAATTATAATTTTCGCCCAAATACGGCCATATGGCCCCAACTCGGCTCGAAATTCGCCCAAAAACTTAGTGTTCCAAATCCAGTTTTAAGTGTGCGGAATCGATTAGGCACATCAAAACTATATAAAATCCGTTAAAACAGCGCGAAAATACGAAATTATAATTTTCGCCCAAATACGGCCATATGGCCCCAACTCGGCTCGAAATTCGCCCAAAAACTTAGTGTTCCAAATCCGGTTTTAAGTGTGCGGAATCGATTAGGCACATCAAAACTATATAAAATCCGTTAAAACAGCGCGAAAATACGAAATTATAATTTTCGCCCAAATACGGCCATATGGCCCCAACTCGGCTCGAAATTCGCCCAAAGACTTAGTGTTCCAAATCCGGTTTTAAGTGTGCGGAATCGATTAGGCACATCAAAACTATATAAAATCCGTTAAAACAGCGCGAAAATACGAAATTATAATTTTCGCCCAAATACGGCCATATGGCCCCAACTCGGCTCGAAATTCGCCCAAAAACTTAGTGTTCCAAATCCGGTTTAAGTGTGCGGAATCGATTAGGCACATCAAAACTATATAAAATCCGTTAAAACAGCGCGAAATAACGATATTATAATTTTCGCCCAAATACGGCCATATGGCCCCAACTCGGCTCGAAATTCGCCCAAAAACTTAGTGTTCCAAATCCGGTTTTAAGTGTGCGGAATCGATTAGGCACATCAAAACTATATAAAATCCGTTAAAACAGCGCGAAAATACGAAATTATAATTTTCGCCCAAATACAGCCATATGGCCACAACTCGGCTCGAAATTCGTCCAAAAACTTAGTGTTCCAAATCCGGTTTTAAGTGTGCGGAATCGATTAGGCACATCAAAACTATATAAAATCCGTTAAAACAGCGCGAAAATACGAAATTATAATTTTCGCCAA